>CM028753.1:20728702-21324432 GCA_016801395.1 Leptodermis oblonga
TGACAGGTAGGTTAGCCGCTTTAAATTGGTTTTTGGCTAGGTCAGCAGAGAAGGCCTTACCCTTTTTTAACATTCTGAAAAATTCAGATAGGTTTGTTGGGACTCCAGAATGTCAGGTAGTTTTTGAACAATTAAAATCATATTTAGCTTCTTTACCGTCTTTAACAATGCCAATTCCTGGGGAACGGTTATACATGTATTTAGCTACCACTGAATCTATGATTAGCTCCATTTTGCTTAAAGATGATAATTGGGTTCAAAGACCTATCTATTTTGTTAGCAAGGTTTTACAAGCTACAGAGAAGAATTATTCCAGCTTGGAAAAATTAGGTTTGGCTTTAGTCCACTCTACTCGGCATCTCCGACCTTACTTTGATGCACATCCTGTCACTGTTTATACCGATGGCCCACTTAAGGCAGTCTTGCCAAAAGCTGGATTGTTAGGTTGTCTTACTAAATGGGCCATCGAGCTAGGAGATTACGAGATTACCTTCACACCTCGAACCGCTATTAAAGGCCAAGTACTAGCTAATTTTTTAGCAGAGGGGATATCCGATGCCCCTGAGACTTCACATGATTTGCCCCAAGGAGCTGGACTTCCATTATCAATTACAAAGGCCGATGATTCATTGACACTTTATGTGGATGGTGCTTCTAATCAATCGGGGTCGGGTGCTGGGCTAATTCTCACTAGCCCGGCAGGGGAAGCTTACACATACACACTACGGTTCTATTTCCAAATTACCAATAATGAAGCTGAATATGAGGCCATGGTAGCCGGTCTAAAGTTAGCTCAAAAATTGGGGATTCAAAACTTGAAATTTGTTCAGACTCGCAGTTGGTCGTCAAATAAATTTTGGGGGAGTATATGGCTAAAGATAGGCAGATGGAAGAGTATTTAGCATTGGTACAACAATTGCTGCAAACTTTTATGAAATGGGCTATAGAGCGGGTCCCTCAAGGGAGAAACACAAATGCATATGCGTTGTCCAAATTAACTTCTTCAGTTTATTCTCACTTAACCAAAAATGTCTTAGTAGAAGAGGTGCAAACTCGGAGCACGGTCGAGCCAACAATTTTGCCTATATTTGAAGGTCAAGATTAGCAGATTCCTTTATGGCAGTACTTGCAGGATGGCACGTTGCCTGAATCACGAAAAGAGGCGCAGTGAATACGGCGGAAAGCAGAACATTATCAGACTATTGGAGATGATTTATATAAAAAAAAGCCTTTTTGATGCCTTCTTTAAAATGCTTAGGGCCAGGCGAAGCAGTGGCCGTGCTTCGAAAATACATCAGGGAGATTGTGGGTCCCATACTAGTGCTCGAAATTTAGCAAAAAAGGTAATTGGGGCTGGATTTTATTGGACCCAGTTATTTCATGAAGTAGCAAGGTATGTTCAGCATTGTTCCAGTAGTCAACATCATGCACCAATTCATAAGTTGCCAGCTTCTAGCTTTACGGGAATACTAGCACTGTGGCCTTTCACAGAATAAGGAATAGATCTTATGGGTCCTTTCCCCAAGTCAGTTCTTGCCAGTATCTGGTTGTGGCCATCGATTTTTTTACTAAGTGGGTAAAAGCCGAGTCACTGACAAACATTACAGGATGCACCATAGCTTAGTTCTTGTGGAGGCAAGTCATCTGTCAGCTTGGCATACCTAACTCTGTTATCTCGGATCATGGGACTCAGTTCGAATCCAAAGAATTCACGGCACTATGTACTAAGCTAGGAATTACTCAACGTTTTGCATCTGTAGCTCATCCTCCAGCAAATGGGTGGAGCTCACTAATCAGACCTTGTTACATGGACTTAAAACCAGGCTAGAAGATAAAGGCAAGAATTGAGTGTAGCAATTATCTCATGTATATTGTGGTGTCACCGAACCACACCTAAGTCCGCTATAGGAAAGACTCCTTTTGAGTTAGCCTTTGGGGTTAACGCAGTCATACCCCCAGAGGTACAGATTAGTGCACCCCGGGTCGCGCACTTTGAAAGAGGTCAAAATCAAGAAAATCTAAAGCTTAGCCTGGACTTGTTGGAAGAAGTTCAAGATACCGCCTATGTACATCAGATAAACTACAAAATTTTAGTTCGACAATATTTTAATGCATGAGTTAGGCATTGAGCCTTCATACCTGGGGATTTGGTTTTACGAAATTGAGCTATTAGTAAACCGCAGGATCAACTTAAGTTGGTATCTAATTGGGAAGGGCCATATCGAGTATTAGAAGCCCGTTCTGCAGGCAGTTATGTGTTGGAAGATTTACAAGGCAATTCAACTCCTCGTGCTTGGAACGCGATACACTTAAGGAAATATTACATTTAGAGCAAAGGACCAACATATGTTATGGCAAAAAAGTTGAAACAAGTCATTCATAAATAAGTTATGCTAGAAAACCCATCCGCCGGCCCAACAAAAATAGTTAAAGAATATTCAAAAAGTAGGAAAAAATTGTTTAATAAACAGAGTTCAAGAAAAATCAAGCTAGTGGAGCTTGAGAAGTAGCCTCTTGGTCAGTAGGCCTGCCCAGGTCTGCAACTTCTTCTTCCTCAGTATCTTCCTGAAGAGGTACACCTATGTCTCGACATTCTTCTGGCAAACCTTCAACTATTCGAGAACCTCTTGTTTCGTCCCAGCTCAAAGTGTAACCACACTGAATCAGCTCCATAAAACACTGATTCATTAGCTCTAACAAAGGTCCCTCTTTAAAGGCCCTTAGCACAGCTTGGCGCGATCCCTCCACTTCTGATAGGTCCATACGACCTGCAGACCTTTCCTTTTCTTCCGCTAAGGCCTTCTTCAGACTGGCATTCTCCTCCTTCAAGCTCCTGACCTCAGCCTCCAGCCCACTTGCCTTGGTTTCCATCTGACTAGACTTAGTACCCAGCTTCTGATTCTCCTTATACAGCTCGGTATTCTTAGCCTGCAAATCGGTAACCTTACTGGACTCCACCCCCAACTTCATCTTCAGGTCGTCTATTTCTTCGATTGGCCGCGTCAACCTTTCTTGTTCATAGCTCTGGGATAAGATGTCTAAGGCTATGGTTCTCTTTGCTGTGGCCCCATAATTTATTCTGACCTATAACAGGAATTATACCCTACATCAAGTTTTCATTCAAGTATCAAAATAAATTCAGGCAGTAAGTTCGGAATTTAAAACTTACTCGCTTAACATGGGAGGTAATAAGGGCTTCTTCCTGGCCGACATCCCTAGACAGGTCATTCATCTTTTCTACTTTATGTTTCATCCGGTTGCTCACCTCAACAATCTCCCTAAAGGAAGTATGAGAATCGTTCATTATTTCGGTGTAAGGTATAAAGTCTCCAACCTGGGGCTCTGACAGATAAGGCTGGTATATTGGTCGAGCTAACGAGGTTGGCCTCTCTTTCACATCTTTTAGGATGATCATTCTTTCCTTGGTCACAGAGTCCAATGGTCCTAGCAGCTCATCCGGGCTAGGGACTTCAACTCCGAAGGTCTGGCCCATTAATAAAGGTAGACCTGGGTGGGTCTGGGGGGCTTTAGCTTTTTTAGCAGCTTGGATTTCTACAGGGGTCAGGTGATTCTTCTTGGAGGCTCATGGAATCAGGTCTTCATTTGGCTGAGATACTTATGGGTCCGCACCTTCTCCTTCTTGGGTCAGGTCAATCTCTGCAGCCAGCTTTTGGGTAAAGCTGGAGGTGGTGGTCATTTGTCAATTAGACTTCCTCTTTCTGCCAAAACAGCTGAACCCACCTGCAAAGTAATACACAAAGATATAAGAAAAATTAACCTAAAGCCACAATTCTATAGCTAAAGTTTAGGCACAGATTATTACATTCACCTTCGACCTTAGGGACTTGGCTTAGCCCAGCCCAAACTAAGAAGGCTTCTGAAGGATAGGAGACTACGTATTTCTATTTCTGAGTAAAGGATTCTAGCACTTTGCACTGAGACATTAATATTGGGTCAAATGTATCCCGGGTCTGGTTCTCAGCAGGATTAACTTCTTCCATCGGCAGGGAAGGTTGGCTTCTTCGGCCTTTACCATGAAAAAGTGAGACTTCCAATTTTTTATGGCGTCAGGGAAGTCATTTATTAGATAGGGCCGATTTCTTCTTTTCTGCAAGGTTATCCAGCCTGGTCCTAAAGGATATTGGCGGATAGTATAGTATTGAAAAAGAAGACCTAAGGAAGGTAGGACTTGGCCTCTAGAACAAACAAACAGGAAACCTATTAGAAACCTAAAAGCATTGGGAACAAATTGGGTTAGCTCGATATCAAAATGGGTGCATAGCTTGGTGAAGAAAGCTGGGGTAAGGAGTCTTAGCCCGGATTTAATGTGTTGCTCATATATAGCAATCCAACCATCAGCTGTACTATCAACCCATTCTTAAGCAATGGTAATTGGGTCGGAACGATCGGGTCAAAGTAGTGGGCTGTCTTTAGGGCTTCTAACTCTTCTAGGGTTAATTCACTGGCAATTTCATCCGGGTAAAATCTAAGGAGGGTGGTGGCTATACCTACCAGAGGCACTATAGGAGCAACGGAGTCAGGCATAATTTCACAATCAGGGAGAACGGAAGATTCCGACATTGAGGTCTTATCATTAGCTAAAGCATCCATGGTCGAGGGAGTAGTTAAGAGATCTTCAAAACTTACGTCGGCAAGGGTAGACGGAGTAATGGTGGTTGGGCGGAAGGGAATGGTGGTTTGAACAAAATGCACCGGGGATCTAGGCCTAGCCGGTGACAGACTTAAAGTACCTTCAGAACTTAGCCGGGTTCACCTGGGGGGGGGAGGTGCCGGTAGCAGAGCTTCTTTCGTCAGCCATGGAATTTGCTTAGGAGATGGTGGAAGAACAGCGGCGGCAGTAATGAAGAAGAAGATGGAGGCACAGGAAGGCTAAAGGGCAAAGGAAAATTTTTAGTACGTAAAGGATAAAAACTTGGTTCTGTGGGGTTTTAAATACTCAAAATATAGCAGTTATCTAAAGGGGAAGTGGAACCAAAAAGGTAGGTACATTTAAAAGAAGGAAGTGGAAACGGGAATTAAGGTATCGTGCGAAGTTGAACCGCATATGTCGGGGATCGTGTTACCATCATTGTGTCTACAGGATCGCGTGCTTATCCATTCATATCCCATCCAAGTATAGCTCAGACTTTTCTAGGTCAGGCTATGGAGGTATGTATTTGTTCAAAATATTCATTTTACTTTTTTGGTTCATTTTGGTCGGTCAAGTTATTAGTAGCTTAACATCGTGCTTTATTTATCTTAGATACAGTTGCCAGTAGGTCATTCAAAATTATGTTAGGTCGGATAGTCGCAGTGGGAGCTTAGCATCTAAAATTCACTTAGGTCAGAGCAGGAATTCTTAAGGTTAGATACGTATGGGTCGGGCACGTAGACATCGAATACATAATGCAAGACCTTTTTTATTCTCTGGGGGGCATGAAGGGCTATATATATAAAAAAAAATAAAAATAAAAAATAGCAGAGTCTTTAGCTAGAGTCAGCAAGTGGTTAGCTTGGTAAGTATCATGTTTTAGCTCATTTTAGTAAAACAAAATACTGGGGAGGCTTGTTGGTGTGCACAAAAATAATTAAATCCAAAAATATTAAATCCATTGGGCCTGGCCCAATAGGCAAAAGAGAATCTAAGCAACAAGAAAACAAGAGCATAAAAGGTCCAAATCCATATTTATGTTGGCAGGAGTTAGGTATAACCAAGCCAAGAAAAGCTTAGGTCGGTAGGCAATTGAAGTAGCCAAGTTTAAAGGAAAGCTTAGGTTGGACCAATGGTAACAATGACAAAATAAATGGGTGACATTAAGGGCTGGAAATCTGGGTCTAAAATTATGCAGGAGTTACGCACAGTCATAAAAGTGAAGGAGTTTTATCCGAGCCATAAATAGCCAAGGCGTTACTAAGGCGAATAAGGGGGAACTAATCAAGGGCAGAGGCAATTAAGGTATGCAATAATCCATTTTCACGCGTACACTTTTGGCAAGTGTATTTCAAACTCCATTACTAAACAACTTTGTCAGAGGGGCAGTTTAATTCAAAAATACAAGGAAATAATATGGTAGTTTGAAAACACAAAGAGGTAACTGTCATTAGACATCAAACATAGGGTGATTGTTGTCATTTGCCTATGTTTTAATGAGATATTTGATCAAATTGCATAATGATTCTTGATGGATATAATAATTGAGCGATTATTCTTAATCTTAATGTGTTAAATATTGTTACAGTTGAATGATTCAACTAAGTAGAATTTGAAAGATTGAATCAACCTTGGAGAGATCAACAACAAAATTGGATTCTTGCTTAAGAAATAGTCTATGATTGTATATAGTTTCCTTTTCTCCAGTGTGAACATTTTGTGCTTGTGTTTTGATGATACAATTTTATATATATTTGTGTACACTTGAATTGAGTTATAGCTACAGCTTGGATGTGAGTTTTGATGTGGAATTGAACTAACTTATGGATGTGAGTATAAATAAGAATCATTTTGTGGAGAGTTTGAGAAAAGTACAAGAAAAGAGAATAAAATTGGCAAAAAGGGAGAAAACTCTAGAAAAGTCGTGGAGCCAAGATGCGATGATCAGTGAAAAATGTTGAAGCCCAAGAAGCCGCGGTGCTGCAAGCCATCGCGACGATTCGAGACTCAAAGAATTCATGGTTTTTTAGAAGTTGAAACTCTAGTTCAAAGCCGTGACAGTATACCAAGTGCCACAGCGGTTTTTCGGATTCCAAAATTTATAGATTTTTCTCCGTGATCCTTAATGAGCCAATCTTGCACTTTGGCCCCTTAACCCTTATTTTCTATAAATAGATGAGATCTCCCAAGGGTTTCACAAGTAGGAGGTAGGGGCCAACCACACAAATAGTTAGAATTAGATTAGACTAGTACTTTTATTTTATTTTTCTTAGTTTATCTTGTAATTAAAACTATCTTGAATTAATCAAAGATCATACCTTTTGTTAGAACTATAGTGCTATATAATCTCAACATTTATTTTTATGATAAGTTACAAATATATAATTTTAGTTAATAATTTGGCAAATTGATAAATTGCAAGAAACTGAATCCATGGAGTTATTTGTATTTTTCAACATAGTAGGGGATGATATCATAGCCATACCCAAAGTTCAATTTTTTTGGGGGGTGGGGGGGGGGGAGGGGGTTGTTGAGGTGGTAGTACTCAGAGGGTCTTGTAACCTAAGGTTATTAGTTCGAAGCATGGGGATGAAAGGATCACAAATAATAATAATAAATAAATATATTTAAAAAAAACCCCCAAGTTTAGGGAGGTCAATATAATTCGCCCAAAAAAATAACATTAGTGAACACAATATACCGGCTAATGGTAGGATAATAGCACATGTCAGTCCGTAACCCTTTTACACATGAGAATATCCAAGACTGAAACATTTCAAGGATTTTGGATCAGGTTTGGTAATATGATGTCAGACCCGAACAGAACAAGTGTAACCAAATATCCAAAGTCTATGCAAAACTTTGATTTAGAGAGAAAGAGTGTATGAAAAGTGGTAGCACCAAATAAAACCGAAGAAAGCATGAAATTAATTAGAAAAATAAGTTGTTGAAACAACATCGCCTCAAAAATCTTTGGGAACCTGCATATGAAACAACAAAGCTCAAGTTGTTTTGAAAAAATGTCTATTATTTCTTTAACCAAAACTTTTTGAGGTAGTGTGTCTACACAAAATATTTGATAAAGAATACCATGATTGAGTATATAATTTTGAACTATGGCGGGAAGATATTCCTTAGCATTATCAGTTCTTGGAGTAGGCACAGGTACATGAAATGAAGTACAATTTTTAACACAAAAATTAGAAAAATGAGAAAATAACTCTAAATGATTTTTCATCAAATATATTCATGACATGTGGGAATAATCATCAACAAATGTAACAAAATATTTAAAACAATTTTAGATACAAATAGACACGAACCCCAAAAATTCAAATGCACTAACTGAAAAGAACATCCGCTCATTTATTGATTCCTGGGCTAGAACAAAGACAATGGTGCTTGCTAAATTGACACAACTCACACTCGAAAGAGTTTCAACTAGACATTTGAGGGAGAAGTTTCTTTAACAATGGAATAGAAGGATAACCCACCAACAGTGGGCATCAAGGGAGTGACAACTCTGATGCATGCTAGAGCCTTAGGCAAGTAGGTATAATGTAGAGGCCTCCAAACTCATGTCCCTTACTAATAATCTTTTTCGTCATAAGAAGCTGGAAAAAAAAATGATCATGGAAGTATAAGGCACAAAAATTGAGTTTACAAGTGAGTTTACCACAGAGATCAAATTAGAAAAGAAGTTAGGTAAACTAAGAACAGATGATAAGGAAAGTGATAATGTGGGATTAACAGTTCCAGCTCAAATATGTGGAATAATGATCTAAAGTGATAGGTGAGCTAGAATAGTCTGATGGAAAGGTGGAAAACATTCTAGAATTATCTATCTTATGCCTATCATATGCTCTAAGGCACAAGAGTCAATGACCTAGTCCAAAGAGGACGAAGACAGGCATGTATTAAATTTACCTATCTCGACGATAGTAGTAACAAGGTCGAGTTAGGGATTGGCCATTCCTTCAAACTGGAGAAGTTTGGCATACTCATCTATAGATGTCATAATTGACTTTTACAGGTCTCAAAAATAAAGACCATATAGACTAAGTTTTCTTAAATTGCAACTTCTGACACGTCTGACGTGGCCTCACTTATGAAAATAATGACAGATTATTTCATTAGATTCCTCTAACGAGGCCCTCTCTGGGCCCTATTAGAATTGTTGGATCTCATGCCTTTATTACCACCACCATTCCATATTGTTGGTTCCTTGAGTCATAAGTGGTAGTATGGCTGATAAGGACACTATTAAGTGAAACATAAGGAACAAGTTTTGAGGTCTTTGTATGAAGAATCCTAGTGAAAACCTCACCTAAAGAAGAAATATTAGAATAAGAAAGAATTTGATATTTAGCCATCTCAAATTCAGGCAAGATCCCATTTGAAATATCATGATTGCCATTTTCTTGTGTTGATTTTGTTGTACAGTTACATTAGGACTAGGGACGGCAAAAACACCCCATTAACCCAAAAACCACCCAAACCCATTAGGTTTTAACCCAATCAAACCCATAAAAAAATAATGGGCTGGGTGGGCTTGGGCTAAATATATAATGGGATGGTTTAGGGTAGCCCATTGGGTACTCTAAAATCCGCCCATCATGGGTACCAAAAATACCCATCCAAAACTACCCTTAAAAGTATAAAAAAACCCAACAACTCACCTATTTTAGTGGGCTCATTTTATTTTTTTTTCTTCAAACTTATTTTTTTCTTTTTCTTTATTTTTCGTGTCCTACAATTTCTTTATTCTTTTATAATATTTTTGAATTGTCCACTTATAAATACTAGTTCAAAATTTGTTCGGGTTCCAAGTCGAGTTCATGCTCGGGTTTCGGGATGGGTTTGGGTTCAGGCCGGGCCGGTTCAGTTCAGGCCCAATTCGGGCCCAAGGTTTTGGCCCAGTTCTGGGCCAGTTTCTGGCCGGGTCCAATTTCAGGCCGGGCCAGTTCTGGGCCAGTTTTTGGCAGGGTTCTGTTTTGGGCCTCGGGTCGGGGTAGGGGCATGCACGGGTTTATATAAATATAAAAAAATTAAAAATTGTGTTTGGACACAAAAAATTACATACGATTAAATATAAAAGTATACAATATATAATATTTCAAATTTTAGAATATATTCAAAAATTAAAATCCGCTTAAAAAAAAGGAATTAAAATGAAATTAAAAAACTTTGAAAAAAATTTATTAATAAACCATTAAATAAGAAAATTGCCGAGGAGATGCAGTATGGAGGCTTTGGCGGGGGTGAACTTATTTTGAATACATACCCTGTTTCACACCTGGGTGCAACGAATCCCCTTCCGCGGTTCACAGTCGATCAATAATATTCAATCTTCAGAGAGACGACATGGACAACGCACAGCTGAGGGAGGAGTATGAAGAGGTAAGTCGAAATGTTTTTTACTTTGTCGGTTTACTTTTTTAACTTCTGGTTCTATACAAATGTAACAATATACCAATTGATTCAACACATATGTTAAATGTGCTGTAAATGGTAACTTATTTTATGATTACATTTTAACACATCAATTTACTATTATCAGCCTTATGCAAGAGAAATGGCATCTGGAGTTAGAGACTTATTTGTAGTCTCTCGTGAAGTCTTATCAATCCTTTCCAATATCCCGGCTGATCTCCGGAACCATGTTAGCACCTCTTCTGTTAGTCGTCTTAGGTCTTACTTTCACAGGCATGTTATGGTAGATTTGCCTAACTTCTTAGGGACATTGTGTGTCGTCAATGAATCATTATCCAGACCACACACAGCTAGCAATACAAAAGGGATGTTTGAAGCTGGAACACCAGCTGTAACTAGAATGGATGATGGTGATGAAGCACATAATGAGGCAACCCCAGCGGGGCAGGGGAAGGGGAGTGAGGAGATTGTAGAAAAGGGGAGTAAAATAGTAGGTGATAAATCAGTCGGGGATGAGGAAGTGGATTTTGAAACAGTCTTGTAAAACTGCCAGTTGATGGAAATGAAAAGGAGATTGAGCAGGAAAGTTTAGGGCCCCCATAGGAGTCAGACTGGTGCAAAAGATGGATGCAAAAAATTGGATTCTGTATCAACTCCAATCGAGGATGTTGCTATGGGGTGGGTAAATCAGGAGGAACTAAGTCCGTCAATGTCGAGGGGGAACATTTGGAGTCAAGAGAGTTGATTACACTTAGTGGGAAGGCAGAGTCTGGGGGATTAGATCGGGAAAATATAGAAGATTTAATGAGTGAAGATGTACATGTAGGGTTTGGCACACCAAGAGGGAATAAGGTCGGAGCATTGCATGAAAAAAACGTTGCGGCATTAATGTTAACCACTGCCAATGTCGATGAGGGGCTAACATCCTTCGCGGATGAAGATATCGAGGGAGGAGGTTCTATTTCAGTGGCTGGTCAAGGGAAGCAGAGAAGGACGACTATACGCCCCGATCCATTGAATACACCCCCCTGGATAGAATGGCAGCCGAATGAAAAATACAAGTTCACTTGCCGGCTGATTGTCAATAATTACAGAGCCTTGAAGTGTTTGCCCGTGCACACGTTGCACATCGCTAACTATTGCCTAACTCCCAACTTGGAGAAAATAAAGGAGAGGTAACAACTACAATTTCAGTAATTAGATTTATATGTGTACACTTTGCGGCATATTTTGGTAATTAATGGTCCATATTATGCACTGTTTAATGTAATTGCAGTGCGACGCTGTTCTACGATGGTGTTTCGAGAATGATTGATAGACAGATGATGAGGAGTTTGGATGAGAATGCATACATTTCAACCAGCGTCATAACGGCATGGGCTGAGGTCCTGAACACCGCCTCATGGGCGGAAACCAAGTCCATATATTGTGTATATTTTGATGTGGTTATGAGCGTATGATCCCTTGCCTTATCTTCTAAATTACTTGCAATTTAAGTCGGAATAACTTCATAATATACCTTCATAATAATATTTGTTTCCAACATGTAGTTCGATGCCCAGACATGTGAACCAGATGCGTTGATTAGAACTTGGGATTACTGGCTTGGATTGGTTGGAATTGATGTTAGCAAAGCGGACATGGTGAGTGAAGTTTGAGACCTACTCGGTCTTGTTTGTGATTTTGATTTCATTAACTCAATTAACATTTTTTCTCCTAATCATACAGGTTTAACATTTTTTCCCTGCAAATATGACCAAATAAATATTTAATGATCAATGTACTGATACGATTTCTGGGACATCAGATATTTATCCCTGTTCATAGGGAAAACCACTACTTCCTGGTTGTTGTTAATTTTCGTAGATCCAGAGTGCAATACCTGGATAATTGGTTGCACAATGATCCGAAGATGTTCAAGCAGGTGGCAAAGTTTTTGGTGAGTTATGATTTCATTTTCTCATAAGCATCCTTTCATGCTTTATACAAAGGGAATGGTGGGATTAGAAATTAAATTATGTTTTATAACATATGTTATTCGTATAGCGAGGTGTCGTTGTTGAATACCTTATGGCGAGGAACGACCCGCGAGGCAGTGAAGTGAGGGAATTCCAAGTGTACGATGTCAGCCTTCCTTGGAAACGAGCAAAAATCGGTAGGATTACAGCGTCTTCCTGATGCACCATATGGAGTGGTTCAGTGGCCATCTGGAGGACGTGCCGAACATTACCAAGGTATTTTGAAGATGTCCATAATTTTTTTTATCTGTTTCATTCTCAATAAAAGATTCCCAATCTTTTGAAGCACTTCCCCTTTCATTTTGGCATTCACGGGAAGATACCAGGGTGTGTCTAAGGGCGGATTTATGTGCAAGGATTGTCTACAGTGACGTTAATTGGGTGAAGACTACCGTGTTGGAGGAAGTGAAGAAATATTTGAAATAGGACCCCTGAAAACGCCCCCGGTCTATGTTAGATTTGTAATGATTCTATATGATCTCTATAACGTTTCTAACATTTGGGTATACTGTTATTTGGTAAACTTTGCCATAAATATTCCTTTGATCATATTCTTATTGAATATATATTTGGCCACCTTTAAACGTCGTCCACTGCGTTGGGGTGTACTATAACTTAATTTATTCAAAAACACTTAATTCTCAGTAACTAAAAAAGAAGGGTTTTGATTTATTTATTTAGTTTCCCCCCATTTGTTTAGACAATATGTACCTAGATCCAAAAAAATTGCATACTTCAAATGGTACACGAAGTGTGTCAAAATGTGAAATATTGTTTGAATCTCTTGCCATGTAACCCAAAAATATAATAAATCCGTACCCTAAATTAATTAACCAACTTGGGACGGTCTTTTATTAAATATTTTTTTTTTATTTCACTTCTTTATCGTTGTTAATTGCCAATCACGTAAATTTATAAATAATAAATTCGTAATTACATATTCTTGCACAAGGTATTTACAAGCCTTTTTTACCAATAAATAATTTTATGATTTCGGGGTTTAATTGAAAATTAAATTGTAAATAATGTATTGATCTCGGGGCTTAATTGAAAAAATTCTTATATTATAACATTCGTTACGTATTTATGCAAATTTATGCCCTACATTTGCAACACGACAAATACCTCTTTTTTTTGCCTACTATTGCATTTTCTCTCCCACCACGTTTAGGCGCCAAAACTGTTCATCTCTTCAAAAATATAACTACATGTTTTCATTTCCTAACACATTTCCATCACCACTCTGCGCTTGACAAGCCACGATCATCATTACTCTTCGTATATGTCCCGCTCCCGACACTAAAGTAGAGCCCACTAACGGAGGTGAGGTAAAACTGTAGCAATTCATAGGGGTCATAGTAGCAGTTCGTCGCTCCAACTACTTCATTGCAACCCAGGGTCACTACAAACTATATTCTCGGGAGCTAAATTCCCAATTATTTTTTGTCCATTCCCTACCTGCTCGGAACGAGGCCAACTTAATAGTTGCCCACTTTTTAACATCATCCACCTCTGTCGCCTTAGAACCCTAATGGCGCGCAAAACAGTGACAAGAAAGAAAACTCAAATTGTGTCAGATGAATCGGAAGAAGAAAACATCTCCGAACAATTAATTGAATCATCTAGTATCGGCGACGATGAAGCTGGCAGTGACAACGGCGACCGCAGTGACGACGCCGGACATAGGGGACAACGCTAGAAGCAACCAGCTTCCCAAAGTGAGTTTCTGTTCTCCTGACCCAACAAAATATTGCAATGCTTTTACATGCTTGTTATTGCTTATTTTTCCTTTTCCACAATGCCTAGATTCTTAATAGATGTTGGTGGGAAATTTTTTATGTGATTTACCCTTTGTTACATATTTATTAAGCCTTCCCTTGTTTCATAATTTCTATGTATCCATAGTTCGGATTCTAGAATTAAATATCCACGGTTGCCTTTCAGCTACCTTTGTGCAATCTATTTAAACTCTTTCCTAAAATTCAGGATAGTTAAGGATACTACTAAGAATACCAAGCCTACAACTAAGAAGAGCAAAGCAAAAGCTAAAGCCCCAGAAACAGTTAGCAATGTCCGTAAGAGACGTCGACAGAATAAGAATGACCACGGCATTGAAAATTCCACCAAAAAACCGAGAAAGAACCCGGAGTTCGTTAACTAGTGCAGGCCGAAAGCACTATGCGATATAATATCAAAGTTGACTCCCAATCAGATTGCGGCCGTTAAGATTATAGGATTTGGGGGAATCCTCAAATGTAACTATGGTAATCTTAATGGTTCACTGTTTAAGTGGATTATGGATGCCTTCAACCCTAACACAATGACGATGGAGATCAGCCTCTCGGTGACATTCCACGTAACCAAATATGACGTCCACGACGTCTTCATGCTTCCCATTGACGACGTGAATGAGGTTGAGGAAACACCACCAGATGACGAGATGGCTAGGCAGAGGCGTCAATGGCACAAACGATATGGCCTGCCTAAAACTGGACAAGTCTCCAAGCACAAACTGGCAAATGTTATCCTCAATCAGTTGTAGGACGGTGGGGATGATTTCAAGCGTTTTTCATGCTTTACAGCATGAGCAATTTGTTGGCCTCGATGTCAGGATATCGGATTGATTTCATGCTTGCCAATTCACTCACTAACATTGCAAGAATACATAGACTAGACTGGTGTGGCTATGTACTTAAGAGACTTTGTGCTGCTGTTTCTGGATATAAAGCAAAAAATAAGCTAAAGAATTTCAATGGATGCTGGCTCCTGTTGCAAGTTCTGTACTTCCAGTGCTTCACTTCGGGGAACAAGATATCCTCCTACACTACCGTTGATACATAATTGGCTTAAGGATGCACTTGCTAAGAGGATAAAAGCTGAATTAGAATATGAACCTCCATATGGCGAGGGAGTGTATCAAGGAGATGATTATCCTATTTCCAAGCGGAGGATAGTTTCAAATTTCCCGAACGTGGACAAAACAATGAATCAGTTGAGAGCCCAAGTATCTCGTTCCTTCAACCAATTACACTAACTCAATTTCTTTTCTGCTTTCTGAGTGTGTACTGTTCTATCAATATGTAACGTTTATTGTCTTCACTTATGCGATGTTTAAATCATATAGATGTAATGTTCCTACATCACACCCTATTTTTCCAATATACCATTGTGGTCTGATTATTACTTAGGGTAAATGTATATGGAGCATTGGCTTCTGGTCTTACAACCGTCAATTGTAATGTCTGTGCTACGGATGTTGCTACCTTTTACAAATCTGTGCAATTGTTACCGTATCGCCTCCTCATGACTTACTTATTTAATATATCACAATTTATATTCCTTCATTCATTCCATTGGCTAATATTCTTCGTTTCTGGATCACGGATTTTTTCTTTTCTCTTGCAAATAGTTAATCCATTTCAGGTCATCTTCTTTTGCACTATGATTCACTGTTGCAATGTCATTTTCTCGTATGTCAAACTCTGCCGTTGAGTGGAACTTTTGTACTGAGTCATGTACCGTTTATTCATACTCTTTTGTTGCTATTTCCCCAACCATTTATTGATGTTGCATCTTTCTCCTGTGTTACATTACGTTCTCCCCTTACTGATGCTTCGTTTTCTTGCTGCCTACAAATTCCTAATTCACACTAACTTCTTTTCAAGTTCGTAGGTTGCTTCTGTGTAGTCCATACTTATTATTTATGTTTCTTACACTGTCCTGTTTCAGAAGTATATGCTTACCATGGTGCTGCGGTCTCATACAGCAATGATATCAATAAGCTTTCAAAAGTGCACTGCCTAATATTGCAAGCTGCAGCTGCTAGCCTGAAAAGATATGCTCTTATCATCGCCTCTACGCCCTTGCTCGACACCTCCTCTTTGGTTATATCCATTGACAAACATGCCAACAGTTTCCCAGAAATCAGAGCACTCTTGGTTGGGACAAATCAAGCTGGTTAGTCAGATCCTACCCCCAAACAACCTGATTCTATAGATGAATCAAATGAATCTGAGCATTCTAGTTCTTCTCATTCCCTTTCCAAAAGTGAAGAATCTGCCCATTCCGATGATGATGGCGAGGATGAACAAAACATCTCAGATCCTGCGCCTCAAACTGGTTACCTTAATAGCGCCGGACCCACCCAGGCTGAAGATAACATTTCGGGCTTTGGTGAGCAACATCTTCCCCCACTCAATGCCGATGCCAATCCCGACGACAGAGAAGAAGATTTGCAACCAGCCGATGACAACTTGTTTCAATCAGAAAAAACTGAAACTGAAGGAGCTAAAATAGCTATATTGGATCGTGGCAAACATCTGGTGGTTTTGAATATGCCCCCGATGGACAATGATGGGGATGACACAGTACATTCTTCAACGGCGGACCAATATACCAGGCCTTGTCCCCCTTGAACCCACCCTACCAGATCACCGATCGAGGTCAATTCACTCAACAATATGAATTAGAGACAAATGTAGGCATGAACTCTGAACTTGATTCTCAGGAAAATGCCGCAGACAAATTAAGGGCTCAAGGTGAGACAACATTTCCTGTATCTTCAACACCTCCAGCACATCAGCCCGAACCGGCTATCATTGATCCATGGCACGACTGGTCATCCTACATGGGGACCGTCTTCAGGTACAGCCTCATGAAAAAAGTAAGTCCCACATCACGGCTGATCACCGCGCATGAAGCCGAGGTAGCTGATTACTGTGTCACCCAAGATAATCAAGAAATGAGGTACGTCTTCGACAATCTTTTGTTTTTCACATATTTTCACCAAACTTCCAATTTCATTCCTGCCTATATCATTCATGGTTATATTTTGCATTTCAGCGAGTTGCTTTTCTTGGATGAGGGTAAACTAGTCATTCAAATGATGGACTCGGTCTCGTTTGCGCCTCGGTCGCAGATATTTTCGGTGATCTTTGATGCTTGGGGGATAATAATGAACAATTCACTCCCTGATGCGAAATTGAAATCCAAGAGATATAATTTTCACGTGATTCAAGAGGTAATTGTTAACTGTCAACCACCGTCTTCAATCACATTACGTCCATCATTTCTGCTTATTCACACTTCGGTGTTTGTTATATGTATGATTCTTTGCAGTTTAAGCCTAAAGATGCCAGATTGGATATTGTTGTTGAGCAGATACATATGTCTTACGAATACCACCCGAGAGCCTTGTCAGCCTGCAACATGGTCAGCTACGGTTTTCTCTTTCTTTTTTTTTTTTTTTTGGGGTTTCATTCTTTTAAACCATTCACTCCGTAGTATTACTTTCCATTACCGTATTTTCGCTACTAACTACCTATGCCTTTTATCTCAGTTCTTCATTCCCATACTCATGTACGACCACTACATCGTAGTAGTGTTGAACTTCAGAAGACATACAGTCCATGTCCTAGATGACATAATTCACAACGAGCAGGCGGCGGACTGGGAAATTGCTCAACAATTTCTGGTAATCCTCTACATTTTATCATAGCACCTAAACTTTTAACAACCCCATTCAATTCACTTACATTTTTACTCTGCAACAAAAGGCAATGGCTGTATTCTTGGATGGCATTGGAGACCCGCAGGCAGACTCGCTGAGCCGTTTCACCCTTGACGTAGTGGATTTTCCTTGGAGGACTAAACGTCAGGAGAACGACGACTCCAATGACTGCGTTATATATACCATGCATCACAAGGAAAATTTTGATAGGAGACTGTATGGGCAACCTGACCTCACCAAGGTAAGATTCCTCACCACTTCGTCCTTTCTTTTTTCATTGTTTCAGTTGCATACCACAGTCCTTACTCACTTCTTTATGCTTCACAGTATAACACAAGGCTGTATTTCCGCACAAAGTACTGCGCGATGATTATGCTGAGCAGCCTTAACAAACGAAGAGGTCATGTGCTCGAACAGACGAAATTGTTCATTGAAAGCAAGAGCATACGCAGGAAGTCTTAGTTTCAATCTTCAATCTTTTGTTTCTGATGACAATTT
This sequence comes from Leptodermis oblonga, assembly GCA_016801395.1. Classification (NCBI taxonomy): domain Eukaryota; kingdom Viridiplantae; phylum Streptophyta; class Magnoliopsida; order Gentianales; family Rubiaceae; genus Leptodermis; species Leptodermis oblonga. The sequence continues at coordinate 20,746,812 of CM028753.1, forward strand.
ACAATACCTTTTGCTTGTTTTAATTTTTTTATAAATTCATTTTTTGAATGCTGGATGATTACAATTTCTTTTGTGTTTTGTGTGCCTTACTTGACTGCACACCCATTCCCTTCAGCCTCAGTCAATCAACAATATATTTTATTCTCTGCAATTGTGTTTGATGCCCCGATTTCTTCAACAATGCAACATTACATCCTACCGACAGTACTGTTTTGGAACCTCGGCCTTAATGTTTTACATCTTTACTTTGATGGAATTTTTTTTCATCCTACAACCGCTGTCAGCCAGGTCAAAAGCTCTTTCTCTGACGAATTACCAACTAACCACTCGCGCAATCGCAACTATGCCCCCACCCGTTACACCACTCCACTTCCTCCACTATCCTTCACCCCTTTCATACTCTCCATAGTGTCAGTTCCTTTTTCAGTTCCCGTTTCATGCATAGTAATATTTTCGAATTTCAGATTCACTCACAACCGTTGCCATTGAATCGCTTATATAAACAACATTCACTTCGGATAATTTTTATTTCGTCATCTCACCGACTATAGATTCAACTATGACAGGTCGCTCATACCCGACATCTTCGTCGTCTTCGTCTAGTTTCTTCCCCAACCGGTGGGGGACCTTCTGCAACTGTCAGCAATATGCTAGGTTGTACACTTCATCTACTTCCAAAAATTATAAGAGGCGGTGTCTTAGGTGCCCTTTCTACGTGGTCAGAATTCTCTAACTTAAACCTTATAAATGGTTTCCTATTCCTCCCCAAGAGCTAATATTACTGTTTTTCCACTTCAATTTTGCAGAATAACCGTGGCTGTAATTTCTTCCTGTAGGCTGACGAAATTACAGATGATGCTGGTCAAACAATTGATGTGTTTCGCCGGCATCTGAAAGAAGTATCTGAGGAGCTCACACTCCTTCATAACCAGAATGAAGATCTACTGCTGGAATTTGCGAAGACTAAAGCAGAGCTAGAAACAACAAGGCGATTTTGTTCCCTACTTAAGAACCTGGCAATTATTTATTTCGGTTTTGTTTCACCCTCCATGTAAGCACAAACTCAACATGCTGAGTATTTGGGTATAAATAGTTTATGCTCTTATCTGTAATGTTTCTCTACTTTTGATGTACTGTTTGGTTTCTGGTCTTGTAACTTTACATTATTCGTAATGCTACTCGTACATTTCATCTCATCTCCTCTCAACGTTATCGTGGAATGTTTTTTTTTCTTTTCCCTACCTCAAAACTCGACATCTACTCATTTGCCCTAAAGATTTCTCACTTATTGCATCTAAAATTTAATAATGTATAACCTGCTTCGTCTACGTATTGGGTGTATTCAGCTTGCAACAACATTCGTGCCGCCGCCGACCAAAGGTAAAAAATTGAAATTGTTCCCATTATGCATATAATGGGGGACTGGGATGTCGAAAAATGTTGCAGAAATCGAACGGATACCTTAGCTGTATAGGAGAGAAGGCTCCAGCTGCTGTAGGAAAGATGGAGTTGACATGGGTCTCCTTCTTTCCATGTAGGACAGAGAATGAGATAATTCAAAATCGAAACAAAGGCAAAAATCGTCTTTTCGCCCGAGGCGCTGACGTGGAATTCCATTCACGCGCCTCAGGACTTCTCGGGACTATGTTTCGTCGGTCCATTTAGTCGCTCCCTTAATATTTTGCATTGATGTATTTCACTAGAATGATCACACGGCACTAATATGTTATGGATCTGATTGGATTTTGCGTGTGATTTTTATGCCAAATGCATTACTTTTATTTTGTTTTATTTATTTATTTATTTATTTTATATTTTGATGTGATACACAAAACTTAAGTACGAGAGATTATATTACACAAAAATTATTGGTTTTTCTAGAAAGAAAAAAAGAATTAACTATAATACACCCAAGTTCATTTTTATTTGAGTATGAGAGATTATCTTTATACTAAAACTTCTTTTGTTTACCTGAATCTGTTTAACCATTTTTAGAGAAATTCATAAACCTTGGATAATGTTAAGAAAACAGAAGAAATATCCAGAGAAAAATAAAATAAGTATCAAAATGAATCCAATTTATCCAATCTTCAATGGTAAATTGAGGCGAACACGTTAATAATGAACACCCCCCACTATGTAGAAGAGTTCTAATAACAAATTAATGGTGATAACATATTATGGGTGATAACAACAAAGATATCATGTAGCACAATTGGCAGTAAACTAAGATGCATAAATGATGACAACATCACTGCTAGTTGAGTTTCCTCCTTCAAGTCTACATTATGAGTGAAAAACCATATATAACTCAAGAGAGACTCCTTCCCCAAGTTTAACAACCTGGATTTTTAGGGAAATCAGCATTTAAGAGAAAAACAATGTGATTCAATACGCCCTCCATTCCAAAATGTATGTTGTTTTAGCTTGAACAGATTAAGAAAAATGTTAAAATGACTTTTGTAACCTTATTTAAGTTTTGTGAACATCCATAGACTTCATAAATTGTGTAATCCTTCTATGTACTGAAAAACTAAATGTTCTAGTACATTAAAGAGCCCAGCAGATCTTTTCACTCTTCCATGAAAAACTAAAATTTGTGAGCCAAAATTTTCAATATTTAAAGTTCAAAAATTTTGAGAGCCAAGACCAAAATTTTGCTTTTTTCAAACTTTAAGTAAATGCCTTGAAACTTTACAATATAGGTGAAGGATAAATTAGAATAAATAAGGATATATATGGAAGAAAATGAACTATTTACTCTTGAATTGCTAAAACAACATACATTTTGGAACAAATTTGAAGAGCTAAAACAACATACATTTTGGAACGGAGGGAGTAGCTGTTGGTATTTCATTCTAACAGGTGGAAACAAAAAACCTTCAGCCTATCTACCAGACTGGTCAGCAGAACAAAACCAATTTTGAGAAATATATCACCAGAAATTTTGCTTCAAGATTTTTTTTTTAAAAATAACTTGTACCAATAGCTGTACAAAGAGTAGGAGTAAAATCTTAGCACAAATACATGAAAATTCTAAAAAAATCTGAAGATGTTACTTCCCCATCATAATCAACATTTTACATTGGAATGAGATTTTAAACATGAAGTGAAACCTATTTTAAATATATTTCTGAAACAAAATCCACACACAACATTAATCCCACTTGAATTTAACCACTTACCAATTGACTTTCATTTGCAGTGACAGAACCTTTCTCTCCTTCCAACATCTTCTTCATAAGTTTGCAATCACCATTGACATCCATTACAGGCTCTACGGACACCAATTCCAAATCAATCCTCAGAATAGAGTTTTGAGGGAAAGAAGGAAACGGAGTATTTGGATCTGAATCTTTCTACCTATCTCCAAAGCATTTACAGCAATCCTAAGATGAAGCCAGCCATTTTAAGATTACTTGATTATCATTAAGTGGTGGAAACGAGAGATCTTACACTACCAATGCCTTGCTCTAACTTAAATTTAATCAGAATTAGAACTTGTTTTGGACAATCGACACAAGATTGATGTTTGGTCTACTGGCTCTGTAAAATGTCGAACAAAGATAACCTAAAGAAAGTGAGGAACGTATATATGGTGCTAAGAAAATATGTCCACAGGGTCAAAAAAGATTACTACAATAATCATAAATATCTGAAAAAATATTATAAAATTACCATCCTAAGCAATAAACTCCAACTCCCCTTCAGGCATCTCTGCAACAATAGCTCCATCATCTATCCTCGCAATACTTTCACTGCCTGCAATACCCAATGATGCAATAAGTTGCATCGTATGACTATTTAAAAGAACTGTAGCAGTAAACACATGATTACATGAGTACAAAAGGCTACCATGCATTACAAAAAATGGAACTAACTGCTCTCACTTGTCACCTATGAACTTTACTTGAGTAAAGTAGCCAACCAAAAGCTCCTCAGCGAGTTTATGTTGCTTATCATGCCCCTATATGTCAAAAATATGCAAGTGCCACACTCAAAAATTCTCCAAAGTTCCCAAACAATGCCGTAATCCTAATTCAACTAACATAAGGCTGCACAAGTCATACTCCATTCCAAGACACTTAAGACCTGAATATAAACTGTGACTCCCCATACAAAACAGACAAATGATACTTATTCAAACAAAGAAGAAAGGAGCACAAGGGAACCTCAATGATTCTATAGATAATTTACTCATATCAAGATTCAAATTTAGCCCTTGAAGCAATTCTTATTAACGGCCACTTAAGCTGAAAGAAGGGGTGCCACTTAAGCTGAAACATTGTGTTTTCTGGCAAATGAAAACAAGTTATTAAGAAATGTAAGGATGAGGAGAAAGTTTAACAGAGAAATATAGAGTCAAGCAGAACCTTGAACAACAAGGGAAGGGGGAAACGCGAGTCACCCCTTTCAGAACCCCCGCCTCTATTTGGACTTCTGCTTCGATTATACCTTCTGTGTAAGGGAACAAACTACATTTAACCACAACAACAAACAACTAAATATTTATCTCACTATGTGAGGTCGGCTCAATGGATCATATCTCACCATCATGTTTAATCGAAACACATGGTTTCAAGACCATAATGAGGCAATTTATGAGCAAAGCAGGTGCAAGAACCGTGTCGCCAGCAATGCTTGTCAATCAAACATGAGCGACTGCTTCACACTCTCCTAGCTGATTGTCCAAATACCTGGTCATTTCAAGGGAACAAAAAGGTAGTAATTAGTAGAAAAGATAATAGTAAAGAGAAAACATAAAGAGAAGTAAGAACAGAATAAATACACCAACTATCAGCTACCAACATAAAACACCAGAACCCCAGGCAATCGAGCAAAATTAGCAAACAATTTGAACAGAAGTAAAGGCCATTAACGTGCAAGTTTAAGCATTATTCTTACAACAAAAAGTATAAACCAAACTCTCCACCATCCTGATACATATATGTGTCAGACAGGAAGGAAACATGATGAGGCATTGAAAAATAAGCACAAAAAGAAGAAAAAAAATATTAGTGATACCAAAAAATTCCAAATACAATAACCATTTACAGCAGAGAAAACATGCCTTTCTAACTTATCCATTAACCTTAAATTAGAGAATCAAGCATGCCTTAATAATAGTAATAACGAAAACAAAAAAAAAAACTTTTCTCAGCTAAAAGCCTTTCACTCAATTGATATATGTTCGCAAAACTCCTGTTTTCCATATAGATCATCATGATGAAGTATTAAAAACAGTGATTTCATATTGAAAACAATGCGTTAATAGGCCCCTTGATCTCATTAGCCCTAAAAGTACCAGTGATGTTTTGAGCAACTCTAAACAGCTTAAAGGGCAAATTACAGTTCTCAAAATCTCACCACAATGATCCCATAGTTCTTGACTCTTTCAAGTTTCACATGTGAACTCAAGGCATTTGGAAGAGGAAACATCATATGGGAGTTCCTTCCACACAAATCAAAAGAAAACACACTTTCAAACATCCAACAACACAAGACAAGCTAAAGAAGAAATTCACAGTGGACCCTTTCAGCAATTCAACTTGCTGTTGACAATAGTTAAGACACCTAATCTTCTGGACCTGAACCATCAAGCAGAAGTCAATGACAGCCTTATAATGTATGCTTCTTCAATAGAAAAATCAATGAAAAAAATTAATAAAACAGAATTAGGATGGCAGCAAGAAAACCTAAGGAGAAAGAAAATTTTCACAAATTGAAAAAGAGGGTCAAAAGAATTGCGCCCCAAATATACGGACTCCAAAAAAGATCAGAAGATTTTATTTTTAAAAAATAACGAGAAAAATAAAAATTATTTCTTGTTTTCAATTCCTGAGACATCTGTTATTTCTCCTTACTTTTCAGAACCTTAAAATCAGCCACGCAAGCAAGAGGCATTACTTATTCTATCAAGTTTAGTATGTTCATACACCAATCTCAACATTCTCATTTCTTTTACCCTCATTTTTGTCTTAAATGTAGTCACACTAACCTACAGATAACATCATGGACATATACACACTTCAATCTACAAGTAGAATAAAATACTGTAATTCGTGTGTAATTTACATAGATCACGACTGGCCAGATTGCATAAATGTTCTTGAAACTAAACAATAAAAGAAAGGTCGTGTGTTGGCTCTCCTGAAGCATTGAATGAAGCTCAAGTTGGACATAAAATCAACTGCGATTGCCAGATAAACAGAAGACCCTGTATTTGGTATCTAATTGGTATAACATAAACTTCAAGATGTGGTTTTTAAAGGCCAGATGAGAAGAAGCTCCGACCTCAATATAACATTTTCCATTGTGAAAATTCCACATCATAAGCATAATGAAATTATAGATGTAAGACAAGTACTTGCATCAACAAATTGGGACTTCGTGTGAAAGCTATAAAACACAAAATAAACTACATTTATAAGTTATAGCTACATATTATGAAAGAAAATACTGATCAAACCTTTGGCAGGCTAGTACTGCCACTTGTATATATCACAATTGGCTATACCCTTCTTGCTTGGTAACAGGGGCTGAACCAGAATACTTTTAACCAAGTTTCTCAACTTCAGAGAATGATGAAACTGTCCAGTTGTTAATATTTCTAGGGGACTCGGTAGAAACCTCAGTTTCTTCAAAGTAATTATAACGTATCCAATAGTCTTCAGGATTGAGCTTATCCCCTCAAACTTTTTTAAAGGCCAAGGTTGATACTCGCTTTCTGTTAAACATTCATAAAAACTAAAAGATGTTCCCACTTAAATATCGATTTCATCTACTCCCTCCCTACCATTCAAAGAGTCCAATTTGTATTACTATTTTTAATAATACAAAGTGGACTCTTTGAGTGGGACAGAGGAAACTAAAAAATAGACATAATAAAACACAAAACACATAGTAAAATCTGATTGAAGAGCAAGAGCCGTGGGATTGATATTTGATTATAAAGTTGGTACCTTTCCATCTGCCGGATGAGTGCCAGATGCATGACCAGGAGTGAGTAGCTGGTGTAAATGCCAAAACCATGTGTTTGCGGTCGAAGAGGGAAGTAGCGACCGGGAGAAGGTGGTTTGGGGGAGCTAAAAATCAAACCTTAACTCGCTATATGGCATAGTGGACAAAAGGGAAAATACAGGCCACGTTGAATAGATCGGACTCAGGGTGGGGCGGCGGTGGACAACGAATACATGATGGTGGCAGAAGGCTGAGAGTATGAGATGGACAAGCGGCAGGCGGTTGGGCTAGGGTGAAGCTCAATCAAGTGATGTGGCCCTGTTTGAAACCACTTGATTACCAAACTGGCTCTGGTGAAAGAATAAGGTGATTTTCAGAATTTAGAAGAATAAGGAACAAAATTCCCCGCCTCTTTCTGTTTTTTTCACCAAAAGCATATTTCCCTCCTTTTTGAAGGGTAATTTTTGCTTTTCTTACTTATCTAGTAGTAATACTTTTTAAATACTAAAAATTTCAATATTAGTTACTGTAAACTCAACAAATAAATAAATATTTGGCTGAGTTATTTCTTTGTGCTTCTGAATACTTTCAACTTTACCTTGTTTATTTAAAAATTGCCTTATGTAATGTCATTCTTCATCATTAATTATCGAAATTGTTATACGCAGTAAAGGTTTTACTAAACGCAGTAACATTCTCCTGTAAAAAGATTACAATGCCCCTGGCACCAAAATTTAAAAAAAAAAAAAAAAAGGTTCTGCCGGATTACTGTTCACCCGTGGGGACCCGGTAGAAAAAAAAAAACAAAACTGAACAACTTCCTATGCTTCCGTCTATAAATAGATGGAAGCAGAGAAAATGAAATACAATTGAGGCTAAGGAAACCCTAAATTAGCTAAATCGGATAAAGCGGTTACTGCGAGTACGATCGACTGAAGGTTAGTGCCTCAAATTAATATCTGTTTCGGTACTGTTTTATTTGTGAAATTATTTGTTTGTTTGAATAATTTAGTTATAATATGTCCGGTTTTGTTAGTATCTTCCCCGAAATTTTTTTTTTTTCTCCGAATCTTCGCAGATCTGGCCAATTGTCGCAGAAATGGAAAGAAATACCGGCGGTCGCCGGCAGAATTTCAAAGAAATACCGCCGGCGACCGGCGGTATTTTCTTAAGATACCGGCGGCGGCCGGCGGTATTTTCCCAAAAAATACCTCCGGCGATATTTTCCAGAAAAATACCGCCATCGACCGGCGGTATTTTTTCAGGAAAATACCGCCAGGGGTATTTTTCCGGGAAAATACCGCTGCCGGACGGAGGTATTTTCCGGGGGGCGACGGGATTTATCCGGATGTTTTATGCCCAAACGCCGCGACTTTTGCGCCAATACTTTAAAATTTCGATAAGTGTAAATGTGTTCTCCTTCTTTATATGTTAGCAATTAATTCGTATTGATACATGCACGTTTATATGATTGCAGATGGCAGAAGCATTAAAGAAATTGAAATTGAAATTAACCAAAAGCAAAAGCAAAAAAGATGACAATTTGCAATTGGGTGATAGAAGCACTGAGGCGACACAGTCCTCCTCTGAGGAAGTAGGTGGCTGAATACATCCCACTGTATCCTAGAGGCAGAGAAAAGGGGCAGGAAGAGAGCATGGCTCTTCTTGCTTATCAAATGCGACGAGGGAAAGTAACATTGATTACCGCAAAATCCCATTTGCCCCGCCATACATTGAAAATGCGGAGGAGGAGAAAGTTAGGGAAAATGCTGAAAGATTTGAGATGGACATGTCTCAGTCGCAGGGGTACATGGGAGGGAACTCAGGGCGGTTGGAGGATGAAAATGAAGGGGAAAATGCATCCAACTGACGGAGGAGCGAAAAAGGAAAAGAAGTAATAGGCTCCTCGCGTAGGTCAGTGTCAGGGGCTGGGTCCGGTTCTGGCTCCAGAGGGGATGCCGGGTGGAAGGCTTACTGGCCTCTAGATGGTCCGATTGACGATGGACCTTCAGATCCGAAGTTGTTACAGAGTTTTAAAGGACATGTTGCCTACTACGTATGGCATCGACAGGTATCGTTTTTATGCTTTATTACATATTTCTTGATAGGAATTTTATTTATTTTTTATTTATGATTAATAAGATGGCTTTTAAAATGTGTTATTTTATTCATTCCATTACGTAGGAACGTGGTGCATTATTGTGCCATAATGGCTAAAACAATCTGCAAAAGTGGGCTTTAGCCGAAGGGGAAATAAAAAGTTTAGTTGACCAGTCCGGGTTGGCACATTTGGGTTGGTCTATGCATCCGGAGCTAGACTCTGCACTCCTAAGTGCCTTTGTTGAGAGATGGCAGCCGGAAACTAATTCATTCTACATGTCATTCGGAGAGATGAGTATCACTCTGCACGACGTTGCGTACATATTGCGGGTTCCGATTGGGGGATCGTCAATTGGGTGAAAAATTAAGCCGGCAAAGATGAAGGAACTGCTGTTAGAGATATTGGGGATTCAGGAAGACCAGCTCGGGGATCGAGATTTTGCCACTGTCAAAATGTCCCTCCTCCGCGAGCAATGTCTCAGTGGACAGGTGGATGCCGGCAATGCTGCCACAGGTTATTTGCTCTGGTTAGTTGGGAACACCCTGTTCGTGGATAAGAAAAAAACCCACGTCCTTGGGCACTTCTTGCCTTACCTCCAAGATGTAGAAAGCCTAGGCAGACTTGCGTGGGGTGCATCATGTTTGGCGAACCTTTATCGCAACCTTGGTCGGGCCTCTAGAGCGGACGGTGCCCAGTTAGGCGGTTGTCTGACTTTATTGCAGGTTTGTAAGAATCGTTTATAAATTATTTCAGTCCTTATATCTAGGAAATAAAATGACTAATTTGTTTTTCATTTTTTTAATAGAGCTGAATATACGAATACTGTCCCGCGTTTAGTCCGGCAAAGCAGAGATCCTGGGATGTCGAGTGGCCAGCATCAGCTAAGTGGCACATCGGAACCGGAAGGAAGTGCGAGCCTAACTGGGATTTGTTGAAATACAGACGTGCCCTGGACGGAATGAAATCCGAAGAGGTAATATTTCTATGTCATTTAAAGTTTCCAAAGTTTAGTATTGTAATAGACGACCTAGTCGATTATCCACTTACTATGTTTCACATGCACTAGGTCAATTAGCTTCCTTTTGGGCCAAATCCTGCAGGAGTGCACGCAATAACCTTGTACAGGGGTCTTATTCATTGCCCTGGGATCGCAGAGCCATACATGCCTGATCGGTTCCTGCGGCAATTTGGATTCATTCAGTCGATCCCTCACACAGTTGTACAGCCAAAGAGCTGTTACAGAGGCCCTGAAATAAAAAGGTACTCATGCGTGTTTGATACGAATCTTAAGATCCCGCAAATGTACCCCAAGAATAAAGTGTTAAGGGGGATAGAGAGGGCTCATTGGGCCGATCAGTCGTGCCCTGAGTACCTCGACTACTTCCATTCGCGGACGCACGTTCGTGTTAGTCCCGACGACATGGAAGCTTATGAGCCACTGGACCCAAAACAGCTATCTGCGGTTGCGGTAAGAACTACAAATTTATGTTTTTTTATGTTCATTAAATATATAATTGCGTCAATCTTTTTAACTATATTTCGATATTTCTTCCAAACGCAGCGCTTGCAATATATAACAAGTAAAATGTATTATGCTCATCCCCGAAACTGGGATACAGTCCCAAGTGACGTGAGGGAGAGTGCTATAGAGGAGGTGGGTTAGCATTTGGAGGATTTGACGCCGGTACTGTAGTACATTTAGGCCGAGTCCCATGTGTTGTAATCATTATTTTTAATCTCTTTTTTAATGCAATGTCTAGGGAGATACCGCAATCGGGATGATGTATAGATATTTTATTTAAATTCAATACTGGAGAATAAAATTACACCAAAATTCTGAAGATTATGATCTTATCTTGCGAACGTAAAACAAAAATAAATTGCTGTTACAGAGTTTGCTGTTCATATGGAAAATATCGTATACTAACACTCAGCAGTCGCTTTATTCCGGAATTCACCTAATTTTCCATCCAAATGAGATTTCCAAAGCTGCATTTGTTCTGAGACCCGACTACTCCACGTCGGATAGATTGGGGGTAGAAAGACATCCCCTGTCGTTAACAAAGCAATGAAATGATTTTGTCATATTAATCCCATATTGATGAAACTGCTCGGATCAGTAGAGACAGCGGCCCCCCGCTACATGAGCGGAAGGAAAGTATTACTTTGCTGGGCATATAATGTAACCATCCTCTGGTACTTCGTTGCGATAAGTATTCCCAAAAGGTGAGAATCAAACCAGAAATCCTCTTTTGCCAGAACTACATAACAATCTAGCAGCCTGAATGCTAAATCGTAATCGACTGCCCCAAGAACGAAACGCCAAAAAGTAGCTTCATCCCGGAGTTCTTGGTGCAGGTCTCTACGCACTTGGTGCCACTGCACCTGATCTGCATCGTGTACGAAATAGGCAATTACTCTAAAACTACAATGTCCATCGGGCACTACATTAACGTGCCCGGTAATGTATTCGAACACGAACTGCTTCAGAAATACGGGAAGGTCGTAAGGCCACTCAGAAGCGTGAGGCCTCACAACCTTTCGTCTTCTCTGCCCGCCTGTGGATCGCGGACCTGCGAGTGTAAAGCATATTAAATTGAGTATGTGTATATGTATTTAATAACAATGACATGTTAAAATTAAATACATATATTCGTACCTCGTTGTAGCACATTCCTTTCGGCATGCTCGAACCCTGATAGATCTTGTTGGGTTGAATTGTGTGTGGAATGTCCCCTGTGTGGCCTACTAACCGGCTCCGCTAAATCAACAGTTTTCGGATAAAGCGTCGAATGCACAACACCCATGACCCTGTATATCTCAGCGCTCGAACGCGACATGACATCCACAAACATTTCATGCAGTCGCCCTTCAGCGGTTTGCCTCTCCTCCTGAGTTTCTGGAATATCAGTATCTCCCAAATGCAGCGTCTTCCAGAAGGCGTCTACGTCAATAGGATCAATTGGTTGGTACGCGCGCACCAACTGTTGCATCTCACATGCACATGGCAAACCGCAACTTGTTCGGAGTTCGCAACCACAAAACGCACCATCGTCCCCGATAAGGCCAACTCTTTTTGTATATTCGTCCTCCACCATTGTAATACCAGCGAACGACATTCTACTGTTCAAACGACTATACAGTAGGTAGTCGCTCTTCCGGTATGTTTTGCTGCGCGAAGCTTCCATTTTAGTCCGAATTTCATGGAAGTGCAACCCTATCATAATATGAATGTCGTGAAAAATACTTGGGAACGCCTTTTATCCGTACCAATAACCTTCTTCACCTGTGCATGTGCACTCTCAACCCTGAAAGACAATTAACATTAAAATTCTTCATAGAATATAAATCATTATATAAAACATCGCATAATTATACAATGTACAAATCATAAATGAAATAAATAAATAACTTACATGTTCGTTGTGCGCCCTCCGTAATGCTTTATACTTTTCGTCCAACAAGACACAAACTTCTCCTTGTGAGGATCCAACCATGTCTTCTTCAAGTACGGAATAACATTTCTGAATATCGATTTATTTCCATATTTAGTATCAATATAATCCACAGCTTCCGTGAACTGTTCATATGTCAGGGCTTTTACCACTTGCCCCCAACGATATAGAAAGACATCCGTTGTAGTTTTGTCATTCCCAGCTGACATTACATGTTTCTTGACATCTATTTCAATGTGTTTCCTACAAAGTAGCTGGGTAGCATGTGGAAATACTAGTTCTACAGCATTCAGTAATGCGGTCTCTCGATCAGTCATGACCACGTGGGGGAATTTGTTTTCCTCGAATAAAGTGTTCAATTGCGCCAATCCCCAGTAATAACTCGGAGTAGTCTCATCCCTAAGGAAAATGAACGCGATATGAACATACTGAGCTGTAGGTACATGAGCTACAATTTGCAGCAGAGACATGTCATACTTGTTTATCTTATACGTCGTATCCATAAACAAAACGTACGGAAACAGAACAAGTAGACGACGCGCCTTCTTGTGCGCAAAGAAGATGTGGCCCACTGCATTACTTCCGTCATCGCCTGAGTACGCATAGAAGTATTCGTGATCATGCAGAAGTTTGAAGAAATACTGCATGTTAGTCATACCTCCCATTGCATCCCTTTTACTTTTTGCTGATTCATTGTAAACCTGTCTTATGTGGCTGACATTTTCCGGATCATCTGCGCGCAATTGGGCCAATATATGCTTCGGCTTGATGTTAACACTGGACATTTCTGCAATCTTCTTCTTCTCCGCTTCTGTTAACCGTGTCTGCGATGAATGCCAGTTTCGAACTTCTTCTAATTCATGATTGTGCGTACCGTTTCTGACCTCTAACGTCCACTTTCCCCCCATCAATTTCTCGTCCCTTCAGGTGAAATGGACAGTTTGTCATCTTGCTGCTTGTATTGCTCCGTCTGCTTCTCCCTTCCGGTATGGGTGCCTTCTCCCTAACTTTTCCTGATCTATCGCACCCAATCTCAACTCTACCTTTTCTCCCTCTTGTTAGGAACAGCCCCAACATTTTCGAAGAGGCAATAATTTTTGCCGTCATATTATTTTCAGCTGCTCGTACTTTAACCCATGCAATCATACCTTCCTTACTGCTGAACTCTTCGTTCGTCTGAAATACTTCGGTGTGGTCAGCATAAATGTCATCATTCTCAACGCGGAAATCCTTTTAACATAAAAAAACCTGGTTTAGCAAACTTAAACACAAAAATTTCGATTCATCAAATAAATTGCGCATTTATATTGTCGGCTAGAGCCAAAGTTCTGATACAATTATGATTAGCATAGGTTGGAGGGATATTGCGACTGCCCCGGGGTTTTCGCCCGGGAAAATCGCCGGAAATACGGCCGCCCGCCGTAAGTTTTTTTTTGGCCGGAATACCGCCGGCTGGCGGCGATATATCCGGCCAAAATACCGCCGGCCGCTGGCGGTATTTCCGGCCATAATACTGCCATTCGACGGCGGTATTGCTGGCGAAAATAACGCTGTTCGCCGGCGGAATTTTCGCCGGAAATACTGCTATCGGACGGCAGTATTTCCCGGGGTTCGCCGGCGGTATTTCAGGCGAAAATACCGCTGTCGAACTGCGGTATTTTGGCCGGAAATACCGCCGCCGGCCGGTGGTATTCCGGGAATTCAGTTCGGGGAGACAGTCTCCCCGTCCGAAATGTTGCAGAACCGGCAAAAAACGTCCGGATAATCGCAGACCCGGGAAAAAAATCTCCCCCAAATGGGTTTTTTTTCCCGAAAATTAAAATAAAGGGGTATATAGAGAATTTATGCAAACTAATTTAAAGTAAAAAAAATAAATACAGTGTTACTTACAGTGTAATATGGATCGTACTCGGGTATACCGGCCATATTTGAATAAACGTGTCAGTGATGAAATGGAAAACAAGTGTTTCTGCAGTTTAATGTAAATGAAAAACAACTAACTCTGAAGGTTGAAAAAATATAATGAACTTGGCACCTTACTTCTAGGTGAAAAAATGGAAAAAAATATATTTTTAATCATAAAGGGCAATTCGGACTTTTTACAGGGGAATGTTACTGCGTTTAGTAAAACCGTTACTGTGTTTAGTATGCCTCTTAATTATATGTTTACTCCATAGAATGTATGAATAATTTACGATAAATAGTGGATATTCATAAGTAAATATGTATTTTAAAAGCACACGGGATTGTAAAAAGTGCCCTTAGCCACAAGGGTTTAATAAATAACTAAACTTTAAACAATACATTGGAGATTTAGTACAAAAGTGATGATACACTTAAAAAAAAATTCATTGATTACTCTCATAACATTTTTCTTAATAAAATTTAAAATATATTATAGCATAAATTATTGAATTAGTAAAAACATCTGCTAATTTGATAGACTAAATTGTAAAAAAAAATTCTCATGTTCTACTGAACAATTCTAAAATTCATCCAAGAAGACTGGATTCATAGAATCTATATGATCATATTTGACAAGAAAGCAATACATATTTACTT
Source organism: Leptodermis oblonga (assembly GCA_016801395.1). Classification (NCBI taxonomy): domain Eukaryota; kingdom Viridiplantae; phylum Streptophyta; class Magnoliopsida; order Gentianales; family Rubiaceae; genus Leptodermis; species Leptodermis oblonga. Next base: position 20,761,890 of record CM028753.1, read on the forward strand.
GGTTAAATTACACCTAAATCTCTTGAAGTTTGGAAATATTGATACGTACTGAAAAACTACACTTACACCTTTTTTGTGTTTATGGATCAAACTGTTATTTTGATATTAAAAAAAAAAAACCAAATATTATAATGTTTAAATCTTAAAGGATATAAAATACCGAAATTAATTTTAGTAGATAACATCATTAATTGTTTTTTTAATCTTATTTGGGTGAAAAATATTTAAATCAACCATAATATACAATGTTACTTCTTTTTCTTTTCTTTTTTTTTGTTACGTCTTAAAATAATATTCAAACTAACATAAAAATAAATGGATAACATAGGGTTAATTTTAGTATTTCATACCCAAATAATATGAAAGAACAAATTAGTGAGGCTATACGTTAGGATTAATGTTGGTATTTGACATAATTTAAAATGAAACATCATTAGATATAAAATTTCTCATGTAAATGAAAATAGGGTTAATTATGCAAAACCCCCTGTGGTTTGCGAAAGTACAGGATGACCCCCCTATGGTTTAAAAAGTTACGCAAAACCTCCCTGTGTTTTCAAAATGCTGTAAAGCAGACGGAAATCACCTACACTAACGGGGCGTGAGTTACACGCGGTTGTTTACGAGAGTTAAGTAGTAAGTATACAAACTAGTGACCAAAATGCCCTTATTTAGATAAACGAACTCAAATACCTATAAAACTATTAAAATTCCCCAAAAATCTTATCGGCTTAGGGCGGACGAAGAGCAGAAATTTTCAGCGGTTGCTGGAGAAGCCAGTAGCGGATTGAAATAATGTCTACCAGCTCATTCACGGGTAGCAACAGTGGTAATAGTGTCCTGATTTACAAATACCGTTACTGCGCATGCAGGAGAAAAGCCACAATCAAAATTGTCGAATCCAAGAAACCAACAAAGGGAATGCTGTATTTTGTTTGCGATAAGAGGCAATGCAATTTCTTCTCTTGGTGCAATCCTACCATTGGCGATGGAGGTGAAAGATCGCCGGCCAGAAACCCTAATTTAGTCATAGAACGCGTTGACGGCAATGCTCCGATATGTTCCGATCAAATACCATTCTCCGGATTGAGGATGGAAGATTTCCGAAGTATAGAAGAATTGATGAAGACTCTCACTTATGCTGTTGTTGCTTCAATCATTATAAGTTGTTTCTCACTGATTATCCTTTGCTTGAAGTGAAAAGATTTGTCACAAAATCTTGTTAAACTTGCTCTTCTTATAAGTTGGTTTTGTTTTAGTTCTATCCAGAACGAATCCCATGGATTCTTGGTTCCTTATAATGGATATGTAATGTATGGAATTCAGTTTTTGAATTGAAGGCTTTTTAATGTAGGGATTATGAGATCATATGTATTGTTTGTTAGCATTTATAGTTGGACATTGCTTTCTGTTTTGTGCCTTAAAATTCTTACTCTTTTGTTGAGAAATATTGCTCTCTATTTTAAAAAAGTTGCATGGTTAGAAGCATTATGATTCTGGGCAGAAAAAAGGGAAAACAAACACTTAAACAAGGGGTCCCTTCCATGAAAATGACCATCCCAATCCTGGGAAAAAATGCTTACAGTATGAAAAATGACCAATTCTGGTCACAACACCAACAACAATACATGACCGAAAGTCAAATGAAACATCTGAATATAGAGGCAAAACCTGTGAATAACCAAATGAAACAGTATAATTAAAAGCCTACAAAATAAACTACCAAAACATGTAAATGACCATATCTAATCTGGGAATGAATCCATGAATAAATGACCTTAAAAAACAGCATAAATCCATAGGGAACAACCTAAATCAATCTGGAAAAGTGTAGCAGTAAGTCACCGTCAGCTATAAAATAGCTCAAAATAACAGACCTTTATGGTTCTGTTTTACAGATGCAAACCTAGCACCAAAATGACAGACCACATACCAGTCAATGTTCACAAAAGTAGCTAACCATACCATAAACATAATTCAGTATTTCACAATTCATGTAATCTAAAGAACAAATTCTCATTACAACAGCAGTTCATCAAACCCTTAAATAACTCTAATTTTGCTTCCTTCTTGCTCTCATATTCTCAAGCACACTAGAAACAGTTGGTGGGACAACTTTCTTTCCAGCAGCTTCTTCATTCCCTTGGCTACTTTGTGCAATTACAGTCCTATTCCTAATAGATTCTGACTGAGCTTGGGGCTGTAAACAACAAACAATATTTCAAAATGAGCTAAAATAAACATACTGAAACAACATAAGACTGACACGGTAATTATACCTGTGAGGAGCTAATACTCCTAGTTCTAACATCATTGGCCTGATTGACAGTAGTAGGCGGTGGCTATAATTAACAAATAACTTATGAATTGGTAAGAATAATACAGTACATAATCACATAACCAATGAATGACATATTTAGTCTGTATAGTACCTGTGAGGAGCTGAAACTCCTAGTCCTAATAGAAATGGACTGACAGGCATTAAGCAATGACTGTATGTAACACTTATAGTTAGTAATTATAGGTAATTTAAATTTCATATTCACACATAATAAGGATGACAAAATTATTAGTGAATGTACCTGAGAGGATCTAGGATTTTGTTCTGTGTTGTGTTTATCACCACACCTTCTTTGCCTTTTCTATTTTTCACATATGTTTGACATAAAGGTTCTCTTTTTTCCTGCACTGGTTTGAGTAGGATTTCCAGCCGTGGAAGTACTTGCATTTTCTTTAACTGCAGCTTCAGGAGCCTAACAATTATAAAATCATGAAGTATTCAAAACTGAGTTATTGAAATTAAACCAGTTATGAAAAAATGATAGTCATATTATGTCATACCTTGTAGAACTTAGATTTTGGGTGAATTGGGTGTTTGCAAGTTCCAGAATTGTGGCCTGTCTTGAAACATCTCTTACATGTCACATGCAAGCCTTTTCGGGTCGATGTCCCTGATCTTGGTTCATCATCACCCCTTCTCCGAGCCTTCTTTGGTCTCCCTATTTGTTTTCTCACCAACGGGGGTTGAATAATATCACCTTCAACGTTATCCCAGTACTCACTAGAAGGAATGGCTGCTATGGTGTACTGGTAAGTTGCTAAGTACATGTCCTTCCTCAGTAGTGGATCAACAATGTCTTCTGGAATGAGCTTAGCAGCTCGAATTGCAGAAATGGCATGTGGACAAGGAATTCCAGATAACTGGAAAGCTCCACATGTGCAGCTTCTAGGTGTCAACTTCACCACATGTGTACTTCTATTCCAATCAACTTCGAATATGCCAGGGCATGAGTAAATCGCCACGCAATGACGACTGAGATATTTATTCTTCTCTAACTTTTCTTGAACATTTGGGCATATATCGTGGCCATATTTCTGCATTCCTTCATGCTTCAATGGAAACCTCTTCATTAACTTTCTCCCAATACACTCAAACATACCAACTACTGGCTTATCACGGGCTTCCAGAATATAGGCATTGAACGACTCATTCAGATTATTTACTACAACATCACTCTTGAAGTTATGGTCAAAATGAGCTCTTGACCATGATGACAGTGGTATACTCATTAACCACTCACTTGCATTCATATTCTCCGCAACCTTCGGGTCTGCCTTCTTTAGATTTGCTAATGCCCTTCTAAAATCTCTCACATTATATGCAGATGCAACTGCCCAAAATAAACTCTCCAAATGCTTGGCTTTGAACTTATGCTTGAAGTTTGCATACAGATGCCTTAAGCAACATCTGTCTGCAGAATTTGGAAACACTGCTCCTACTATGTTCACCAACCCTTTCTGCCTATCTGAAATAAAGGTCCAAAAAACCCCTCTGGACCCTTCACCAATATGAGCCTTCAGCTCCTCCAAAAACCAAGTCCAGCTTTCGGTATTTTTAGCCTCTACCACAGCTAGTGCAATAGGAAAAATGTTCTCATTAGCACTTTTCAGGATCTCACCTCGGGGAAGATGATTGGGGATGCTAATGAGGATGGTGGACTGTATCTCCTAAACACCACATCTCTGGGAGCACAAGACCAAAAAAAAGTGTTTCAATTCTATCAAGGCTTTAGATGATAAACCATTGTTATGGCACTATAGGTTCGGACATCCAAGTTTTCAATACTTAAAGTTGCTATTTCCATATATATATTCAAATAAAGCAGTTTCTGAGTTTAAATGTGAAATGTGTGAATTGGCTAAACACTAGAGATCCAAGTTCTCACCTCAGCCTTACAAACAGTCAGCACCCTTCACACTAATTCATAGTGATGTTTGGGGACCCTCTAAAATTGCTAGTTTATCTGGAAAAAGATGGTTTGTCACATTCACTGATGATCACACACATGTAACTTGGGTTTTCTTACTGAAAGATAAATCTGAAGTTTCAGGAATGTTTAAAAACTTTTGTGCAATGATTAAAACCCAGTTTCAAACACAAAACAAAATTTTCAGAAGTGATAATGGGAAAGAGTTTTTTAACAAAGTATTGGGGGAGTTCTTTTCTGAAAATGGCATTGTTCATCAAAGTTCTTGTAGTTATACCCCCCAACAAAATGGAGTAGCCGAGAGGAAAAACAGCATCTTTTAGAAATGGCAAGAGCACTTAGGTTTACAACCAAAGTGCCTCAATTTTTGTGGGGAGAAGCTGTGTTAACAGCAGCCTATTTAATCAATAGGCTGCCTACCAGAACCCTAGCTTTTAAATCTCCAATCCAGGTTTTAAGCCAATATTTCCCCCACTCACGGCTACTGCAAAATCTCCCTCTGAAAATTTTTGGTAGTGTCGTATTTGCTCACAATTTCAGTCCTACAAAATCCAAACATGATCCCAAAGCTCATAAATGTATTTTTATTGGATATGCAATGAACCAAAAAGGGTATAAATGTTTTGATCCTGTTTTAAAACGAAGCTTTGTATCTATGGATGTAACCTTCTTGGAAGGTACATCATATTACAGCAATCCTTCTCTTCAGGGGGAGTCTCAACCTGAACCTAGGAAAGGTGAAGGTGAAGATGTTGTTTCTGAATTAATACTATTCGATCCAACTCCACCACCTGTAGTGGAAGTAAAGTCGGATAGAAGGGAAAAAATGGACAGTCATGTTCTTGCAGAATCATCAGAACCTAAAATAGATGAGAAATGCTACAAAGGTCTTGTGTACTCAAGAAGGAAATACAGTCATGTGCCTCTGGATTAGCATCACCAAACATCTTCTCAGAGGGTAGATCATGAAGATAAACACAACAATTCTGAGCAATTTGCTCCTACAGGTAAATATGACTCTTCTAGCATGTCTAAACCAACTCTAGGAAATTCAGATCCTTCTAGTGATGAGCCTTCTAGTAATGATAACTTGAATCTACCCGTTGCTCTTTGAAAGGGAGTAAGAACTTGTACAACCAAACACCCTATCGCTATGTTTGTGTCTTATACTAACCTATCTCCTAAGTTTTCAGCTTTTGTCTCTCAACTCTCAGCTATAACTGTTCCTACATGAGGCATTAAAGGTTCCTAATTGGAGGGAGGCAGTCTTGGAGGAAATGAGAGCATTAAAAAAGAATTCCACATGGGAGATGGTTGAAATACCCCAAGGAAAGAGAACTGTGGGCTGCAAATGGGTTTTCACAGTTAAATGTCATTCAGATGGATCTCTAGAAATGTATAAAGCCCGACTGGTAGCCAAGGGGTTCACTCAAACTTATGGAGTTGACTACTCAGAGACCTTCTCACCCGTAGCTAAAGCCAACACCATAAAAGTCCTCTTATCAATTGTAGCCAACTTCGATTGGCCACTAATGCAATTAGATGTGAAGAATGCATTCCTCCATGAAGATCTGAAGGAAGAGGTGTACATGGATCCTTCTCCAGGATTTGCTTAAAAGACTGGAGGTAAGGTGTGCAAACTGAAAAGGTCCATATACAGGCTTAAACAATCTCCGAGAGCATGGTTTGACAGGTTCACCAAGTTTGTTAAGACTCAGGGTTATGCACAAGGACAATCTGATTACACCTTGTTTGTCCAAAGAAATAAAGGAAAATTATCAGTATTAATTGTGTATGTTTATGACATTATTGTCACTGGTGATGATGTTAAGGGGATGCAGAAATTGAAAAACAGCATTGCCAAGGAATTTGAGATTAAAGACTTGGGAAAGTTGCAGTACTTTCTAGGGATAGAGATAGCTAGATCAAAGGAGGAATCATGGTGTCACAAAGGAAGTACACTCTCGACCTATTAACTGAAACTAGAATGATGGGCTGTAAGCTGTGTGATACTCCAATTGACATGAATGTGAAATTGGGGGAGTTTAAATATGGAATCCAAGCAGACACTGGAAGGTATCAATGGCTGGTCGGTAGATTGATCTACTTGTCTCACACTAGACCATATATTTCTTTTGTTGTCAGCCTGATCAGTCAATTTATACACTCTCCAAAAAGGGAACACATGGAGGTTGCCTACAGGGTCCTGAGGTATCTCAAAGGAGCTCTGGGAAAAGGGATATTTTTTAGGAAAAATGAAGACAGAAAGACAGAGGTATACACTGATGCTGACTGGGCTGGAAATGTTGTTGATAGAAGGTCTACATCAGGGTATTGTTCATATCTGTGGGGGAATCTCATCACTTGGAGAAGCATGAAACAAGAAGTAGTTGCTAGAAGCAGTGCAGAAGCAGAATTCAGGGCAATGGCACTTGGAATTAAAGAGGCCTTATGGCTGAGACGGGTTCTAAAGGATCTACACCTAAAGGCTCAACTTCCTATAATGTTGTATTGTGATAATAAATCAGCAATAAGTATTGCTCACAATCCAGTACAGCATGATAGGACGAAGCACATTGAGATAGATCGGAACTTCATCAAAGAGAAGATCGAGGCAGGCATAATTTGCACGCCCTTTGTACCATCCACACAACAAATTGTAGATGTGTTGACTAAAGGGCTTATGAAGAAATCATTTGAGGTTCAGATTGGCAAGTTGGGCATGATAGACATCTTTGCACCAACTTGAGGGGGAGTGTTGAAAACCGTGAGTTAACCTAACTTGTAGGTAATGACCTAGTGTGATTAGGACTCTAGAAGGTTAAAGAAACATTACCTTAATGTGAATATGGTAATAGTCTAGGAACAGGAAACCAAGAGGAATTAGGAAACCAATCAGTCTTGTTCTGATTTGGTTTCCATTGTTAGTTTCTTTCCTTTTCCTAGTTTGTGTAGGAACAGCTCTTTGGTATTTAAGAGACCAAAGAGCTACGATGTAAAGCAACTGGTTTATCAGTATTATCATAGAGAATTAACCCTAAAATTCTACACTCTTATACATACTGAAGAAATAGTTGCTAGTGAAATTAAACATGGTACCTTGGCTTTAGTTGATCATAACCTCCCAATTGTTGTAATTGTTATTCGTGTTGCTTGCTCTAGGTTAACTCTTGGTATTTGTAACTATTTTTTTTGCTAATTTTATTTTTATCTATGCCTTTTTAACATTTCTTTTGCTTGTAGCAAACAACAATCAGTGATTCAACAACTTCATACTCAGAAATGCCGAATAATAGTGGTATGCAGAGAGAGGGACGCATCATCTATATCAGTTGGTAAATCTTGTTGAGTAATTGAAGTTCTTCATGTTCTGGACTATTTGCAGCCTGTAATAACATATCCATTGCAGATTGCCTCTTGTTTGATCAAATTCCATGACTGATGATCTTGATGTTGGCTACATCTATTCTTCCCCACCCATTCAGTATACTTGGATCAGCAAGCCTATAATTAACATAACAACTGCTCTTGCAAACTATAAGGTTGGCTAGTCTTTCTGACCATGTTGCTTATTTGTTCTTGGATGTTGTGTCATTTTTTTGGTAATGAGTTTACGTTAACTTTTAATGTTTAGGAAGCATTTTGTGGTAAATTTATCATTTAGTAGTTATTATTTCTTTTCTGAGAAGTTAATAGTAAGATGGTTCTTTCTTTTTTTATTGTCCTATGCATGTTTAATATTTTTAAAAAATTGCGGAATAATCTTGACTTTGACGGTGAAGTATGAAGCATGCTAATATGGAGGAAAAACCTTTGGTGATGGGGAATTCTTTCATCCATTTTTATTTCTAGTATGCACTCTTAAGATGCTATTGTGAATGAAGGGAAACTGCAGAAGATATTGCAAGATGAATCACATGAAAAAGTTAAACTCGCCGCAGAGATTGTAGAGCTAAAGAATCAGCTTTTGCAAATTAGTTTTGAAGTTAATGAGGTCGCTCACATGAGCATCAAACGATTCACATGGCTGCTTCCTTATCTTAATTGATATTTTATAGTGATTTGGTCACTCAAAATAGTTTTATTTTAGGTGTCATGTTTTTACATGTACTAATAATATATTTGAAGACAAGAAAGTGCACACATCTGTCTGATGATTTTAGTTTCTCACGCACTGGTTGAATCACTTTCTCGATGAAAGGACACAAAAGACATGCACTTCTTCAATGGCTAAGAGTCGACAAAAGAATAGTAGGATGAAGATATCTCCTCACAACTTGTTCTTTTGTCGTGATTATACTGGTAGAATGGTTTTGGAATATATTGGTAAATCTTATTCTTTGTTAGTATGCTTGTAATATATTATTATGTATAAAATTCAAAATAGAGATCAAGTTCTATTGACTCTTGCAATCAAAATGTCAATTTTGATGGACAAATCTTTTATGTATTGAATTATTTTTCTGTATTTTGTGTTTGCAACGTTATGTTTTTCTATAATATTTACTTATTATTTGTTTGGATAAATAGTTAGTATATTTCTTTTTATTTTTACGATTAGTTTGATTTGCAATTTTAGGTAAGATTATCTATAAAAATTATAACACAAAAACAATATTGAATTTGATAATATTAATAAATATTCAAGAAATAAATAATTAAAATGTCTCCAAACATGATATAAGTTGACATTTACATTTGTCCAAAAAGATCTTTTACTGACATTTAAAAAATGTCGACGTAGGTTATCTATTAATACATTTTAAAATGTCATTATATTTAACATATTAGACATTGTAGAATTTTGAAAAATGTCAAGAAATGTATAATATTAAGACACGCAAGTGACACGATACATAATTTATCAAGACATTTTAAGTGTATTGATAAGTTACTTTTCTTGACAGTCCACCTATCACTACACTGGCATAGACGACACTTCCCAAAGCACTTTTTCCAGTACTGGCATCGATGTGATGCGCTTCCGCTCATACTGAACTACTATACTTTGTTGGAATCTATTGGAGTCAATATTAGAATTTTGTCAACGAATTGGGGCATAGGGAAACCATGGTAGTATAAGAAGAATTCAAACCCAAAAGAAGAAACCCAGTTCCGAGAAGAAAGATAAGAATAGTTCATTGAACACAACTCCAAAATCATAACTAACATATGCAAGACACTACAACCCCTCTATAACAAAACCAACATAGGCAAGATAAACTACAACCCCTGCAATGCTTCCCTACTCAACTTCTCTGTTCTCTTAGTACTATGGATAGGAAATTTTTTAGTTAGGGAAGAATTTTATTTTGGAGGGAATTTCTTTTAAGAATTTGTGTAGGAAAGAGAAGAAAAAATGTAATGATTATTTTTTTTTTTTTGAATTTATGTGAGTGAGAATTTAGAGTGAATTTTTAAATTTGAATTGTGAATTTTGTAAAAATGATGTTGTTTCTTTGTGTAATATTTTTGAGAAAAAAAGTGATACTTTTCCTAATTATGTTCGGAAAAGAACAGAACTGAGCAACTGCTGCCGAGAAAAGACTAGTTCATTGAACTGTTTTCCTTTGTGAATTTATGACTTTAGAGTACTTGTATTTTGCCAGTATGTGATGATTTGTAGTAAAATTTATAATGTTTAAGAGAGAAGAATGTGGAATTTCTAAAGAAATTGGAGAGACTGGAGGGGAGGAGATGAAGTAAGATTGAAGGAGATGAAGTGAAATTGAAGGAGATGAACCGTGAAAACAAGAAAAAAAAAAGAGGCAGAAGTAGGTTAATTTGGAAACAAAATAATTTTTTTATCTTCGTATGCTAAAAGATGTTCTGGCAATAACACTGGCCATTAAAAAATGCTCCCACGCATATTAATTATATGTATAATCCCTTTCGCAAGAGTCTTCACAAATAATAATATCTTTCAAATACATTTATGCATATTTTGGCCATGGGCAATGAAAAATTAGTGCAAAGCTTCTGAATTTGTGTTATTATTAATTAAGAGTTCTTTTATGAAATGTACATCAACTTTAGAATATAATACATAAAATAAATAATTGGTCATTATTTGTTTATTTATATCGTAAGTGTGAATTAATTAAAAATCATATATATATATATATATATATATATCCTATATAATAGAAAGTAACATAGGTTTGATATGAGGTTGTCATATGGCTGCCACATAAGGGTAGTATTTACTATTATTTTATATTATGTGTCACATAGATGCCATGTTGGTAAGATCTTTAATAAGTAAGCAATCTCTAATAATTACATATGCCTTCTCATCTTCTCCAATTAGAGGAATAATAATATTAAATATTTTAATGAGGTTGAAAAATAAATTTTTCTTATTTGTTTAGATTTCAATATAGATTAAAAAAAACATAAAATATAAATGAATACCTTATAAATCATAATATTAAATGTATAATTTGGACCTACTACTACTTTTAAATATATACGTCCTACATTTTAAAATAATTTCATTGTTAAAAAATTATTTGAGATACGTGTGATTTTATAAATCTCAATTTCATCTCAATTTCAAAAGGAAAAAAATTCTAATTTTATCTTTATTTTTACCCTATATAATATAATTTAATATAGGACTGAAGTCCAAATGTCACGTGGCTACTACATGGACAATAAATTTATAGGTAACGTATAATAGTTTTTTCAAATATTCACGTGTAAGTTAGGTAAAATTAGCATTTGATTAGACTATGTAATTTTTTGGCATTAAAGTTGAAAAAATATCAAGAGTCATACCTTAAGTAATATTTATTGTTCCTCTTTCTAACTTTTATCACTGCTAATAATAGCACCACTAGAAATTATTGCAAATAGTTTTGTTCTTAATTTGTTTTATTAATTCCTCAAAATTATAATATTCATTTGTCAAGTATGCAAAATAAATAAAAAAAGATGAACCATATTCCTCAATAAATAAATAAAAATTGAACGACAAGATAAATACTAATCAACTTTAGGTTAACCTAATTATTATAGACATCTTTAATTGATGCAAAACAGTGTCCTTTTACTTCCCCCACCATGTCCAAAATATTCTTTATCACCTATGCACTTTAATGGGGTGATTAATGATCCAATTTATCTATTTAACAAGAAATTTTTCCAATATCCATTAATGAGAATGGAAATTAAACTGAATCAGTATCTTCGATTTTCATGTGGTTTGGGTAGCTGATGAAGGTATACTTAGTAAAATAGTGTAAGTTCTCTATTTTGTCATTCAGGATTTCATCTACCTTGCAAAATTGTCACCAATGTTCAGCAACATGTTTTAAATCACTTTGCTTAACATTACATATCACTGTTATTCTTCTTTTTATGTAATACTACATCAAGTTTCTTGTTATCATTACATTTTTGTTCATTCTAATCTTTTTTTCTTTAATTTCTTTAAAAGTAATTCCGGAGTTTATGCCAAGAAATTGCAAGTAACCTTTGTGAAATAAATAATACTGTGATTCGATGAATGTCACTTCACAATCATTGTTGATTTATGACTTTCTTTTATACCATTGACGACTGAGCAATTTTATCTATCACCAATTATACATTATCTTAATAATTTAAACCTCGGGTTGATGCTGCATTCTTTAACGATGTTATATGGTCCCATACGAAATTACATTGACTAGGATTATCTTTTCTATTAATGTTGATTTGTTTCCTCTGTATGATTTTTTTCTTAATTTTTTTTCCTTTCAATAAATACTTGCTTCTAAAATCGAATCATCTCTCTTCTTCTGTGTGTTGGTAAATATTAGCTTATGTGATGGAAAAATGTTTGCTTCTCTTGCATCTAACCTAATACATACACTTCCATTGTATATATTTAGAACTGTGTCTATACATCACATAAATATATCCAAATTTTAAACTTATCTTATATTCTTTTTAAGACTTAAGTTCAAAGGATTATAACTTAATAATATTACTGGGCAAATGTCGGACATTGCACGACATACAACTTCTAGTATGTGTGTGTGTGTGTGTATATATATATATATATGAGTAAATGTATGGTAAAAATAAAAAATAAAAATCAGGACTCTTCTCTGTAGAGAAAATTTAAAATGTGAAAATAAAGCAAGACTTGGTACGAGAGGAGGATTACTTTACATTCAATGAAGATGAGTGTACTGTATGCTATTACCTTACGATGGATCGGCTTAAATTGCTATATTAACACATCCAACTCCAATTATTAGTACTACACATAACGATTTTAAAAATTCGAAGTGTCTTCTGTCTTGTTCAAAACATTAGAAAGACAAATCTAATCAACAAGAGCGAAAACATCTACTACCTTAATCTCTTATCTCAAAGCCCTGGTAATCTGCATTTAACTAGTATCTGCAAACTATTTTCTGCACAAAAATCTGGGAACACTGCAGAAAGGATGATGAGTAATTCTGCTTGACTTTGAAGAACATTCAGCACCCGTTCTGAAGAACTAGTATAAGCTACTGCGAAGCAGAATGGGTTCCCAGCACATAAGAACCCATCTTCATATTAAAAATTCCAGCGTTCCAGTTGGAGCTTTGCTTCAGCCATGTCTTTCTGAGCTTTCTTCCTCCGGTAAAAGATTGGGCAATCGCGACTAAGCATAAAACAAACATTCAATGCAAGTAAGTAATCCCAATCGTCATGCAGGAGAACACAAAATATGGATAACAGACTACAAAATCATTCCCAAAGGACAAGCTCACAAACATACAAAATGCTTGGAAAAACATAATTTTCCAATTTTCAGATAGATGACAAATAGTTGCCACTAGATACATGTCACTTACCGAAATGGTCAATTAAAACAAAAGTTTGAAAGCCTTAAGGGAGCTGTCAAAATTCTTGAAGGTAAAATACCTGAGGAACCACAATTCCTTCTTAATTATATACATTTAATCACTTGACTCTCCTATTCTGTTTTCTCCTTCATTATTTTTATTTTTATTTTTATTTTTATTTTTATTTTTTTATACTTTTTCATTATCACCTGACCTCTTAGTTATTAACATTGTATATTTTTGGTCATTAATTTTGTCTCTGTAAAATTACCTACTCATCTACGGAAATGTTGACCAAAAGTATTTACGGTTTTTCTGGGTGAGAGGGTGGTTTGATACCAAAAAATAAAAAAATAAAATTGAGAAAGTTAACCAGCTCATTGAGTCATTTATCAAAACCTAAAAGCATAAACAGAAAGCAATCACATAAAGCCAAAAGTTAAGATTATATCAAAACCTAGTGCATAGCACATCCTGGTGAAGTGATCCCTGACACTCCTGGCACTGGGTCCATAGCCTCCCAAAGAGTTCCTCCAAATCAGATACTGCAACAAAATTGTATGAACTTAATTCTTGACAAAACATAATTCTTCTGCGCACCACATTAAAAGAGGCAAATAAATTTTGAAACCCCAAAAATGCAGGGAAAGTCCTTCCATACCATTAGCTATTGATTTGCAGTATAATTCAGCTTCTCTTCCCTTACAGTGTGAGCAAAGTGTATGATCGGATTTACTGGTCCACAGAAAAACATGGTTAAACAAGTTCCACCTTGCTTCCCAACACCTAAACATGTACTTCAACATCTTTTTACAAAAAAAAAATTCTGGCACAAGAATCCAGTTCATGATCAATCTCTTATAGGTTTCAGAATTCCACAACAAACATCAAATTTGAACGTGATTAACGTGGGAATATACAGTATCATGTCATTGTATCTACCTCTAAGCTACCTTCTCACAACATTAACTGGGAAAATTCTGAAGGTAGATTTACATTTTAAATACATCATTGAACAAAGTAGGGTCAACAGAAACCAAAGGAATCTGCTCCAAAGCTTGCTCAGACATTACATTATCACGATCAACAAATTACTCCAATTATGAGTGGTGGAGAATTAGCTGCTAGAAAATCGTAACTATTGCACATTCATTGCAATAGCATTTTCCTAGGTTATTCAGTCTCTCCTGAGTGAAGATACAGTGCATAATGCATGTTGTAAGATAGATGAGGTAAAACAAGGAAAAAGAGAACAAAAGTAGTCAATTTAGTCACACCTGATCAAAGCTTTGCACCCAATGCAGGTTAGTTGCTTCTTAGCAAATTTCATTATACCACTATTTGATGGGGTTGAGATAGAGATTGATCGTGTATGACTTCCTTGAAAAAGTTCCTTATTAGCATTCCTCAGAATGGGATCAAATATCCTAAGTAGGGGCTGTAAATGCAATGCAGTTAAAAGATTAAATAGCAAAGGTATAACCTCACAGTAAAATATAACACTCAAAACTGACCTTTTTAATCTGATTTTCTAGATAGTACTGCGCATCTATAGGTATATTATGCTCTAATACATAGATAGGATCTTCAGACCTTTCATAAGCCTGCATATGATAATTAATCTTTATCAAAAGACAAGCAGAGGAGATATAACATTATTGTTGAACCAGAAAACAAATACAAATTACCACCTTGGCACCTTTTGCAGCGATGACAATAACATAAGGTACTCGATCACCAACATTTGGCGCAGTAGCAGCATCTCGCTGGCAGTCGCACATTGTAAATCATTTACATGATGCAAGTATTAAGTTAGCAGACAAAACTAAACAAAGAATCAAATGATAAAGGAAACAAGGAACTCCTACTGTTAATTCTAATACTTGCATTACTTATTCTATCCAAATTTTTTATATTTCAAATTTTCTATCCAAACCATCTTAGAAAAGGAAAATATTTTAAATTACAATTCCTACATTTCTTTATTGACTGCTTGATTCCCATGGAATGAGGGTATAGAATTAGAATCGGGGCCACAATTTCAATTTCACAGTTTGTTTGGGAAAAAAAAATCCTAAAATCAGGAAATAGGGTCCAATTCCATAATTTGAATTTTTTGCCTAGACCAAATGTTGCCAATTCTGCACTCATAAAACATGTGGACAACATACTTTTCACACGCATACACCCACACTCCCCCACATTCGAAACCTGCACACACACACCCCCCCCCCCCCCCCACCCCCATTGACTGCCCTTATATGTCTCATATATAATTGATTTCAAATTACAACTGAATTCTTGAACAATTGTATACTCTTATCAAACAATGGAATTCAGGATTTATAATTACGATTTGATGACTTTACAATTTTAATTAATTTCTGATTCCATCCTACCAAGCGGAGCCTATAATTATGTATCTTATTTTGTTCAGGATATATTATATAGATATATATATATATGTGTGTGTGTGTGATATATATGTGTGTGTGTGTGTGTGTGTGTGTGTGTGTGATAAGATTAAAAGAACCATGACAATTTAATGGTTCAAGGTACGCTTTAGTGTCAAATGCACCAATGTCAGACCACATATATTAATAGTATCAGATTTTTCAAGGTACAACACGGCAAAAAACCAAATAGGAAGAAGCACACTTATAGTTTTTCACATTCGTTACTTGAGAATGCAAAACTTCAGCGTCAAAGAAATAGAACAAGATGACCAATTACCTAAAAAATTTAAAAGAAAATAAAAAAGATGATCAGTTGCCTACCGATCATCAGTTGCTTTTTATTCAATGATATGGCCAGGACTCGAATAGACAAGGATAAATTGGAAGTTAATCAGTTATGCACACAGAAATCCACAGAACTTCAACAAGATCCAAAATGAGCTAAAGATAAATCATCAGTAATCTCTTAGGAAGTTTCCAACCACTACTCTAGACAACCTCAAAATACAATTTTAAATTTAAGTCAAGTATTACACAGAAATCCACAGAATGTCAACCAGATCCAAATGAGCAAAAGAGAAATCATTAGTTGTCTCTTGGAAAGTTTCCAGCCACTACTCTAGAAAACCTCAAAGTACAATTCTAAATTTAAGTCAACTATTACACGGAAATCCTCAGAACCTCAACCAGATCCAAAATGAGCAAAAGATGAATCATCAATAGTCTCTTAGAAAGTTTCCTTAGAAAGTTTCCAACCACTACTATAGACAACCTCAAAGTACAATTCTAAATTTAAGTCAAGTATTACTGGAACCAAACAATAAGCAATCAACTGTTATATGGACATCCTTTAAAACTACCACAACACTTCTAACTTGAAAAGTTTTTATAACATTCAGAGAAATGCGAATGGATTCTACAAACCATACAATAGCGACTTTAAAAAAGAAGGCATCCTTTTTGTGTCTTTCCCACTGGAAGCTAAATGCACTAAGTCCAAAGACTTTACAATGTGCGCATGAATGTGGCAATAATAGGACCAATTAAAGATACTGACCTTACGCATCCGTTCTGCAAGTTCAACATGTGCTGCCTTGACTTCATAGTCATCTCCAGTTTTTGTGAGACCCTATTGAATTTGGCAGAGGAGAGGAAAGTAAGGTTGAAAATTTTTCTGAAGTTTCAACCAATTACATAAAGCATCAGAATTTGATAAGTTAATAAACTGATAATGGCCCCATCATTCATTAAGCTTGTTTATTTTTCTCTAACCTTAGTGATAACCAAAAGAGACAAATCCATGCGGTTCATAAGAAGATCCGAAATTGTATTCTTGACATACTGTACAGCACCATTAATGTCACGGTCGATTAGTATTTTGTGAAGACAATCAGTTACAAGGTTTTTAACCAACAGGCAATTATCTCTGCGCACTGTTTCAATTCCTGTAAGAGAAAATTGACTTATATTTCAGCCAAAAAAAACTTATAATGGTTAGAATATAAAACAATGGGACACTGCACTATAAATAAGAGAAAAAGAAAAAGAAAACTAATCACCTTTAGCATCCATTTTATCAAATTTGTCGGGATTTGTCCATAAAAGACCAGCATATCTCTTCTTGCTAATCAGTAGGTATGGAAAATACACCTTCTCAAACTCCAACTTTATAGGCTATACAACATGTAACACAAGAAAAGGTTTGAGTAAAACAAATTGGAGGCGAGCAGGAGGTAAGTGAACAAAGAGGAGGATCTTGTATAGTCCATGTAGTTTCAAAATTATAAAAAAAAATGGCCCATAAAATACCTTGATAATTAATTCATATACATAAAGGAACATGACAAATAAAAAGAGTATACAAAGAGGCAGTTGAGCAGCATCAAGTTTGTTCTATGAATACAGGGCAGTTAAATAATAAAGCTAGACACTGTGAAGAAGAAGAACGAGTCCAGATTCAATTAATAGACCCAAATTAGCTATTTAGACCAATCAAGAATGTACACAATAGAAACGATAGGAAAAGAAAAGCCAATACAACTAAGATTTCAAGCCAATACTTGGAATCTGAAATCCATTTTCATTGACAGTTCAAAATCATTGGGAATAGAAGCACTCGGTACAACTATGGTAGCACAGATCATCTCTATGCAAACAGTTAAAAATTATTAAAGGGAAAGCAACAGAATATAGCTAAAACCAATTGGAAAAGTTTGGCTTCAAAACTTACTTTGGTGAAAGTCCCACTTATAAAGTCTGCAGCTTCTCTACCTAGGTTCATAGCTTCTTCCACGGTAGAAACCCCAAAATGCACCATCACAGAGTCTGTATCTCCATATATTACCTGAAATTCTAAAGATTGTAAGTCCTTACAGAAATATTTACGAAATGGATAAGTTAACAAGGTCTCACATCTACCAACGAAACAGCACATACATGGATAAGCAAATGTGTACACAGACAGAACTTTAAGAATTCCAAATAGGGAAAATTTGCAGTACAGGTTATGAAATGATTTCTTGCATGGAGTAACATATATAACACTTGCAGAACTCCATCATACCTGACTACATAAAATTAAGTAGCTGTGACTGTGAGAACATAAGTCTACTTTTAAGCTTCGTAAGCAGGAAAATGTTTGCATGGTATACAGTCATGTATAGATCCCAAAGAAAAGGAAAAAAATTCTTTTCACTGGGGAAAGAGAACGAGATAACACAATATAACAGATCTTCATTAATCAGTTCTTCATAAAGTAGCAGTGCAGAGATGGTAAAAGCAAACAGTTATTCAAATACTTATGACAGTTTATGCTATTTCTAAATAGAAAGTACAAATAGTTAAAGAGGAAATTGAGAATTTCTTGTAATTGCTTGTTTTGAAAATCGTTGATGTCATTTCTTCAATTCAATAATAGTTATTTGCTCAATTCGATAATCCATGAATTTCAGTATCCTGACTGCTGTGTTAAAAGAGGGAGCACTAGTACCTAAACTTGTTTTCTTTTTTCTGAAAAGATGAAAGCATATGATATGGCAGACCTAGTTGGCTAGTTCAACAACTCAGAAGACCAACTAATAAATTTCAAGAACATCTTGACCCAAGCAACCTTTCAAATTAAGTCAGCCCAACTAAACATTGTTCAAATATAAAGGACCCCCCCATAAAATTGTCACTTTTATCACAACAGGCCTTCATGCTGTTATTTTCTCATAAATTCAAGTATAACCCAAGGAAATGTAATGCAAGAGGAGAAATGTTTACTTCAGCTTTGTGTTCATAGCCCCCAAGTACTGTGAATTTCTCTTCCACCATCTTCTTTGTGTGTTCAATCATCTGTCGTCCTTCAATAAAAATGGCCAGTCGTTATGGTCAGGTGATTATAAGCAAAATCCTAGCAAAAGAAAAAAAAAAGCTGGTCCCTCATAAAAAAGTCTGGCAGGATATATTACCATAACTTGTAACACTTGAAGATATTTCTAAACATGGTAACTGACCCACTGTAGCTCCCGTAAACCCATAAACAGAATTTGCACTGACCTGACAATTTCAGCAGACAGTAAATAATTTAGAATGCACCCAAACAATCCAATAACATAATGTAACTATAATTTGATAATTTGCATGTATAAAAGAGAGATTTATGAAATGCTAACGAATGATTACAGATTTAGTGAATGAAACTAAGAATGGTATTATTACCTTCAATGCCAACTGACGACCATCTAAAACAGCTTTTACAAGAGGATCTTTTGCTTCCTGTCCAGAGAGAATCAAATAATCTATTCACCTCAATTTATTAAGTAACTTATAATGCATATATATATATATATGCTTGAAATTAAATTATTTTGTCCTAGCCTGCTAATGATAAAATTAGTTCCTAAGCCAAAAGATACAATTAAGCTTACTGCAACATTAATAATATGGATCCCTTTAAGCAGAATAGCACTTCAAACTCTTCACTTCAAAATGAAATAATGCTAATATTGATGATGCTAACCAACTGCATAGACTTTTGAAAATGGAAAAGATAATAAGATTTAAGAAATTCATAATGCCACACGAACAATTACACTTATTCATCATTATTACACAAACCAACTAAACCCAATCAAATACAACATTAATCAGCTTGAAACATGGAGTTGCAAGAACTAAGAATCATCTTAAATGATTTAAACTAATAACCAACCATGAAGTCACTAAGCAATGAATCAGTCAAGGGCAAACCAAGATGCATGCATTGACAAGTAAGAAGACAACAGTAGTGTTGAGCATGTCAACCTCACAGAACTATGCTCAAATCCATAGAGAGTATCAGATACCTTCAAGTCTGCCTTTGCCCTTTTCCGAGCTGCCAACAATTCTTCAAGAATTTCCGGAAGTATACCCTGTAGTAAGCTTTAGAACATCATGAAAAGTTTAATAAACTGGTCCAAATTTGTAAATCATAAAAAGAAAGATCAACCTTTTGCAGATTTGCTTTCACAAATATTTCACCAGATGGTGTTTTGTTGACCAATTCTGCAGGAAGATTTAGCTTACGCATATCTTCAGGAGTTACCTACAATGAAATCAAATGTAAGCAAACCTCCATCTCCATCAAGAACATATAGTGCTCAACAACAAATTTCAGCTCCATATATGCTTCCAAGATATTCTCTTCAAATGATCAGGTATTCAAAGGGAACAGGAAGACAACCCCTGTATTATCTTACCAGCGTGCAGTAGCACAAATTATATGCCATCATAATTGAAGGATACAGAGATGCAAAATCAAGTGTGGCTATGGGCTTCTCATAAAATCCTGCCTTGGCTTCCAGAACCTAACGAATTTATGGGGTCAAACAATCAAAATATTAATATCAACCAGATCAAGAATTTCAAGGATTGATAGCTAGAAGGAAAAATGTAAAGAAGACACAATTTATACGGTGATTTTTTAGTAATCAATACATCTGAACCGTGATGAAGCAAGGAATTCAGCATAGGGGAAGGAGTGTGGTGGGGCTAAACCTTATAAAATACACTAAAAAAATTATAAAACTTAGATGAATAAGATTAGAATAAAAAATTGATAACTAAGCAACATTCTAAACAACAATGAAGCTACTATGCTTCACAAATTAAAAGACTAAATGGACTACATTAAAAGCCATCAGTAATTTACTTAATATAGCCATCTGTACTTAAACTTGTTGTCTTTTCATCTTATCGAAGTCATCAATAAACAACAACTAAGCATTTATCTCACTATTTGGGGTCAGCTATATGAATCATGTCTTGCTATCATATCCAATCGAGATACATTGTTTCGTTTATATTTAAAGATAACATGTCTCTTTTCTATTATAGTTTCCATCCAATTCTTTCGGTTCTTCTCCTTCCCCTTTTAATATGAGATTACACTTATTTCTACCTGCCGTACTTAGGCATCTAAGGCTCTTTTACATACTTGTCCCAACCATCTTTTAGGTGTGATTCATTTGTCAAATCAACCAATGTATATAAATCAAGATTTTATGCAATTTCTTTTCCTATATACAGGACCAAAGAGCTAGCAAGATAGTCATCATCCATTTGTTTGACCCCAAATAATCAGACCCCATCCCATCACTTCTACGAATGACGATGGAGAGGTTAAGAATAAATTGATAGAGCAAATTAATACATTAAGTTACTTTGCACCAAACTTTCAAACAATTTTTTTCAGAAGTAATGGATTCATTATTTTTCACTCATTCCAACTGAAAAAAAGTAAAAATAAAAATCCATTATTTCTTGGTGATTTGTAAAACTCAGAGAGATTAATACTCAGCCAAGAGACAGATGACTCAATGGTAACCTCACTCTTTAAAAAGAACAATTAACTTAATGGTGGGCACCACCAACCAGGTTTGCCCTCCTTCCACCATTGGATAAGAATTTCATCTATGTTAACTGTCACCCACTAAACCTGTTAACCGGCATATGTCAAATTGACCAATCAACTAAATCCAAATCATAAAATTGGGTTTGACTCTGAGTACAAAATATAGGGGTTGCACTTGTTAAAAGGAGCACATGCTATTTTATTGATGAACAAAATTAATTAACTTTTGAACAAGCATTTAAAAGACAATACAACAACAATATATGTGAAGACACGACTAAGGAATGCACATCCTTTTGTTGCAAGAATGAAAGTTCATCAAAATCACTGTGATTTCTTAAGGCTTTTCCACTATTACAACCACTTGTTGCATCAACAGTATATTCTGACCTTCCAATTCAAAAATATTAAACCATCCTCAATAATATAGCGTTAGTATTTTTTAATTAACCAATTTCAATGATAAAAATATATCCATATCCATATCTAGAAGCCCAACAATGACAACAGCAGATGATGTCATAAAGCAACTCTGGAAGCAGCTGCAGTTGACCACTATTACAACTAATGACTCTTGGACCCAGAAGGTAATTGTCAATGCTACATGTTGAGCACAATGCAGGAAATACTCTCTTAATGCCTTTAAAAAGGCCAGAAAGAATAACACTCAGCAGAAGTGAGACAAACTCCAGCTCTAATAGAAACAAAGAAACTAATGATAGTGCCATCAATCTATATTTGCAGCTGGAAGAAGGGGGAAAAAAAAAAAAAAAAAACGAAGGAAAAGCCTTGAGGATAATAATCCCATGGGAGGAAGGGCTCGTATGCTTACAGTTGCACCCTCGTATGTTCCTTGTTCAGATCCGGCTTGTTTGACATTCGGAAGAACAAGGTTTTTCTGTTTTGCCTTCCTGAGAAGTTGAGACAACACCTGAAGAAAATTAAGAAACATTTGACATCCACCTATCAAAAGGTATGGAGGGAGGGGTGGGACTAGGGAGTTTGGTGCAGAATTAACAAATTAACATCTTATTGGCGGTAATAGAATCAAAGGGCTGCAAAACAATGGCCATACCTTAATACTCTGTCCTCTGGACAGAAGAAATGAGATAGGGACACCTGTTACTCGAGCCATCTCCACATAATTATAGATGAACATCAACTTGTCCAAAAGCCTCTGTGGGAGATAAGCATCCTGCAGCAAAATTTTACAGTAAGTCTGTTAAGTTATAAGTGCATATAGCAATGATCAGCAATTTCTTTATATTTCAGCAATTTCTAAAACTCATAAGTGGAATGCATCTCAAAAGTTGTTCATAGCTTCATATATGACAAGCACTTCATAGTAACGAATTAGAATAGTCAGTTGGACAATAACATAACCAACACATTCGAGCAAGCAACTCCAGCTGCTTGACCCCATGTCAAATAGACTGAATGATTCATAAAGGAAAATTCTACACTCATTTGGAAATATAAAGGAAAATTATTGCTTCCAATTTATACAATTGCAGGAGTGGATATAGCTAGGTGTAACCTCATGCCAACTTAAAATTTCCTAAATAGAGAGAAAAGAAAATGGAAAAGATTATTAAGAGTAGACATGCAATTATTCAATGGAAATGCTTCATGCGTAAGAGTGGATATGAACAAGCACCTTCAAACAGTATACAGCAAGACGCCTTCTAGTTTCTGAGTTACCATTCTGTAGGTCAGATATGATTGAATGATGAACATCCTCTTTCTGCAGATAAAGCAAAACTCTAAGCATACACTGTGTAATGAAACTGTATATATGTTTAGACAAAGGACAACGGAAAAGAAATGAACGAACAGAAAGAGAGAGCATATCCGACAATGGAAAATCTGATTAATAACTACCAAAAGTCAGTATAACTAGTAAATACACATTAATCAATCCATGAATTGTGAACTGTACTAACAGGTAATCTGAAATACTAAAGGATGTCACCTTTATGTTGCCAGGGAGAGAATTGCAACATATAAGAAGCCAGTAAAATGAAATCAACAGAATCAGTCATTCCTAACCACCACTAAGCTGTGAGGACACTAACAGAGAAGAAACTAGTAAAGAAAAGAACACATTCTCCAAGTAGCAAACAAATCTTACAATATCGACTTTCTTTATGAAATAGCCTCAGTAGAGATCCAATTTTTCAATTTCAAAAATTCTGTTCTGATAAATAAGAGGGCCTGATGCAGTTGAGAAAAAAAAGGGTTCAAAAGGAGGCATAGAATACGCAGGACACTAGTGCTATGTTAAGACTGATTCCTCTCTTACGCCACTGGCACGAAATCAGAAAACCTAAAAGGGTTTATCATGCAGGTAAGGGATCTTTTTTTCCAGCTTTTTAAGGTCTGTTGCTGAAGATAACTGACCAAATTACAAGCATAATTTTGCCATCCGACACACTGGTCGCACAAATCAGCCAGGTCAGGCCAGCTTCACCTCCCCCCACCCATCTTTTAGCATTCCAGCTCTTTCTCATGAGATTCAAAAACAAGATTCATTTAAGTGCATTTCCCATCAACAAATCCTTGATAATTTCAAGAAAACTGGGCAAATAGAAAGTGAACACTGAAGAGTGGTTATATGATAGGGAATTCATGGCTATCCTCTGAGCTGAGCATTCACGCGGTGGTCAAATGGCTGCCTGATGAGGGTTAGGAATTTCAGAAGATTTAGAGATTCAAAATTTTATGTCCACCTCCTTATGGTGTCCAAAGTGTCTGGAAAGTGATATAGTTGAAATATGAAAACACATCAGAGAGGTTAAACTATAAACGTGTTACAAATCCTTTCCCAATAGATGAAATTAATAAACTTAGCAAACATTGTTCAACTTAGAGCAGTAATGTACAATACAATGTGCCCTGAAACAACATTGCATAAACAACTTACTTGCTCATTAAGGAAATGAGATGAAACAGAGTTCAATGAGTACGAACTTAATTTATAATCCCTCTGCACAACCTGCAGAAAAGGAAGAACGTTTAAATTAACAGAATTATGCTTAAGGTTGACATGTAAGATTTCTCATCAGAATGGTAAGCAACAATACATGCATCTAAGAAAAAAATTTCCAAACAAATTATCAATCAATGTTCCATAATAAACTAAACCTGAAGCAAGTCAAATTGAACTCTTCCCTCTATAGTGACTTCTTTACTTTCTCTGGTCCCATATTGTCTGCAAAACCACCAAGTAAAATCAGTCCAGTATTTCAAAGTTCAATGGGCAAGATACTGATGAAATTTCAATAGACACATCATGTTCACAGTTCAAGTACAGTTATTTGCAACATCATTTTATAAGTTAAAACTTTATGAATGTGGTGCACTGAAATTCAATTTCCAGATGGTTCCTGGTATCAGAAATTATGCTGATGATATCTTAATGAGGTTAATCAGAAGCTCTGCAGAGGGATTTGACTTTCCCAAATACCAATTCTGGCAATTCATAAATTAAAGACTGCAAAGACAGAATTCAATAAAGTCTCAATCTAGGAAGTGTTTTTCCCTTATATTACAAAGAGCTGTAATAGGCCAAGTGATCTACAGTGTTGCTTGTGCAATAACAGAGAAAACTAATGTTCGGGTCACCTTTGTTTGTTACTTGGCAAATTAATTTTAACCCCAAACAGAAAAGGAAAATAAAATATTAGCTACAAAAAGCTTCAGCATATCAAAGAAGGAAAAACAGCATCAACGGTCAGATAATTGCTTTGTCAACCATTCTGGGAGATCAATATTCACATCATTCGAACAAGTATAATTCACGTGGGCTCTGTATCAAAGGGTAACGTCAACATTCCAAGTTCTTTTATGTGAACTTTAAGTTAAATTTACTTTCTTTAATAATGCATTTTCTGTTTTCTGTGCTGTCTTTTCGGGTATGTGAAAATAGAGCCACTTTATTTCCATGTAAACGAATTGCAAGTATATCTGCATAGCATAAAGAATCACATAAAATTATTAATTTCGATAACAGTGACGACAAATACAAATGTTTGGAAGCAGCCAACAGACCAAGAACATAAGGCCATAGTGCACTACCATGATATTGAATTCCACCCACTTCAGGACATAAATATATTTGCACTTTTCTTCAATGAGTAGAATATTTCTCTATTGAAAGTGAACTAGAGATTTGGCTAGTTGTAATTTCCATTTGTAGTTGCCATAGAAGGCAAACTGTTAATGGCCATCTTTCAAATCATAGTGAGTTGTTAAACTGCAAGCTGATCCAGCAAATGCACAAAAGATCATAGTATGACTTTAGATTAAATATTTCTTCAATTAGATCTCTAGTAAAGCAAACAATAATCTAGGATCCAAAAAAAAAATCATATTTTCAAACAGTACATATTTAAAAGAGTTTCAGCTTCCAGAACTTGGTGTTAGTTACGTTAGTTCTTTTTGGTCTTACTCTTTCCAACTTCCTTACCTCTGTGACAAAAAATAATAATTTATTCGTCTGACAAAGTATTTTTATTTTGTTAATATTTGCATTCCTAATGCTCCCATTACCAACTATACTTCTTAAAGGCAACAAGTCAGGCAAAACTTTAGTAATCCCCCAAAGTTAGTAATCCACCAAAGTGGGGCCATTCATTGCCAAATTGAACTAGGGACTGACTGATGACAATGGCAACAAAATAGTTATTTACTTGATATCATAAGAAAATTTAATTTCTCAACTTTCACGACAGAAGAAAGGCGTAGGAAGTGTGAACTTTAAACTTTAATTACCTTGAAGAAAATGTAGTGTCTTTCACACGAACTCTACTGTTTCTAATCCTTCCAAGTATTGGAAATTCTGCCAGTCCTAGGACCTCAGCTCTCTGCACGAGTTAAACATACACAAAAAGGATTGAGATCAATTAACCTTTAGGCTCAGGAAGTCACTTTTTTTCTTCAAAAACATTATATACATTCAAAAGGAAGAAAATTATCCAGAAGGATTGGAGAAAGCATTCCAGTTACCTGGATGAGATAGGGTAGATCGAACTTGCAGATGTTATAACCAATTATAATGTCAGGGTCCACTTCACGGATTAAATCCTGAATGTCAATGAAAATCTTGATGAATGAAATGTGGAATGGTTATGCAACATTCCTTTTGCATCCTGAATTTGCTTCTGATGCATTGCTACTTAAAATGAACAGAACAATTTAACTTGTATCTTGCGAATATAAAAATTTTCATGCATCCTTCCATTTGAAATATGAAGAGAGAGAGAGCAGACAAAACCAGTTTTACTAGGTTAATAAATGAAATAAATACATAACTGGGCTTTATGATAGCTATATATATATATATATATATTAAAAAATTACCCTCCAAGCTAGAAGAACCTTTTTCTCAGTATCAAATGACATAACATCAACTCCAACTATAGGTGAGCATGACTTGAGGGTCATCACATTACGAACAAATGGCTGATCCTCTCCCTGTAAGGTAACTAGGTTGGATACCTGAAGGCCAGAAGAAGATGTGGTTCAGGAAAAGCCTAAAATGATAACGTAGCTAAATATGTCTATCTAAAGGCAGAAAACGAAAATAAACCAAACCTGAATGACAGGATCGTGTGTAGGTTCAGGGAAATGACCTTTACGACCAGCACACTCAATGTCAAAACTCAAAATGCGAAATGGAGCCATCTTTGAGAATTCTCCTTCGGGGGCATGACTGACCAAGTCTGTGTAGCTACAACCAACAGCTAAGGAAATAATAGTTCAAGAAGAAATGTGGAGGTTGTTTTAAATAAAGTAGGTCAACAATAGATCAATTGAAAACCATTGAATGTGAAAGGATACTGGCAATCAAACTCTAACTGGCAGTAGGACAGATTTTTTGATGCCTTCTTGTACTTTCCAACTGGGATTTCAATCCAATTGCCTCCAACAATATCACAATCAATCATGAACCGGAGAGCAAATAGCACATTACTCTCATACGTCATAAAGTTCTTAACACCAAGCCCGTCAATTTGTATGCCTCTGTCTAGGATGCCTGATATACTTTATCATGTTACATATATGGTATTTAAAACTAATAATAACTGATATAAAATCAAAAAGATGCATGACTCATACATTTCCCCCTATGATATTGCTATATCCAGCATACATTATGGCATAAATAACAGCTGAAAAACAAATCCAAACGAAGCCCACGATGGCTTACTGCTTAGGCATAAAAGCACACAATATAGTTGTATCATATTGAGAATATAAGAGTGTAATTTAGTAAGATGATTCTCACCACGACAACTGGTAACCATTGTTGGCAATGCCACAACAATTCTAAGGAAAGGTTGAGAACTCTGCTGCTGGTAGTACATGATGCTTCTTTTCTGAACCAATTCAATCCGTTTGACAAATTTTGGAACCTTGCTGTTCCTCATTACCTCCTTCATCCTATCCTATACCAGTGAGCACGAACAAACTGCTCAATTAATAAAAACTATTTTCGCAAAGGGACTCTGCAAAATTAATTTATGATAGAATTGCATGTATAAAGATTGAATAAGTAGCATTCAAAAAGGGAATAACTGAGTACATACTATAGACTATCACACAAATTCGATGAACGAAACAATGCAAAAATTGTAAATCTGTAGTAGAAGTACCTCAAGGGTTTGAAGAAAACGGGAAATGTCATCAGGGCCCAATCCTGGAGGGCAACTTATGTAGAAATAAGGTTCAAAACCATGTACATTACAGCAAACACTATGTCCTGCAAACATTCAATAGCAATATCTTATCATTTGCATACTTGATATCAGAGGGAAAAAATGTTGACTTTTTCACAACTTCATTTGCAAATTTCAACAAGAACAACTAAGCCTTTATTCCACTGTGGTGTACACTCAAACGCATACTTTCATTCAAATGCACCATACCTTTTTTAATAGTTCTTTCCAAGTTTTCTCAGGGCTCCCTTTTAGTTTTAATTTGAGTCTGCCATTCTCTTTACTAACATGTCATACTGGTCCATCTAGACAGTTGTCCAAACCACTTTAAACGTGTTTCCTTCATTTAACATATTCCAGTTGTCACTAAGAAATTTTGTCCAAAGCTTACATCACCGTTCTGACATTCAAGATGTTCATCTCCACTGTTAATTAACCGTACATGCATCATGTCCAATTCAAAGATACTTTCCCTTTTCAATAAATCCAATATCTAATCTTACCAAAGAAAAAATATGACAGAATTCAAAACCAAATACTCTCAGAACTGAAGCAAGATCCGTAAAAACATTCAAGTATGTCTCACACATAAATTGACTCTATCAATCTTCTTTTTTAGTAGCTAAAACAATAAATCAGTAGCAATCCTAGCTTTCTCTTATTTCAGTTCAGTATGCCCATGAGCAATGACAAATAGGATCAAAACTCACAAAGTTGCAATGCACCATATTACTCTGAAAAATAATATCACGTCAAAGATAAGTAAAAAAAAAAGAAAAAAAAAATTAACTCATCAAAACTCAACAAAAAAAAAAAAAAGGACCAATCTTTCCAAGTAATTCTTCTAGAAAAAGCAAATTGAAATATCAGTTAAGCAGTTAAAAATAAGAAAATTTCCAGAGAAAATAATTTCCTGGACATTTTCACATAAAAATAAAAAGGGTCTCGGCATAAAACTCAAGTGTTCTGGTCAAAGCTCTCCAAGCATTCCAAGAAATAACAGCAGCATAGCAAAGGACATGAGATGATAAAAGAAGGGACGGATGGCAAAGAGAAAAACGGAGAACCTTCTCTGGTGACACCAAAAATCCTCAAAATAGCAGCAGGGCCAGAAGAATTGGGCAGCAATTCCTTGTGACTGTCTCCAATAATATAGTCTATATCCAGCTGTTGAAATACTGCCAATAGAAAAAATCGGAAAATTCAACCTTTCAAAACCCTAAACATTAAACAATCAAGTGCTAAGCCAAAAACCGGGAAAACGATCATAGCAGCAATATCGTAATAAAGTACATACCGATGCTCTGCGACTGTGAGAGGTAGGCTTGGGAAACTGGTGGACGCTTCCATTTCTGCAACCGCGAAGCGACAGCTTGGCTCTCCTCCGCGTCACGAAGGGCTTGACTATCCTCTTCGTATTGGAGTAGTGTTTCTTCGAGGTAAACGTCCTCATCCACGTCTTCGCTTTCCATTGCTGCATGATGTTTCTGCTGCTGCGACTTTGGCGGTTGCGCCGGCGCCGGCCTTTTCCTGGAGCCACCGGAGTTCATTTTGCCAGATTCGGCGGAGGGCGACAAGGGAGAGAGAAATTGACGTATGTGAGAAGAGAAGTCGGATTCCCGCCAAAATTTTGTTTTAGGATATTAATAGGTTTTTGCGGGAGGGGTCGAATATCATCTAATCCGGGTGGGTTTTCATGGCCCTTTCAAGTTTTTCATCTCTATTGACTATTGCCACTACAATTTTGTTTTCATCCTATCTCTCGCCTCAATTAACTAACCCTATTTTGTTGCTAAATCATATTTTGGTGCTTAATTAGGTGCGCATATTCGGCCAGAAATAAAGTTTGGACATATCAAATGAAAGAGGAAAATACACATTATTTCCTGTGAGAAGCTGTCAAAAAGTTTTTAAACTTTCAAAATTAACCATTTTACCCATGTATTTTTACTAATTATTTTATTTTAGGGTACCTTCAATAATTTTCATATATTGCATTTTCTTCAATTTGCTTACAAATTCCGAGTTTTGACCACTCATACATCTCCAAATCTTGCACAACACTACAAATATCAAGAATTAGCTTTTTTTTTCTACGAAAATTTAAATTCCCTCAAACATTTTCAAAATTTTGATTTATAAACCATTTTTATTCTAACATATTGATCAATTCATAGTCTTGTTTCTTAAATGCTTATGTTTAAGATTGAAAATATTATCTTCGTATTTTAAGAATAAAACATCATTTTTTTTTTCCAGATCTATCAAAAATTATTATGAAAAGTAGTAACATAATCAACATTGATATCACTATCATTATCATTATTACTACAACATGATGGACGTGAATAAGGAAAATTAACCTTTTGATGTTCCTATCCAATGACCTCTCTCTTTATAGTAGTAATCTCCTTACGTGTCACATTATTCTTAACTCTTGTCATTTGCCTAAAGTGAATAGTGAAATAAAATGTAACAAAATTAAAGAAATTAAGGGCATGTTTGGTATCATGATTCAAGTCGTATTTTGAAATCACTATTCGTAGGCCACTTTTAAATTTTTTATACGTGAATTTACATTTTTGCCCTTTACAATTTCTAACTTTATAAAAAAATTACCCAACTTTTTTAACTCCAGGAAAATCGCCTGGACTGGGCGATTTTCGCCCCGGCCAGGCGATTTTCCCTAAAAAAAAGCCACATGACGGCGTTTTTTTCAAGTTTTCCCGATCAGTAGTCGGAAAATCATTTTTCCGGCGAACGACCACTAAATTTTTGAAAAAACGTTTTTTTTTAGGAAAAATCGCCTGGCCTGGGCGATTTTATCTGAGAAAATCGCCCAGGCCAGGCGATTTTATTTGGGAAAATCGCCTGGTCTGGGCGATTTTTCCTGAATTAAAAAAGTTGGGTAAATTTTATTTTTATGAAGTTAGAAACTATCAAGGGTATATTTGTCTTTTCACCACTTAAAATTTTAAAAAGTGTCATGTGTTTAGTAAATTGGTACCTGCAAATAACATGCCCCTATTGAAAATGTAAAAAGGTTTATTGGAAATGATAAAAAACTATTATAAAACAAAAGTGATTTCAAAACACGTTTTGAAAACGTACCAAACAGGCCCTAAATAAGACTCTAAAAATAAAGTATTTAATTTTTTTATATATACCTTTACAACCCACATGCTTTGAACTCATGATCTCAAAATTACAAACTCTTATAGGCCTGTTCTTTTTGAGCGTTTTGAAAACAATTTTGAAAATAAGTTTTGAAAAATAGTTTTATAATATAAAAAGTGTATTGAAAATGTAAAAAGTAAATGCTGAATAGTAAAAAGTTGTATTGGAAATGATTAAAATATATTAAATTTACTATTGAAACCAAAATCGTTTTCAAAACAAAACAAAAAGAACAGGCCATGTATTAACCACCACCACCACCCTCGCTTTGTTTGTTTTGTAACTCAAATAGAAAATTTCTTTTTTGGAGAAAAAAAATTTTATCAGGAATTTTTTAATGAAAAATTGTGTTAAAAAAAAGGTAATAATGATGTTATATTTAAAATAATGTGAATAGAAAGTTTAAAATTTGAATTTAATAAAAAATGAGAGTGTTTGTTTATAAAGGTGTTTTTCCAAAAAGGTGAAAAATTTCTCAAAAAATATCAAAACAAACGGAGCCTTAATTCATTTTCGCATCGGGTGGGTAAGCCATTCCTTTATTGATGATAATTGGATTCCGGAGTTTTCCATGATAATTATGTGGTCAATACCAAATTTATGAAGAAGTGATTATCTCTATTAAACTATCTGCAAGGCAAATCTTGATGAGTTAATCACCCCTATGACCATGACTTGGAGGGACAAGGGGTCCTATTTGTGTCAAGGAAGCTCTCTCTCACTGGAGAAAGTTCAATGCACCACTTTGGAAGCAATTGTGTACTGGAGCCATCTTGCAAACTTCTGAATAATCTCCCTACTATTGAAAATTTGTGAAGGGAGATTTCAACTTCAAGAATGGAAGAAAATTTCTTATGTTTAACAATGGTGATAACTGATGAAGTTTAATTCACAGCTCAGTAAACATAGGAATTTAACCAGTATGATTACACAACTTAAGAAGAGGATACTCAAGTATGCCAAATTACAGATAGAGGAATGTTAAACACAGTAACGGTTTTACTAAATGCAGTAACATTCCCTTGTAAAAAGTCAAAAATGCCCCTGGAGCCAAAAATTTTATAAAAAAAAAAATACTGTAGCAAACACGGGGGTACTGTTCACCCGCGTGTTGCTACAGTAAAAAATTATTCTGTCTGGCGGCTTCACTACAGTGAAGCCGCCAGACAGAATAATTTTTTACTGTGCAAGTAGGGAAAAACGGAAAAAAAAAAAAATGAAAAAAATGCTTCGGTTGCGACCAGAAGAAATTAATTGCAAGTTTTTCCAGAAAACACTAAATTAGTTAGAATCGGATATTCCATTTACTGCCAGTACGATCGATTAAAGGTTAGTGCCTCATTTTAATATTTCTTTTGGTATTGTTTTATTTGCGAGATTATTTGTTTGTTTCATTAATTTAGTTAGAGGCATACCGAAGTTATGTTAGAAGTTATAATATATCCGAATTTGTTAGTATGGAACCCGAAAATGTTTTTTTTTCCCCGGATCGTCGTATATCTGTCAGATTGTCCCCGGAATGGAAGGGAAACGGTTACTGCGTTTAACAGGAGGAATACCGGCGGTATTCCGGCCGGGAAATACCGCCGGTCCCGAAAAAAATACCGTCGGGCGGTAGTTTTCCAGGAAAATACCGCCGGAATCCGGCTGTATTTTTCGGGAAAAGTACCGCTGCTGGACGGCGGTATTTTCCGGCGAAATCGGCGAGCCGGCGGCGGTCTTGCTTCGCATTTCCAGAAACTTTCCGGCGGTTGGATACTTCCGGATGTTTTTTGCCCGAATGGGGAGAATGTTGCGACGATACTTTAACATTTCTGTAACTGTAAACGTTTTCTGGTTGTTTAGATGTTCCTTATATAATTTCGTATTTATACATGTGCGTTTTTATAATTGCAGATGGCAGAAGCATTTAAGAAGTTGAAATTGAAATTGACCAAAAGCAAAAGCAGCAGAAGGGATGACAGTATGCTCAATGCTGATAGAAGCACTGAGGCGAGGCATTCCGTGTCGGAGGGAGTAGGTGGCCGAAGACATCCCACTGTATCCGAACGGCAGAGGAAAGTGGCAGGAAGAGCGGAGGGATCTTCTCGCTTATCAAATGTGACGAGGGAGAGTAACGTTGATTATCGCGACATTCCATTTGCTCCCCCATACATTGGAAATGCGGAGGAGGAGGAAGCTAGGGAAAACGCGGAAAGATTTGAGATGGACATGTCCCAGTCGCAGGGGTACATGGGAGGGAACTCGGGGCGGTTGGGGGATGAAAATGAAGAAGAAAATGATTCCAACCGACGGAGGAGCGAAAAAGGCAAAGAAGTAATAGGCTCCGCGCGTAGGTCGGTGTCAGGGGCTGAGTCCGGTTCTGGGTACGGAGGGGATAGCGGGTGGATGGCTTACTGGCCTCTAGATGGGCCGCTTGACCGTGGTCCGTCAGATCCGGAGTTGCTACGGAGTTTTAAAGGTCATGTTGCCTATTACGTATGGCATCGACATGTATCGTTTTCACGATTTGTGTCATATTTCTTGATATGTATTATTGTTCATTTTTTATGTATGATTACTATGTTGGGTTAGTAAAGGTGTTATGTTATTCATTCCATTGCATAGGACCGTGGTGCATTGTTGTGCCATAATGGCTTCAACAATCTGCAAAAGTGGCCTTTAGAAGAAGGGGAAATGAAAACTCTGGTTGACCAGTCCGGGTTGGCACATTTGTCCTGGTCTATGCATCCAGAGCTAGACTCTGCACTCCTAAGTGCATTTATTGAGAGATGGCAGCCGGAAACTAATACATTCCACATGCCATTCAGAGAGATGAGTATCAGTCTCCACGACATCGCCTACATCTTGCGGATTCCGATTGGCGGACAGCCAATTGGGTGGAAAATTAAGCCGGCCGAGATGAAGCAACTGCTGTTGGAGACGTTGGGGATTCATGAAGAAATGTTCGTGGATCGAGATTTTGCCTCTGTCAAAATGTCCCTCCTCCGCGAGCATTGTCTCAGTGGACAGGTGGACGCCTCCAATGCTGCCGCAGGTTATTTGCTCTGGTTAGTTAGGAACACCTTGTTCGTGGATAAGAAAAAAACCCACGTCCTTGGGCACTTCTTGCCTTACCTGCAAGATGTAGAAAGCCTAGGCGGACTTGCGTGGGGGGCAACGTGTTTGGCAAGCCTGTATCGCAACCTTGGTCGGGCATCTAGAGCGGACGGTGCCCAGTTAGGCGGCTGTCTGACTTTGTTGCAGGTTTGTAGGCATCGCTTATAAATGAATTCATTACTTATACTTGCGGAAAAAAATGAATAATTTGTTTTTCAATTTTGTTAATAGAGCTGGATATACGAATACTTCCCCACGTTTAATCCGGCACAGCATAGATCCTGGGATGCCGATTGGCCAGCATCGGCTAAGTGGCAAGTCGGAACCGGAAGGAAGCGTGATCCCGACTGGGATCTGTTCAAATACAGGCATGCCCTGGATGGCATGAAATCAGAAGAGGTAATATTTTTCCTGTCATTTTAATTTTCTTATGTTTATTATTGTAATTTCCTTACTGATCGATTATCCACTGACTATGTTTCACACGCACTAGGTCAATTGGCTTCCTTTTGGGTCGAATCCCGCAGGAGCGCACGCAATAACCTTGTATAGGGGTCTTATTCATTGTCCTGGGGTCGCAGAGCCATACATGCCAGATCGGTTCCTGCGGCAATTTGGATTCGTTCAGACGATCCCTCACCCAGTTCTACAGCCAAAGAGCTGTTACAGAGGCCCTGAAATAAAAAAGTACTCCTGCGTGTTTGATACGAATCTGAAGATCCCCCAAATGTACCCCAAGAATAAGGTTTTAAGGGGGATGGCGACTGCTAATTGGCCCGATCAGACGTGTCCTGAGTACCTTGAGTACTTCCTTCTGCGGACGCACGTTCGTGTTAGTCTCGACGACATGCCTTCGGCTGAGCCAA
This sequence comes from Leptodermis oblonga, assembly GCA_016801395.1. Classification (NCBI taxonomy): domain Eukaryota; kingdom Viridiplantae; phylum Streptophyta; class Magnoliopsida; order Gentianales; family Rubiaceae; genus Leptodermis; species Leptodermis oblonga. The sequence goes on from CM028753.1 coordinate 20,797,175, forward strand.
TTGACCCGAAACGGCTATCTGCGGTTGCGGTAAGAACTACACATTTATGTTTTGTTTCTGTTGATTTATTATATAATTGCGTCAATCTTTTTAACATTCAGTCCATATGTATTCCATACGCAGCGCTTGCAATACATAGCAAGTAAAATGTATTATGCACATCCTCGCAACCGGAATACCGTCCCAACCGAAGAGAGGGAGAGTGCTATAGAGGAGGTGTGCCGTCATTTGGATGATTTGATGCCGGCACTGTAGTACTTTTAGCCCGAGTCCGAAGTGATGTAATTTTTGTTGTGCTATCGGCTAAAATTGCACTGTATATGTAGATATCGCCAATCGCATAGAAGTATATATATTTTATTCAAATTCTGTAATGATAAAATGTATTACACCTTCTATACTGAAGTTGCAGATCTTATGTTTCATAGCCTAAAAATGTACAAACAATAAATTGCTTCTAACGTGTAGCCGTACATAAGGCGCAAAAAAATATCATATACTAACATTCAGCAGTCGCTTTATTCCGGTATGCAGCTAATTTTCCATCCAAATGCGATTTCCAAAGCTGCATTTGTTGGCCGGCCCGGCTACTTCACGTCGGATAGATTGGGGGCAGCAATACCTCCCCTGTAGTTAACAACGCAATGAAATGGTTTTGTCTTATTAACCCCATATTGATGTAACTGCTCGGATCAGTGGAGACGCCGGCCCCCGCCACAGAGTGGAAGGAAAGTACTACTCTGCTGGGCATATAATGTAACCACCCTCTGGTACGTCGTTGCGACAAGTATTCCCAGAAAATGAGAATCAAACCAGAAGTCCTCGTCTGCCGGAACTACATACCAATCTAGCAGCCTGCATGCTAAATCGTAATCGACTGCCCCAAGAACGAAGCGCCAAAAATTATCTTCCATCCGGAGTTCTTGCAGCAGGTCGCTACGCACTTGGTGCCACTGCTCCTGATCTCCGTCGTGTACGAAATAGGAAATTACCCTAAAACCACAATGTCCATCGGGGACAACATTAACGTGGCCGGTAATGTATTTGAACACGAACTGCTTCAGAAAAACGGGAAGGTCGTAAGGCCAATCAGAAGCGTGCGGCCTCACAACCCTTCGTCTTCTCTACCCGCCTGTGGAGCGCCGGCCTGCGAGTGTACAGCATATTAAATTGCGTATGCGTATGTGTATTTAACCACAATGACAGAAAAAAAGTTGCCTACATATATTCTTACCTCGTTATATCGCATTCATTTCGGCGTGCTCGAACCCTGATAAATCTCGTTGGATGGGATTGTGTCTGGGACGTCCCCTGTGTGGCCTACTAACAGGTTCAGCTACATCAACAGTTTCGGGATAAAGCGTCGAATGCACAACACCCATGACCCTGTATATCTCAGCGCTCGGACGCGACATGACATCCACAAACATTTCATGCAGTCGCCCTTCAGCGGTTTGCCTCTCCTCCTGGGTTTCTGGAATTTCTGTATCTCCCAAGTGCAGCGTCTTCCAGAAGGCGTCAACGTCGATAGGATCAATGGGTTGGTACGCGCGCACCAACTGTTGCATCTCACATGTACATGGCAGCTCGCAACTTGTTCGGAGTTCGCAACCACAATGAGAACCGTCGTCCTCGATAAGGCCAACTCTTTTTGTATATTCGTCCTCCACCATTGTAATTCCAGCGAACGACATTCGACCGTTCAAACGACTATACAGTAGGTAGTCCCTCTTCCGGTATGTTTTGTTGCGCGAAGCTTCCATTTTAGTCCGAATTTCACCGAGGTGCAGCTCTATCATAATATGAATGTCGTGAAAGATACTTAGGAACGCCTTTCTATCCGTACCAATAGCCTTCTTCACCATGGCATGAGCACTCTCAACCCTGAACGACAATTGACATTAACAGAACGCATAGAACATAAATCCTTATATAAAACATCGCGTAAGTATACAACGTACGAATCATAAATGAAATCAATAAATAACTTACATGTTCGTTAATTGTGCGCCCGCCGTAATGCTTTATGTTTTTCGTCCAGTAAGACACGAACTTCTCCTTGTGAGGATCCAACCATGTATTCTTCAAGTAGGGAATAATATGCCTGAATCTGAATTTATTCCCATATTTAGTATTAATATAATGCACAGCTTCCGTGAACCGTTCATATGTCAGGGCTTTCACAACTTGTCCCCAACGATATAGAAAGACATCTGTCGTAGTTTTGTCGTTCCCAGTGACACTACATGTTTCTTGACATCCATTTCAATGTGCCTCCTACAAAGTAGCTGGGTAGCATGTGGGAAAACTAGTGCCACTGCATTCAGTAATGCGGTCTCTCGATCGGTCATGACCACGTGGGGGAATCTGTTTTCCTCGAATAAGGTGCTCAATTGCGCCAATCCCCAGTAATAACTCGGAGTAGTCTCATCCCTTATGAAAATAAACGCGATATGCACATACTGAGCTGTAGGTACATGAGCTACAATTTGAAGCAGAGGCATGTCATATCTGTTTGTCTTATACGTTGTATCCATAAACAAAACGCGCCTTCTTGTGCGCAAAGAAGATGTGGCCCACTGCATTGCTTCCGTCATCGCCTAAGTACGCATAGAAGTATTCGTGATCATGCAGAAGTTTGAATAAATACTGCATGTTAGTCATACCTCCCATCGCATCCCTTTAAATTTTTGCTGTTTCGTTGTAAACTTGCCTTATGTGGCTGACATTTTCCGGATCATCTCCGCGCAATTGGGCCAATATATTCTTCGGCCTGATGTTGATATTGGACATTTCTGCAATCTTCTTCTTCTCCTCTTCTGTTAAACGTGTCTGCGATGAATGCCAATTTCTCACTCCTTCTAATTCATGATTGTGCGTTCCGTTTCTGACCTCTAACTTCCACTTTCCCCCATCAATTTCTCGCCCCTTCAGGTGAAATGGACAGTTTGTCTTCTTGCTGCTTATATTGCTCTGTCTGCTACTCCCTTCCGGTATGGGTGCCTTATCCCTAACTTTTCCTCCCCTATCGCACCCAATCTCAACTCTACCGCTTCTCCCTCTTGTTAGGAACAACCCCAACATTTTCGCCGAAGATGTAATTTTTGTCGTCATATTATTTTTCGCTGCTCGTGCTTTAACCCATGCAAGCATACCTTCCTTACTGATGAACTCTTGGGCCGTCCGAAATACTTCGGTGTGGTCAGCATAAATGTCATCACTCTCAACACGGGAATCCTTTCAACAACATAAAAAAACCTCGTTAGCAAACTTACACACTAAAATTTCTATTCAGCAAATACATTGCGCAATTATATTATCGCCAAAATCCAAAAGTTTCGACACAATTGTAAAATAAGTATAGGTTCGTCCGGATATTGCAGCATGTCCCGAAAAAGTAGTAGAAAAAACGCATGCCCGCATGCAAACCGGCGAAAAATTTTGGCCGGAAATATTGCCGACCGGCGGCGATATTTCCGGCCAAAATACCGCCGGCGAACGGCGGTATTTCCGTGGAACCGCCGGCGGTCTGCGGTATTATCGCCGGAAATACCGCCATTCGCCGGCGGTATTTCCGGCCAAAATACCGCCGGCGACCGGCGCTATTTTCGCCGGAAATACCGCCGGCGAACGGCGGTATTCCGGCTATTTCGGACTGGGAGACATTCTCCCGGTCTGAAATGTTTCAGAACCAGCAAAAAAACGTCCGGATAATCGCAGATCTTGGAAAAAAAATCCCCCATACTGGATTTTTTTCCCGAAAATTAAAGTGAAACATTACATACATAAATTAAAAAAATAAATACATAAATTACGCACACTGCTATAAATTAAAAAAATAAATACAGTGTTACTTACAGTGTAATATGGATCGTACTCGGGTATACCGGTCATATTTGAATGAACGTGTCAGTGACCAAATGGAAAACAAGTGTTTCTGCAGTTTAATGTAAATGTAAAATAACTAACTCTGAACGTTTTAGAAAACTTCTGACCTTCACCCCTTACTTATAGGTGAAAATTGTTACTGTTCAAACGCGGGTTACTGTCATGAACAATAATCCCACGTTTGAACAGTACCTTTTCCTTTTTTTTTAAAATTTTTTTTGCTCCAAAGGCATTTTAGTCTTTTTACAGGGGAATGTTACTGCGTTTAACAATTCATTTACAATATTACAAAAGAAAATTCAGCATATCATTTCAGAATTATTATCAGCAGGCCACCTTTTACTATTCGTAGGCCACTTTTTAAAATTTTTATACGTGAATTTGCCCTTTATAATTTCTAACTTTATAAAAAATTATTCAACTTTTTTAAATCTAGAAAAATCGCTTGGCCGGGGCGATTTTCCCAGATAAAATCGCCTGGACTGGGTTTCCCAAAGAAAATCAGTATCCTGTGGCGATTTTTCCTAAAAAAAGCCACAAGACATCGTTTTTTTCAGGTTTTCCCGGTCATTTGTCGAAAAATCGTTTTTCCAACGAACGACCACTAAATTTTCGAAAAATAGATTTTTTTAGGAAAAATCGCCTGGCCTAGGCGATTTTCTCAGGCATAGGCAATTTTTCCTGAGTTAAAAATGCCAAGGCTAAGCGATTTTCTCTAAAAAAATCGTCTAGTCTGGCAATTTTCCCTAAATTAATTAAAATTTATCAAAAATATATTTATTTTTTATCACTTAAAATTTTAAAAAGTGTCATATGTTTAGTAAATTAATACATGTAAATAACATGCCCCTATCATTTTCTCTATGAATGATAGTTTAATCAACATCAGAGATTTCAATATCATTGAACGTGTAGCCATAGATAATCCCAAAATGTCTATATTATCGTTCATTAAGAAAATAGAGCACTAAAAAGTAAAGAGGTGTGCTTCAAAATAGGTATATTTCAACTGCAAAATGTTTCAATTGGAACAAAATCCCTATAATTCATCCCTAAAATCAACCCCATTCACACCCTCCCTAATCAATAGATGGATTTCACATGTCAGCCAAAATCAATAGCCTTTCTTGGGAAGCAGCTAAATCAACCGCCGAAACCGTAGAGAGTGCGACCTTGCCTCTTCAAGGCGTAGACCACGTCCATAGCCGTCACGGTCTTCCGGCGGGCGTGCTCCGTGTAGGTGACGGCGTCACGGATAACGTTCTCCAGGAAGATCTTTAGAACACCGCGAGTCTCCTCGTAGATGAGGCCGCTGATACGCTTCACCCCTCCTCTGCGAGCCAGACGCCTTATCGCAGGCTTGGTGATGCCCTGAATGTTGTCCCTCAGGACCTTCCGGTGACGCTTGGCCCCTCCCTTTCCCAAACCCTTGCCGCCCTTTCCTCGTCCTGACATTTTTCAAACAAACAATGAGAACCTGAGCCGAAGTAATAAATGGAATACAACCGCCTCTGCAATTTCAATTTTTCGCGGTGGTTGGGGTGACTCTGGTGATGGTTCAGTTGGCGGAAGAGGGATATGATTTATAGTTGGGGCCTGGGGGAGAGTGGAGGAGAGAAGGATGGCCGTTGGATTAAAAGTGTTGATCCATGGCTGAAATTTGTGATCCGTGATAAAGTATTTAGATGCTCCTGAGACGTCGATAAGGATTGAATTGAACGGTTCAGAAAGCGTACTTAAGTGCATGCGGATCCTAGTTGTTTTTGGTTCAAATGCGGATACGACCGAGAACGTCAGTTTTCAGAAATTTTGAAATAAAAATATAAAGTTAATTGTAAAAATTATCCCACACTTTTTTTCTTTTCGATTGCAAATATGGGGCCTGTTCTCCTGTGTGTTTTCAAAACAATTTTAAAAAAAGTTTTCAAATAAATTGGTTTTAGATCAATTTGTAAAGAACATTGTTTTCAAATTAAGTTTTAGAATTTATGTTTTGGCAAATTTTTTTTTTCCTGTATCTCGTCCCTTCCCCCAGCCCCCACACCCCCCTCTCCCCCGGGCGCACGCGGGCGTATTGGAAGACCCAGATCTGGAGAAGAAGAAGAAGAGGAAGAAGAAGAAGAAGAAGAAGAAGAAGAAGAAGAAGAAGAAGAAAGAAGAAGGAAGAAAAAACAGGAAGGAGAAAGGAACGGAGAAGAATAAGGAAGAGGAAGAAGAAGAAGAGAAAGAAGGAGGTTTTAATCTTAAAAGCTCCAGACTTTCAGTTTTACATTCTGCATTCGTTTTCTCATATACAACATTAAGCACAGAAGAAACACAAAATAACAGAGAGAGAGAGAGAGAGAGAGAGAGAGAGAGAGAGAGAGAGAGAGAGAGAGAGAGAGAGAGAGAGAAGGGGGGTTCACAATTCACAAACCCTTGTAGTCAAATCAAAATCGCAACTTTTCCACAACCCACTTCTCAGAAACCTATCTGCTACACAAATTTTCCTCAGAGAGGCTAATGCCAGACCAAAGGCTAAATCAGCGACGTCGTCCGTAAGAACATCAGGGGTGTTCGTAACTGAAATCCCTCTTTCTCTGCACTTCGCCAAATCGATCTTGTCCAATCCCACACTGTAAGTGGACACAATCTGCAATTTAGGAAGCGAATCAAGGCGACGGTGGGAGTGAAGAAGAAGAAGAAGAAGAAGAGGTTGAAGATGAGAAGGCGGCGATGGGCGGCAGCGGCGGTGGGCGAAGAAGAAGAAGAAGAAGAAGAAGGAAGGGGAAGAAGAAGAAAGGGAGAAGAAAAAAAATTTTCAGATCGGTTTTGGGTACCGAACATGGTTTTGGGTTGTTTTTGGGTTTCAAACCAAAAACAACCCAAAAACAATTTTCAAACCAGGGAGCCGAACAGGCCCATGACCTTTCAATCTTTAAATTTTGCAGTTAGTCTCCTAACTTATCAATTCGTCTCCACGAAAACTAATGTTGATCTTAATCTTTTTGGAGAAAGATAATCGCCCACTTAAATTTTTTACTTTTTTAAAGGTGCTAGAATTCGTTCAGTTTTTTATTGACACTTGTTAAGATAACTTGATATCACCCATTATGGGGGCACTTATTAGTATTACAACCCACTTTGTGGCACTATATTTGGGACCTCTACACCACGGCGGAGACGAGTACACTTGCACACTACACTTTTGGGACATCTACACTACACACCTCTACACCACTTCAGAGAAGGGACCGAACACCCCCACTGTTAGGAACACTTGCACACCACGTTTAGGAACCCCATCACCAACGACCTGTAACATCACAACATTAACACACCACCACCAGGGAGTAGCCCTTAAAGTTTTGGTAAGAGTTTGAGTAAAATTTGCAACTCTTGCCAAAGATGCGAATCAAACAATTGTGATGTGAACCCCTTGATTTCAACTTGTGAAAACAAGAACTCAATGCGAAAAATTGCCAAGGAAAGTCTGTATGCAAGATGCAGCTCTCAAAACTCTAGAATCATTATCCTTGGATTCGGCAGACCACTAATTTAACAAGTTAAATTAAACACGCAATTCGAACCAAGTGGAGAATAATAGAGACGAAACAAAGGGTGCAATTAGGTAGAGCAATTATCTAATTAGCCTATAGTTCCTGTACTTTAGCAATTAACAAGCATGTAAATTACTTAAATCAAAATAAAGAAGAGTAAATAATAAAGTATAAACTTTCATTTAATTAATCATTAAAGAATAATGAAGTGCAGCACCCCTATGTATAGGTAGAGGATGCATGAAATTACAAGGAAAAATAAGGAAAGAAAATACAAAATTGAAACTTAATCAAGAGATTAAGTAACTCACAAAAATCAGCAAGAAAAAAGAACTTACTTGCTGAAAAATTAAAAGAAAAGAAGGAAGAATTTTGGCTGCTTTAAGGTAAGCAATGCACGTAATTCTCACAAGAAAAAGGAAGGAATAATTCAGATTTTACCTTTAAAGAAAAGGGAAAACCAAAAAATAAAGAAGAAAAGAAAAGAGGAAACTATGAAGAGAATTAGGTAACATGCACAAAACCTTAATTCTCCTCCTAAGCCAAACCCTAATTGCGAATTGCTTCTCCTTGGGTTTAGGCTTGGCCCAATGTGGGTTCATGGATTGGACTTGATGGATTTGGCCCAATTGATGTAGCATGATGATGTAGATGTAGGAAGCTTATGGAATCTTCTGGAAGCTTCCGGAATCATTTCAGAAGCTCAAAAAAATATTTTACTTCTAAAATTCTTCAAACTTTATAAAATCTCCATTTCTTTACTGGAAAGACTTGTAGTTACCATTTCCACAATTTTCTTAGCTCGTAAATACCATTTCCACCATTTGCACAGCTTGGAAATACCATTTCCACCATTTCCTTAATTAGAAGGACTAGTATTCACAATTTCCACCTTGATGGAGAGTAAGGTAACTCTTGTAAGCTTTCTTTCTTTCTCAGTTCATTGGAGATGGATATGAGCTGGGCTATTGTAGCACATCTTTGAACAAAGTTTGCAAGGTCTGCTTTGAGCTTTGCAGTCCTCTTTCAAGTCATTGGCCTAACTATATCAACGAACGGATCTATCTAATATGGACTTGGATCGTGGAGTATTGGCGGGCCTCGATGAAGCACTCGAACCTCAGTTGCACTCTCTGCACCATCTTTTGGATCCACTTGAGCTGGACTTATCGATGAGCTAGGGGCGTTCACATCAAATTGACCTCATGGTTTGTGCACCAAGTGTTTTACCACTTGAACTAGGGATAGTTCACACTTGCCCACTTATTTGTAAAAGAGTGAAATGCATAAATTAGCATGAACCTTTGCTTGAGTGCGATAAATGACACAAAGATTTAGAAATTATTTTTTTCAACGCAAACCTTTCGAAAAAATTAACGGAAACAACTTTTTGAGGGCAAAATCGTCCATTTTCCAATTCCTTTGTCTTATATTTTGCTTATTTTACTTTTATTACCAAACAAACCCCCAATATTTTAATTTTTTACATTTTCGTCCAAAAATAAAATTTATTTTATAATAATATTAATAAAATATTAATTATTTTTAATATTTCTAATGTTAATTTTTTTAAATTTTAATATTTCATTTTCATGTTTAATTTTAGAGTGAACTACATTTAATATACCTTTACTTTTCATTTGTGACCGGTTTGGTACCTAATCTTTTTTTTAACCCAAGAATGTACCTAAACTAATTTAAAGGGGCCAAAAATGTACTTTAGCCATTAACTTCCATTTGTATTGACGGAAGGCCCATCCCATGTGTATCACATGCTCATTTTAAGGGTAGTTTTGTCCTTTTATTCTTCTGCTCTTCTTCATCCATCCGCCACCGCCCTGCACTTAAAAAAAAACTATTTACTGGACACCAGCACCATTTCCTCCGGCATCCTCTCCCTCACCTCTTCACCACAACGTTCAATCCGATACCTCCATCTCTTCCCCTTCAGGCCGCCTCTAATCTCAACACCACCACACTTTCCGTCGGTGAACCCACCTCAGCCACCAAACTATTCAAACCATAGAAATCTACAAAGGGAGTGGTAGATTTCAAATCTAATAATGAAGGGAAAAAAAACATTAATTTCCTCAAATTTCCTTTTTCTTGCTCTGTAGATTTTACATAAATGATAACCCAATTCAAGAAATCTCTGTCACGAAGCCATGGGAGGAGATATCCCTCCAAGCCCACGGCACTGTATGCCACCACATGGTTGTTAAAGTTAAATCAGAGGTACTTCATATCAACTCGTCTCTGGTACACTAATAAAAAACAAACCATCAGAGCCGCCGTGAAGGACCTGGCGACATCGATAGCAGCCTCGAAAATCACTGCAAAACGCAGTTCTTGGATAGCCTAGATCATCGAAATGCACCACCCCAGGGCACCCACCACCGCTGCAAACAATATAGCCATTGTGCATTTAAAAGCTGCTATTAATGATTTTGTTTGATCTTCAGTATATAAAGAGAATAGAGAATAATGAAGTGGGGGTTCTGTGGACCGAAAGCGGAAATGGGAATTGAATAACGGTTAGAACTTGGAAGCTAGCAAATTCACTTCCTTCATAGCCAAATTCACCGATCTCGCTTAAGGAGACGAGGAGGTTGAAGTTTTCTGGGCTTAATTTCTGAAACTAAATTGGGGCTTTTGGCTCTTGTTGTTACTTCTTCTTGTTGATGTTGCTGCTGTGATGGTGGCGTAGAATTGGAGATGGTGGGGGGGGGGGTGGGGTAAAGGAGAGAGATGATATGAGATGATGATGTAGGTGAAGAGATGAGATGGTGGAAGATGTGGCGGCTATGGAGATGGGAAATGGAGGGGGTAAAATTCAGATGCTAGAGAGGGAAGAAGATGGAAAAAAAAAAAAAAAAAAGAAAGAGGAAGAAGATGAACAGTGAACAGACAAAAATGCCCCTGAAAAAATACATGTGAGAGGCATAGGATGACAATTCCGTTAAGCCTAATGGAACTTAATGGCTAAAGTACATTTTTGGCCCCTTTAAATTAGTATAGGTACATTCGTGGCTAAAAAAAAAATTAGGTACTAAAGCGGTCAAAAAATAAAGGTATATTAAAAGTCGTTCACTCTTAATTTTATTTAGTGCTAATAAAAAAATATTTGCATTTAACTATTGTATTTTTAATTTTTTTCTCATCATTTTCGGATTTATCTCGGTCTTAGCTTTCCGAGGCAACATACTTTGGTGGAGGCATGACCTCTGAAGTTGTTCTTTCGGTTCCACACCACTGTCCATAACCCCAAGCTTCGGTGGAGGCAAACCTTTGCCAACAACTTTTGAGTCTCGCACCTTGTCTCCCGCTTGCTTGGAACGGTTTTTGCCTCCTCTACTTGATTGCTTTGTCTTGTGTTTCGGCAAACCTTTGCTTGAGAGCTCTTTCTTTTCTTTTTTTGGGAGGAAAGGTAAATGATTTTATTCCACAAAAAATTTTGGCTCAAAAACTGGTAATATCAGACTACAATAATACTAGGTCATCAGTTCACAAACTTTTACAAAACAAATGGGGCATACCCCATATGAAGCCATAAAACAACATTCCTATCTATTACAAGCATAGAGTTCTCATGTAAATAATATGATCATAAACCTCATGTAGAGGTTCTACAAAAATTTCCCAAAGTTGTCTGAAAACCCAATCAAACCCCAATTAAGGTGCCTTGGCCAAACACAATATCGCAAAAGACTTAGCTGAAAATTGCCCACAGTTGAGAGCCCCTGAGTACATGCAGCAAGCCATCTAGCAACCTTGTATCTTCACAAGCAATCCTCAAACCATAGCATAGCATATGAAACAAGTCATCATCATCTCACGTCGAACTACTTTTGGTAAGTAGTCAACCGTCAACAGATTTCATAAGCCTTTACCGGACTCCGGTCAGCAGGGCTAGGATGACTTTACCGTAGTCATCTACATAGTGGTCTATACCACCATTCCCTTTTTGAGCAAAAGGGCAACTTTTTCGATTGCAGCAAAAGCCAACCCCCGAACAGGTTATGGGGTGTCTTTATTGTAGACACTAACGTAGTGATGTGTACCACCATTCCCTTTTTTAACAAAAGGGTAGCTATCACCGGAATTGAATTGCCTTTACCACCTACCGATATAGGTGGGCTAGGTAGTTGCTTGACCGCCAACTACTGCGTTGTTCCTAATACCCTCTTGATTGGGGTATAAGTCATTCATGATTCTGCAAGTATTAGTCTTAATAAGTACAACTAAAGAATCCGGTCTAGTAGACACAGAATAAAAAATAAGACTATTCCTGCACTTCCAAACATGATAAATGGTTAGAACAAATGCAGTTAGAGATGCTTTAAACAGTTTCTTGTCCATTCTTACCTCTTTACTCTCCCATTTGATAGTACTATAGATGGTTGTCATTCTCCTTAGAATACTTAACCATTGTCTGATCCTGTACAAAACACGGTTAGTAAAATCACAAAAGAAAAATAGATGTTGAATACTTTCCCTTTCCTTACCACACAAAGCGCATGTAGTATTTATATCCAAAAAAGGTAAATTATCACAAGTAGAAAACCTACCTTTAAATCACAACCATAAGGTAATAGAACATTTAGGGGAATAAAATTTTTACAAATATACCTTGCCCAAAATGAAGAATTACCCTTGGGTCTCAACAAATCATAGATCTTGCTAGTAAGAGATTTACCCGTTGTAGACCATTGGGTTAAGGTGCTAATGCAAGCATCTATACCACCCAATTTTTGAATGACTAAATCTCGAATACTAGCAATATTTTTTAACATGGGAGAATCATTTTTCTTAGGAATTCGAGTCCAAACCGATGCCCCTTTGAGGTAGACATCATGAACCCATTTAATCCACAGGCTATCTCTTTTCAAATGTATATCCCACAAATTCTTGAACCTAAGGGCTTTATTCCAAAAGGTGGGATTCTGAATGCCCAACCCCCTTCATTTTGTGGCAAACAAGCATTCTCCCAAGCCACCAAAACACGATCTCCACCCTAAAAGAATTTCATGCACAGACTGTTAACTTTATCTATGATGCAAGCAGGTAATGGTAAACTCCGAAGCCAAAAACATTCAACTCCTTGGATAACAAATCAAATTAATTCAAGCCTACCCGCATAAGACACTGTCTTGACTTTCTAGGCATTGAAAAAATTAGAAACTTTATCCAGTAGAGCATCATAATGTACAATGTCCAATTTGTGGGCTGCCTTTAATATCGTACCGGAAATGTAGCAATAGGGAAACCCACAATATTAATGTAGCGTTGTAGTTCCATACCTATCATACCTGCCGTGAAGATTTCAAATTTATCCAGTTGAGTGCTAAACCAGAGACTATTCTAAACTGTTCCAAACATTCCTTGAGGATGGACAGTGAATGCTTATCCTTCCTCAAAATGAGAAGCAAATCATCCGCAAAAGGTAGATGTGAAATCTGCAAATTCCCACACTTGGGGTGGAAGTTAAAGTCTTGCACAACACTCTTCTTAAGAAGCCTTGAAAAAATACTCCATGGCAATAGTGAAAAGGGCTAGCAACATAGGGTCTCCCTATCTCAAACCCCTCTTCCCCTTAAAGTGACCATGGAGGTTACCGTTGACCGAAATTGAGAAGGAAGTAGTCATCACACACTGAGAAACCCACTGTACAAAAATACTAGAAAACCCGAGAGCCCTCAACCAGTTAAATAAGAAATCCCAGGATACAGTGTCGTAGGCCTTCCGTATATCAATCTTCAACATGCATATCCGGGAGATCTTTTTCCTCGTATAGCTCCTGATAATCTCCTGCGTGAGGAAGAAATTGTCTGACATATTCCTATCCCAACAAATGCTGCCTGAGCTTCGTCAATGAGGTGAGGTAACACTGGCTGCAATTGAGTAGCCAGTATCTTGGTGATGACCTTGTATACTGTATTGTAGCACAAAATTAACCTATAATTAGAAACCTTAGGTGCATGAGAGCTCTTTCTTAATTCTATGGATGGTGGTGCTTGGCCATGAATTGGTATATTATTAGTCTTATTAGTGGTTAGTTTCGGTTCTGGCAAGCTTAGGAAGTAATTAATTTTATATTTATAATATGTCTTATTTTATTTGTTTATTTTAATTAGTTCAAGTATGAGTTAGAGGTGTAGATGAGCCAAACTACTCGCGAGCAGCTCGGTAAAAACTTTGCTCGAGCTCTATTAAAATTGAGCTCAAGCTCAGCTCGATTGCTCGTCAAGCCAATCGAGCCAGCCGATATATATAATTTTATAAATTTGTTAAATATATACTTATAATACTTTTTTTATAATTTTTTTAGCATAAATTAAAAAAATAAATTCGAGTTCGAGTTAGAGTTTGAGCTCAAAAGCTTGCTTTACTTCGAGCTCGAGCTCAAGTCCGAGCCTATTATAATTTTGAAGAGCCGAGCTCGAGCCCAAATATTCAGGCTCGATGAAGCTCGAGCTTGACTGTTCTTTTTCAAGTTCAGCTTGATTAGACCTAATTTTGAGCTCATCTCGGCTCGTTTACAACCCTAGTATGAGTAGCTAATTATTTATTCCAACTTAATTGTAATGAATCAGTAGCCTATGTAATGTCATGAAACTTAATTATTATTATCTTTAATACATGCATGTGTTCCTTTTTACCTTTGAGAAGAATGCTTATTGTCTGGGTTTAGTTAATCATGTACCCTTAATTAAATTAGGGTACTGCCAATTAATCCCCCTTAATTAAGATAAGAATTATTGGACAAGGTTAATACGGAAGCATTACATCAGCGACTAAACACTCCCTTTCTCCTTTCCAAATGTCATCCATCACCTCCTAGCTAGTAAGTTGTTAGACCTCATGATTAGGTCAGGAACGGGTCCTTTTTGTTATGCTAGAATGATTACCCAAATCATTTAGGTCAAGAAATGGGTTTTTTTGCTATACTAGAATAATTATCCAATTCATCTTCCAAGCTAGGCTAGGCCTTCACATCTATATCATTTCCACATGATGACAAATGTCATATTCAAACTGCTTACCCAAAATGGACACGATTTGTGCGAGATAATGTTAAGTGTACGGGCAGCTGTCGAGCAACATCCATCATTTAAGACTTTTTTTACCAATTAAATCAGGACACTGGATGAAGCATTGAGGTCGAATATTACAGATATGCAAGCACACTTTATAGAGTTTCATGCACCAATGTTGAGAAACTGTGTGGAGCCTAATCTAGACAAATCAAGGACAAAAAACAAGTTTTTCTTGTGAGCTGGTACGTGCACTCGATCATAGGATATCATCCCTACTCTGTGTCTGAGTTTCTAGCTGGGCTTATTGCCAACAATGTCGATATAAACGGCCAAAAGTGGGGCCCGATTGACTGTTTTGATGGGATCACGAAATGCCCCCCTATGCTACCTTGTTCTACCCTTATGCTGGCAACAGACGCCTCCTACACTGCAAGTGGTCATGTGTTGGAATGCAGGGGTGCATATATCCTATATATGTAATGGGGTGCTGGATTACAAGATAGGTAGAATCCCTCGCCCTTAGTTCCTCTAATGTGCTACCAAACATGTTCATCCCAAAGAATGAGATATTGCAATGAAGTGCAAACTGGAAGCGTTCGAGAGAGGTTTGGATTTTTTGGCGGTGTGACCTAGATGTGACAGAGGTGGTGTTGTTGGTTGATTCACTCTGGCTGGTGAAGATTTTGAAAGGAAATTCTTTCATTCCTGAGTCGTCGTACAGTGCGTATATGAGTGTCTTCTCAAAGCTCAGGTAGTTAAAGCTCTACGATATCCGACACATACTTAGAAAGAAGAACATCCTCACAGATCGGCTAGTTTATCATGGGTGGTCAGACTCGGTATTAACCGATGATTGGTTTGCAAATCAGCCTCAATATAGAGAAGTTCAACACCGAGGTTGACCCCATCATGAAGTTGAATCCATTCGCCGCTAACCTTTCTAGGTTCTCATCTAAGATCCCACTCCTAGAGGTTCCCATCATCGATCCTAAGCCTATAAGATTCCCTTATGATTATGTGATGGTAGTACTTGATATTTTGAGCACAGATGCACAAATTAGTGTTGGGCAAATATTTTTGCAATGTTTGCTATTTGCCCCTGACAGCTCGTGAATGGGTGGATTGTGTGTGTTTTTTTAAAAAATTTATTGATGAACAAACCGCATTCATGTCTGAAGTTATTCTCTTCTACCTAAAGAGAAAAAAAAAGGTGGTAAAGTTATATGTTGTGGTAATTTTTGGGGGGGGGGGGAATTGTTAGTGATTCTTGGCTACGGATCAGACTAGGAAGCACTAAAATCACGTTTCCCTTAATTCTTAATGTTGTTAGTACATTTAACTAGGTGTCTATTACGGATCTCGGCCTAGTTGTATATTAATTAGAACAGTTAGTTTATAGTGGGTCTTGCTAGCTGTCAATGAGTTAAGAGAGAATTGGATTGTGTTAGTAGCGAATCTCAACAATCTATAACTGGTTGATGACATGCATGTTAATGTATTCTTGAGTTCATGATTGATGTTACATATGGTTAATGTGAATTCGCATATGTCGGAGCTTTTTATAATATTTGATTCATTGTATCTTTTGTTTTTTGTTCTCCATATATGTATAGTAGTTTTATCACAAATTACTCATTCGAGTCATATAACTCACAAAGGTGGTTGCTTAAAATCAATAGGCTTTATAGAAATTTTATTCACTCTATTTTCCCTGTAGATCGACCCTACTTATCACTGTACTATTCCAACAGTTGTATTGTAGGTTTACAGTACTTTTACGATCATTCAATAGAACTAGCAACAACTCTACCAATGATACCTCTCACAATACGATATCATGAAATCTAAGTTGTACTTTTGGATACCTATAAGACAGCCTAACTCAATGATTCTCCTTTTTCTGCAAGAAATTTTGTCTTGACACCGATGCAAAAAGATGCAGCAACAGTTAAAGTATATCAGATTAGAAATGTTCCATAGGGAATATTTTTTATGTCAATTTCAATGAACTTTTTAATTATTTCGAGAGCTGCTTCTGAAGCATTCTTTTTCTACAGCAGGAATGTCAACAACCATGTAAATGGTTGAAGCAGCAATTTGGAAGCATCTCGAAACCAGGCCTTCCTAGGCACCCGTTATATGTGACGAATCATTGATGACAACAAAGTTAATGTTTTTGTACTTCAGTGATTAACATAAATTAAATTAACTGGGATATTCAATCGTCCCGTAAGCTGTACCTAATGGGAGAATCATCTTTATTTACTTCAGATGTTTTTCTCATCCTTTAATTTATGTTTATTTATGGTTAATAAAAAAAAAATTTGCAGTTAACGATTGTATGTTGAAAAAGTGAAAGTGCATTTAACTAGAACTGAAGTACATTACATGGTGTTTCTTTTTCTCTTTTTTTTTTTGGGCTAAAATGATAAAAATTTTATAAATTAAAGAAAAACACACAATACAAAGAAAAACATATTACACAAACTATGTGGTGTGAACTATCCCTAACTACTAAAGTTATTTGGATCAATGGGAGTTTCACTATGTTGGATTATATAGGTCATTGCTGATCTCAGAGACAAGAATTAGAAAAAAAAAATTATATATACAGGAGTTGAAAGATAAACACATGAATTACAACCACAATGACATGAAACTAAACCTCGAACAATCTGGCCATTAATTCCACTTCTGCAGCAGCAATTCCATGTCTTTCTTGGAACTTCAGATCCAACTCCATACTGATTTTCTTCTCTAGTCACCACTTGAGCACCCTCCTTATGATCACATAAGCAGCAGAATAGTTTTTTTCCCCTAACCCCTTTATAACCATAACTAGATCTACAGTTATAGCATCTAGAGAAGAGAAAGGCAAATCTGTACAAAACAACGCAAAAATACACGTGTATGATTAACAAAGAAAAGAACTCTCACAAGGAGAGATGATAAGGCAAAATTTAGTTATGTAATTTGCTAGAAGTTTGAGGGATTTTTAGACAATTTCTGCACTTATGTGGTCTTTTTACTACAGTTATTAATTGAAGAAGCAAAGTTGAACGTGAGGAGCAGTTTTGGTTAAAATTGGTCTCTTTAGATACAGAAGTGGGGCACAAGTTGGAGTCCATATTTCACGATTAAAAAGAGAGTGAAGAGTAGTTGTTGAGAGTAGTTCAAAGGAACGACCAGAGGATCAGGATCGCGATGAGAAGGAGTTTCAATCTTGACGAAGAAACTACCTAGAGACTTGAAAAGAAACCTCCGTCGGTTGAAGGGAGTTGGCAGACACACTCGTTGGAGGAGCAGTTCCTCATAGCTGCAGTTTATTTCTTTTGGTTATAAATATTAGAAAGCGCCTGATTAAAGGTGTGTATTAATCTCTAGGATCAGTACTAGGTAATTTTTCTTTAGTTTCTCTTTTGAAGTCCGAAGACTGATTCGTCTCACAATGAATTCAGTACTTCGAGACTTGTTTCGTTTCTGTAGGTTGCACTTCATGTGTGAATCTAATTTAGTTTGTTCCTTTGTTATTTTAGTTGTATTTTATTATGTTGTTTTTGGTTTGTTTGATTAATCTTATATGCATGTTGAGTTGATTGAAGTCTTAGTCGATCCATCTTTATTCCAACCAAGTTGTTGTCGGTTTGTTCTTCAGTCGATAATTACTTCAATTGTCAAGCATGCATGTGTCTTCAATTTTGTTCTCTTTAGTTAAGAATTGAAATAAACTGTTTTATCCGGCAATGGAATGATATAGCATGAATTTAAGTACGTTCGATAGACCGAATTGTTCTTTAGTTTAACAAATAAAGTTCCTGCTTATTTTCTGAGTATAGGTTGTAGAGTTATTTTTGGGTTTCTTAGGTCTTGATCACACTTAAGTAATCTGGAATAATGTAAAGCCAATCAGATTATTCAAGGCTTCCTCCATGGATGTTACTATTAGGGGTAAATTTACCTCCAGGTAGAGAGAATAACAGGGTAGTCGAATGTCCTTGCGTCAGGGTTTTTTTGGCCAAAATCAGGTTCCTTTATTTCTTAATGTTGTTAGTTGGCTTGATCTAGTAAAGCGTCTCTCTAGGTTGCTAGTTAATTAGGAGAATAGTTAGAGATGTGTCTTCCTGACTATCCAAAAAATAAGAGGGAATGAGGTTATGCATGTACGCGTCATCGGTAACTATAACTGATTGATTTCTGTTTGTTAAACATATCCTTGCATTGATGAACGAAGTTCTTGAACTAGTGTGAAATCATTGCTTGCCGGAGTCTTTTATTTATTGTCTTAATAAGTTTTATTATTTTAGTTTATTTAAGTTTTTCAATATTAATCTTGATACAATTTTCTCTAAAATATGTTTGCAATTAACTGAAGGAAGGAATTAATTCCGTTTCCTATGGAGACAACCTTACTCACAATGTGCTAAATTTTACCTCAAATTGAGTAGGTTATTTTGATGTAAAAACGACGCACCAAGAGACTACAAGCCCTCATATAGAGGGATCCAAACTCCCACACAGGGGAGATAAAAAACTCCCACACAGGAGAATAAAAGAAGAAAAAAGAAAAAAAGATGGAAAAGAAAGGGGCATGTTAATTGCAGGACCCGTTTTACTAAACACATGACACTTTTTAAAATTTTAAGTGGCGAAAAGACTAATATACCCTTAATAGTTTCTAACTTCATAAAAAAAATTTACCCCACTTTTTTACCTACACATTCCATTTGAATCCTTATTCAAGAACTCAAATTTAAGCAACCCCTCATCCATACTCCCTCTCATTTCTACTCAATCATCTCCATTAAAGCCTACAATCAGATTATTCCATCAATAATACTAGAATTTTGCTTGCGTATCATGGACGGTAATGCAAATGACGATCCATATTACATGGTACGTATCAAATGACATATTTTTATGGTGAAAAGTGGCACCTTTTTGGGTTTTTTTTTTTGTAATTGGGCGAGATTTGCCCGAATCGGGCGATTTTACTAGATAAAATCGCCCAAAGAAGGTGATTTTATCCAGTAAAATCGTCACCTCCAGGTGAATGTAAATAAAACAATCGCCTTGAGGTGGCAATTTTACTGGATAAAATTGCCAATTTGGGGCAATTTTATAGGAAAAATCGCCCACTTAGGGCGATTTTATAAAAAAAATCGCCACCTTTGAGCCATTTTATGGGAAAAAATTGGTGTCCTGTGATGAACAATTTCCATTTAATCGCCCGTAAGGGGCGATTTTTTTTAGTATAATCGCCCATGGGGGGCGATTCTATGGGTTTTAATCGCCTAGAATCGCCCCCCATGGGCGATTCCATGTGTTTCTCAATTTTTGCCACAGATTTCTGTGATACCTAATGTCATATTTTATTTTCTTGCTAGGATTTGCGTTTTGCGGATGATCGCATCTTTCCAGATTATACAGATATATTTCGTACTGGGAAAGAGTTCAGGACTAGAGCTGACTTGTTTGGTTGGGTTGAAACAAGAGCAACCGAGCATCATTTGATACTAAAATAACTTCTTCTAAAAAGTGGAAGGGGGCTCTAAAAGGGAGAAGAGAGAGAGTTGATATCGGTTGTGATAGATCGGAACTTAGAAGCAAAGCACCCTTAGGTGAAGGGAAAATAGGCCGTAACAACACAAGTAGCAAACTGACTGGTTGTCCCTTTCAACTAGTAGGGAAAGAAATTAGTGGGGGTAACTGGAAGCTAAATGCCATAAAATGTCAGCACAATCATGAATTACCCCTTGTTAGAAACTGGTATCAAAAGCACTCCAAGTTGAATGAAGCGAAAAAGGAGAAAATTTCAGAAATGATGAAGATAAATTTGGCTCCAAAGCAGATGTTGGCAAAACTATGAACTGATAATGTGGATAATGTCACCCGTATCAGACAGGTGTACAACGAAACTGCAAAAGTTAGAAGAGACGAGAGGGGAGATTTAAGTATTATACAGTACTTCTTAAAACTGATGCAGGATTACAGGTACTACTACTGGTACACAGCGAAAGATGAGCGTAATGCTCTTGAAAATGTGTTCTTCGCGCATGAGGATGTTCCTGGTCTACTTCATACGTTTCCTTACGTATTGTATATAGATACGACATACAAGACCAACCGGTAGGACATGCCTCTGCTTCAGATAGTCGCTCATGTTCCGACGGATCAATACATTCATGTCGCTTTTACTTTCTTGAGGGATGAGACCTATGCAACTTATTTCTGGGCTATGACTAGATTGAGGCAACTTTTTGATCCATTGAAATATCCACATGTTGTTATGACTGACAGAGAGTCGGCTATACTGAAAGCTGTGCACAATGTTTTCCCCCGTTCTAAACAACTATTGTGCAAAAGGCATATTGCCATGGATGTAAGGAAGAAAGCACTGAGTTTGTGTACGGACACAGAGATATTAGATGAGTTTGAAGCTCGGTGGAGAAGAGTGATGAGTGCTTTAACGTATGAAAAGTTCACAAAAACTGTGGAAATCATTGAGACTAACTATAGAGGCCGGTGGATATTAGTGGTTAATCATATGCACCAGACATGGTTGGATCCCCACAAGACCAAGTTTGTCTCATTCTGGACTGAAGAAATAAAACATTATGAAGGGCACACAAACAACATGTGAGAATCTATTAACTTTCATCACATATAGTTTACAGATATGACTTCATTATAAATTATTCTCCGATCTAAATCCTTAATTTTGTATGTTATTTATCTCTTCAGGGCTGAGAGTTCACACGCAATATTGAAGAATGCCATTAAAACTGATAGAGGATCATTTTCTATAATTTTCTTGGGCATAAATAAGATGATAAAGGAGCATTTGGATGAGATCCGTAGTAAAATGGAGGCATCTCGGAGCAAAACATTGCGTGAAGGCAATTATAGTACGATCAACGGCAGAGTTTTGCAAGATGCCATACTGTTGTTGTTACATGAATATAAAAAGAGAGGTGCACTGTATGGGGCAAATAGTGAGCTATGTGGTTGTGAAATGCGAACCAGCTTTGGCTTGCCGTGTGTGCATCAGATGGTTGAAATGGTCAGGAATTACAGACCTATTGATTCTTTGGATGTGGACCTTTTCTGGAGGACCCTATCTTTGGATGAGGGAAACATGCCTAGTGATGAGGAGCGGCAAACAACACAAGGGCGATTGCATTGAGGCCTCGCAATGTCCTACTGCAGACATTTACAAAGTAGCAGGTGTCATGCATAGCACTTTGCATCCAGAGATTGTTGACCTCGCTGACCCAATACACAGGCCACATAGGGGAAGGCTGAGAAATAACTCTACGCAGCAAAATCTATCGGGCTACGAGCATACCGAAAGGGATGCAGGCATAGGCAGAGGCAGAGGCAGAGGCAGAGGTACATATAGTTTGCCATGTTACCCAATTTTTGTTGTTCACTTTTTTATTTTGATGCATACGGATAACATGTGCAGGGCGCAGCAGAACAACTGGGTCATCAACCAGGAGGAATCGAATGAATTCTAATAAATCCAACTGGCCTTTCAACCTGCTGTCTTTGGTAAAACAGTTTGTGCTCGATTATGTTGTGGATTATAACAATGTAATGGGGGATGGACATTGTTTAGGGTAATAGCTAGATTCATACATGGTGAACAATCACTTTGGTCGCAAGTCTGACGGGAGCTGTTACATGAACTTGACGCGTATGCCTCACTTTGGTTTGGAGTTCTCAGTGAAGAAAACTACGATAAAGCTCATACAGTGTTGGATTACCATATAAGTCCTGCAACAGAGGAGTTTTTGTTTGATACTTATCTATTTGGCCTACTTGTCGACACGAGGTAACATAGGGTATTCACATTCTATGGAGCGGAATATTGTACCTTCCTTCCACTTCGCTCGAGGGATTCTGGCATAGCTGATGATCCAAACACGTATATCACTATGGGTCATAACCGGGGCAACCATTTCATTTGTTTGGAGACAAGCATTGAAATCTTGTTGCCCCCAATCTGTGTGTTGTGGCGACACCATGAGGAAGACATGATGGATGAGTTGAAGGACAAGTTACAAGCTTGCTTAGATAATTATCAAAGGCTGTACGTCGATAGCATAGGTAATATAGACACACAACCTACGATAGTTATCGATTAGGGATTATATTTTTTGATTTGAAAAGTTTTAGTGTATTTTTTTGTTTGTATTGAAAAAAGAAAATTTGGTTGTATGAACAAAATTATGTACTTTTTTCTTCAAAGTTTAAGTGTATTATTCAATGTGAATTTATCCTGGCGAAATTTGAGCATAGTCGCCCCTATACATGGGCCAATCAATCCCTGTACAAACCACAAAACGAAGCACTAAATTAACATTGCTAAATCATTCAACAACAACACTCAGTTAAGTCACTAATTCAACATCCAAATGTCTACGAACAACAACAAAAAATCCAGTTGGCCACCATTACATTTAAGTCACTAAATGTTCCAATCCACATGTTATAAGACAATGCACTACAGCTCAAAAGGCGGTCTTCTCGCAAGTTCTTCGAGTCCTGGTATCTGGGCCTCCAAATGATAAGCCACTTCTGCAATAGCCTACCTACGTGTCTCAGGGTTGACCGCATATTCAGCCCTTGGATGGAAAAGGGCAGCCCGAGATGCTAAGTATTGAATTCGCTACCACAATTAAACGTATAAACTCAATATCCTACTTGTAATACAAATATAGGTAAAAAAGAAATCTAAAATCATCCCAAACTCACCGTGGCTAGGGACAACTGGGTAGGCTCAGGAGCGTCTTCCTCGACCGGATCCCTAGTAACACGAACATGCGACCGAGACTGGAAGTAATCAAGGTAACCTTCGCATGCTTCGTCAGTTGAATCGGCCCTCTTTATATCCCGCAGAAGCCTCGTATGATATATCTCCTAACCACTGATATCAGCAACGTACTTGTAAACATATTTTTTCGTCTCTAGGCATCTGTAGCACTCTTTGGGAATAAAGACTTGAAAATGAATGTCTTGGGCATACCCAAACTGTCTTAACATCCGATCCGACATATAGGGCTCTTCAATGTTAACGGAATAGATGAGCCCCCTATACAATGAAATTTTATGGACCAATGTCGGATTGGGCTCAAATGGTATCCAATTAACCTGTTAGACATTAAACCGAATCAATAAAGAAAGGAAAGAAAGAGCAATAACTGTTTTCAATCACACACAACGAACATATTACCTCGTTTGGCTGTAATGCATCTAGCGCCCGCCTGTATGCATCCAAATCAGTTTGTGCGACACGTTTCTTGCCAGTAACAATGTGACATTTCATTGCCAAAGGCATGCTAGTATTCCACAACTTTTTCTTTGGTGGGCTAAATGTTGGGAAGTATTCATATATCCAACTCTAATAAGAAAAAACATAATAATAATTCAAACAGATGTTGGCTCAAAATATACAACTATCTCATTAGGAAAGGTACATGCAAAATGACAAACCTACAGTAAAGTCAAACAAGCAGAAAATTGAGCACTATGTGCCCTAGATGCCTTCCTAATTTGGCCATATAAGTAAGCCAAGCAAGCTGCGCCCCATGAGTACTCACTTACTTTCTCAATATCGCGAAGAAAAGTTAAGGGCCTGTTATTTATGATGTTCTGAGAACAGGTTTCAAACAAGTTCTCAGCCCAAATGGGTTTTAGCCCATTTGTAAGAAACAAGGTTCTGAGAACTGGATTCAAACCAGTTCTCAACCCATGATAAAGAACATGAGTTTCAACCAAAATTTTTTTTCCAATATTTTTAAAAAAATTTTTACCTTTATTTTACTTTTATTATCAAATAAACCCCCAATCTTTCATTTTTTACATATTCAACCAAAAATTAATTTTGGGCTATAATAATATTTCTAAAATAGTAATTGTTTTTAATGTTAATGATACATTTAAGTTTACATAATATTTTTAGTTTAAGATAGTTTAACACTTAATTTTGTCTATTTAATTTTTTTAAAAAAAATTAAGTTAGGGTCGTTATTTAACTTGGGGAGTACAATGGCAGCAGTAAACTCTTCGGAGAAGAAGAAGAAGAGGTCGCGGTACGAAATAAAATTTGAATGAACCTACTGTTCATCGTCTTCTTCATCGCATCTTCCTCAATTTTTTTTTTCTCTTCTTTCTTCTTCCTCCCTTCTTCCCTGATTTCGGCGGATTTGCAAATTGTAGAACCAAAGTTTGGCAATTTGTAGAACTTTGTAGAACCAAAAAAAAAAAAAGAAAAAGAAAAGCTTTGCAGAAAAAAATTGGCAACTCTTCGGCGCGAACCAAAGGGAGGAGGTCGAAGGACATCGCGAAGGAAGAAGACGACGAACGCGGGGGAATGACAACCGGCGAAGGAAGAAGAGACGGGCACGAAGGAGGAAGAAGAAAGAAGAGGGGAAAAAAACTGAGACCTGAAACGAGGGTATTTTTTTGGTCTCAAACCAAAAACTGAGACCCGGTTTGAGTCCTCTTTTGCGGAACATGGGGTTCAGCACATTTTGGGAGAATTTTGGGTCTCAACCCCAAAAATTGGCCAGAACCAGTTCTTAGCCATCTGTAAAGAACATGCCCTAAAAAATGCGCAGAGACTTGGGTTTTTGTCTTGTCCACGAACAAGGACAGACCTAAAGCCCACAATAAATAACCTGAGACAACATTCACTTGATCGAATCTACCGACACAATCTGCCTCAAGGCTTGTCAACTTCACAAATTCAGGCTTATACAGTTTCACTTCCTCTTTTCCCAACACAGTTGCAACATTCGCCGCTATTTGTGCAGTCTTTGTTTTTCCATAAATGGCCTTACCCCCAATCGGAATGCGTAGTATGTAGGCAACATCATGCAGTGTTATTGTCATCTCCTCGAATGGCAGGTGGAATGAGTTGGTCTCCGGATGCCACCTCTCCACAAAGGTACACAGCAGAGCGGCGTCTAACTCATCATGCATGCAGTGTACTAAATGAGCTAAACCGGACCCCTTTACAAGCTTTTTCATGTCATCATCTCCTACCCAATTTTTCAACCGATCGGCCCCACTATGACATTTCAATGTGCCCCGTTCCTACGAAATGTAAAAAATTGAATTAAAACAAATGGTTACAATTCCTAAAGCATATTTTAAAACTGTATTATTGCATTTTGGATCACAAGTAATGGAGCATATCTAATTAGGAAAAATTAATGATTCAAATAACTCTGAATACAAGTACGCAATTTACTATAATTACCTCTCTATGCCATACGTGGTAGGCAGTGTGTCCTTTGAAACTCCAAAGCAACTCAGGGATTAAAGGGCCACCTTCGAGCAGATGATCTAGCTCCTTGTAATACTTCCACCCTGCAACCACTGCCCTAGCCTCACTACCAATTAATCCTTTCCCTGCTCTCCTAATTGGTTGGGTGCTTGTATTCGCCCCTTCAGCATCACTTCTTCCATAAGCTCCCTCACCGTCACCATCGTCATGGGACATTTCAATATCAGAAAAGGGTGTGTGAAAGGTTGTTCAGTAATGGAGGCAACATTGTACTCATTTCCAAATATGGAAGGTTCGACTGAGTGTTCCGTAATGGGAGCATTGTCATTCCCAGTCGCGGAAGATGTTCGCGATCGTGCTATGACCTTCCTCGAACGCTCAGACGTCATTGGCAGAACACGATGGGCATTTTCCACATCTGGAATAATAGTCTCCCCGTAATTATCCGGAATACTACTCTCTCCTAATTTGGATTTTGTTTTCCTCCTACGGAATGTATTCATAATACCTTTATATCTATCTCTCATATGTAATTAAAAGGTTGCAAAGGAATTAATATATGAAAAAAATCAAAAGCAAACGAAAAAAAAAAAAAAACTTATACTGAAAATCGCCCTGACCTAGGCGAATTTCCCCTGGAAAATCGCCTGGACGAGGCGCTTGTTCCCTGGACATTCGCCTAGGCCAAGCGATTTTTCGGTGGTAAAATCACTTGCCGGATGCAATTTTACCAGGAACAATCGCCGTCTTGTGGCGATTGTTCCCGGAAAAAATCACTTCTGGCAAGCTATTGTAAGGGAAACGTTCGCTTCTTTCAAGCGAACGTTTCCCTTACAATCGCTTGAAAGAAGCGATTTTTCAGGAACAATCGCCACAGGACGGCGATTGTTCCTTTGAAGCGATTTTACCACCGCTCGCCAAAAAATGGTTTTTCCGGCAAATGCTTGCAAAATTAACCTACAAGTTCTTGCAAAAAATGGCCACAAACTTACTAAACAACCACACAACAGCCGAAACGCACAAAACAACCAAAATCCATCAATATCACATTAATTTGCACAAAAACGCACAAAACGTACAAAAACATTGCTATCCCTTTCATTTAATTTGCAAGAATCACAAAAACCGAACTAACCCCATTGCCAAACAACCAAAATCCATTCACAAACACATTACCCATAGCAATTAGCAAACCAACAACATTGCAATTTCATTTTATTTTTCAAGACAAAAAGAAGAACTCACAAAACGCAAAAAAAACATTGCAATTCCTTTCATTTAATTTGCAAGAATCACAAAAACCGAACTAACCCCATTGCCAAACAACCAAAATCCATTCATAAACACATTACCCATACCAATTAGCAAACCAACAACATTGCAATTTCATTTTATTTTTCAAGACAAAAAGAAGAACTCACAAAGTTGCGGCTTCAAATCAAGGATGGAGACGGCGTCTGAATCGCTGATCTGCGCGGATGGATAAGGAGCCGCTGTGGAGATGGAGGAGTCGGACGGCGAGCTGCAATTCCCACGGCGGATGATTCGGACCCCAGCTGCTTATCGTCGACGGAGGAGTCGCGATGAAAAAGAATGAGGAATGCGAAGGACTAAATGAGGAAGAGAACCGACCGAACCAACCTCCAATGTAATTTTTTTTACTGCATAATGAAGGGCAAAAACGTAATTTCACAGTGCAATTTTTTACAATGTGTTATGTGTTTAGTAAAAGGTGTCCTGCAGATAACAATTCCGAAAAGAAATTGTGATGTGGACGGATGTACACATGCGGATGAAGTTGCCAAGGAAAGTCTGATTAAGTGGCGTAGCTCGTATAGGCTCCTTATTTATCCGAAATCCAAAGAACAAAAATAAACTAACCTAAGCTAATTTACTTAAGAATTCGAACCAAGTAAGAAAGAGTTGAAACATGCGAATTTAATTAGGTAGAGCAATTAACCTAATTAAGCTAAGTTTCATGCAATATATAAATTACAATCATGCAAAATACATAAAGCAATAAAGGGAGAGTACTCAAACTAATAGTTTTAAGATCTGAATACTTGTATTAATTATGGAGTTTCGGCTGCCTATTTATAGGCAAAGAGCAGCCGAAAATTCTACTTAAAAGAGTAGGAAAAGAATTAGAATTGGAAACCAATCAAGAGATTGATTTCCTTTACAATACCAAAACCTGAAAGAAGTGGGTAATGGTAAAAGAAAAGGAAAATTCGGTCACCTTAAAGCTTAGTGGCAGCCAAAAATTACAACTTAAAAACAAGAAGGAAAAGGAATAAAAATCCTACTCCAAAAAAGAGATCAAGAAGGGATCCTTTTTGGAAACTAATAAACTAAGGGCAAAATAGGGAACATGCACAAACCCTTATTTTTCCCCAAACCCTAACCCTTAATTTTGCAACCCTAATGGACTAAGACTTGCGTGTGGGCTTCTTTGGTGGGCTGGCCGACTTTGATGATGTGGAATGGACTCCATGAGTTGGGTCGGCCCAATTGTTGATGGCGCATGATGGAATGGTGTAGGGAGCTTCCGGAATCATTTCGGAATCAAGCTTTTCAAGATTTTCAAGATTCTTCAAGATTCTGCAAAATATGAAATTCAAGATTTTTCAATAAAAACCAAGAACTTCAAGAAATGTTTCTTTAAAGTCCAAGAACCTTCCGGCGTCTTCAAGAACTTCAAGAAACGGCCTTCTCTTCATTGTGGATTGGGGAATTGCGCATCTTCTTCAAGAATTGTAAGGAGAGTTGCAATTTGAACCTTTCTGTCTTTGTTCTCCAAGGCGTTGGTTTCTACTATCAATTGGGCATCCTGTTGGCAAGCTTGTACAAGGTTGTGGAGTGTCTCTTGAACCTTCTTTGCTTTGCTTCTGGTCATTGGCCCAATGATGTCTACAAGTGGATCCCTTTGATATGGACTTGGATCCTGAAGCATTGTTGGGCCTCGGTGTAGAACCCGAACCTCCTCAGCTTCTCTGGACTTACTTGTCTTTGGACTTATCGATGGACTTGGGATGCCCTCATCAAATTGACTCCTCCATTCTTCCAGCCGAAAGGAAACGGAAGAATGGGGGAGAAAGATTGTTTCTTTTGTTAGGTAGGTAGCCTTGGGGTAGAGAGAAGGAGGAGAAGGGTTTTGGAATGAGTAGTACTTTCACCCCGTGATGTTTCTTTTTCTCATCCTCTCATTACCAGAACTATCCGGCTCTTCAGTGCTACTCATTCTTCTTTATGACTGCTGTTGTTTCTTGATTCCTCTACCGCCACCGACTCATTACCAGAAATAGGCAAATTGGGCTTCCCGCTTGCCCCATCCATGTGTTCATCTTTGCATTCTTCATCATCCTTTAATGTCTCCGTCTCAGTTTCTGACGTCCATAGAGGAGAGCCCCAAAACCTATCGGCAAGCGAAAAAGATCTATAAGGGGCAGATCTGCACTAGTCAACAACAAAGCATTCTTCCACCACGTTCAAAGCACCGTTTGCAAAGGTCCAAGCAGCAGAAGCGTTGGCAAGCACACTTTCTTCTTCTTTGACCTTTTCAATTTCAGATTTATGAAATTGTAGGAGTATTGTTCAACATGCATACATCTTTGGTTCGATTTCAAAACCACCATCCCGCTGCTCTATCCTGTGGACTGCCTCCTTTCTCTCCTCTTTTATTTTCTGTTTATGTGATGCCAAGCCACAATTTCCCACAAACATAGAAAGAGAGGGAGAAGAAAATTTCGCCCATAAATGGCTTGGAGATGGAAGAGGCGGCGGCTCCGGAAAATGTGATGGAGAGGCCGCGGCAATGGATAGAGGTAGTAGGCAGGCTCGCGAGAGCTTCGATATTTCATTCCGTTTCTGATTCTGAAATCTCTATCAAGATGAGGTTGTCGCGGCCTTTTTGTTGGCCGGTTTGGGAGGCAAAAATTCTCCTACCGCCGAGGATATCAAGCACATCCTTGGTTCAGTTGGAGTTGAAGCCGATGATGACAAGGTTGAGCTTCTATTGTCTTAAGTTGCGGGCAAAGACATCACCGAACTGATTGCATCTGGTTGGGAGAAATTGGCTTAAGTCCCTGCTGCTGCTGCTGGTGTTGTGGAGTTTTTGTTCTAAACTAAGAATTTTGAGTTATTCATCGATGGAGTTTTTTTGGGTTAATACAATAGTAATTTGATTATAAAAAAAAAAAAAGAAAAAAAAGCGAAGATGAGAAAATTTGGAATTTGAAAGATTGAGAAAATTAAAATTTGGAAATTTTTTTTTCAAAAAATGAAACGCTAAAAAAAAAAAAGTAGAAAAGACTTGTTAAATTAAATTATTTATTTTTGGACAAAGATGTAAAAAATTAAAAGATTGGGCTTTTGTTTGGTAATAAAAATAAAATAAGGGAAAAATAAGACAAAGGAATGGGGAAATTGACAATTTTGTCCTCAAAAAGTTATTTCCGTTCATGGGTTAACAGAGCTATTTGACGGAATGTTATGTTTTGTAACATTTTCGAA
This sequence comes from Leptodermis oblonga, assembly GCA_016801395.1. Classification (NCBI taxonomy): domain Eukaryota; kingdom Viridiplantae; phylum Streptophyta; class Magnoliopsida; order Gentianales; family Rubiaceae; genus Leptodermis; species Leptodermis oblonga. The sequence goes on from CM028753.1 coordinate 20,827,444, forward strand.
AGGTTTGTGTTGAAAAAAATAATTTGTAAATGTTTGTATCACTTATCGCACTCATGCAATGGTTCGTGCTAATTTAGGCATTTCACTCTATTTAAAAACAAATTACAATACTAATGTGGAAATTGGATGGTTCTGTTTAAAATAAATTAATTGAGTAATTTGGGTGATAACTTGTGTTATGTCTGGCGAGTTCGGATCAAGGGGTCGACATTAACCAACCCTAAACTTATTCATTTAAATAATTCTATTATTCGTGTGGATCCATCTAATTCTTGAACTCGCCAATACTATATTCTAACATGTTTACATTTTTTTTTCCTTTGTTTCTTTTTATACCTTCATAACACACAAGATTTGAACCCATGATTTTAAGTTTGCAAGACCCTCAAATTACCATTCTAATCCTCCCCCCTCATCCTGTTTGCATCATTTTAGTTAATGTTTTATTATAAATTACTTGTATTTGAGTTAACAGGATCAGGATAGTATCCTAGTTGATGTTACGAACTCTAATTTGACCTATTTATTATTTACGTTATTCATGTCGATCTGTTTAACCTCTAAACTCACCAATGATCAACCCTAATCCATAATATAATTTTGGGTTCATGCCATGTCAAAAATTGTCACTTCTAAGTAGTAGTGTCTCTATGATATATTTTTAAAATGTAAACAAACAAGCTAAGAGTTTTGGGGGTTAATTTTCGAAGTTAAAGTTTAGGGAATAATTCATAATTGAGAACAAGTTTGGGACAACTTTCACTACCACAAAACGGGCATTCAACAACGTTTCCTAACACCGGTTACACTGAAATCTGGTTTTAGTTTTTAAAAACACGGATTATTAACACCAGGCAGCGTGAAATTGGTGTTAATGAACACATTTTACCCCGATTACATTGATTTTTGGTTTTAATGATACAATTTGACACCGGTTGTTTGTACAATCGGTTTTAAAGATTAGCGAAAATGCGCGTGAATATGAAGAATCTGAACTTAGTATATATTTTTGACACTGCTTCATGTTTTGCATATAGAAAAATCAACCCTAAATTTTCACTGCTGTAAGCTGCCGCCGAGACAAAATCAACCATCGCCGTTGACATTGAAATTGAGTCCGGCGTGGAGAACCCCACAACTATCACCGGGGCCCGTTTGATCATTTAGATAAATTTGAAAAGAAGTAATTTATTTTATCCGTCCCACTTCAAGAGTTCACTTTGTATAAATAAAAATATTAATACAAAATGAACTTTTTAAATGGAACATAGTAATAGGAATATGATTTTCTCAATTCTAAATTCTAAGGGTCTGTTCTTTACATTTTGGTTTGAGTTTTGGTTTTGGTTTCAACAGTAAATTTAATATATTATAATCAGCTTTCATCATTTCCAATATAATTTTTTACTATTTAATTATGTTTTTTTACATTTTCAATACACTTTACCTTATAAAAATATTTTCTAAAAACCAAAACTCAAACTTTCAGTAAAGAACAGGTGCCAAGTATAGGTAAAAAAAAAAAAGAAATTTCTCTTCGGTTATTTTCTGGTAAAAAAAAAGGGGACAAGGAGCCTCAACCTTGATAATGGTAGGCCCTGAACACAGCTACAAAACCCCCGTCACAAATCGGCGCAATTTTTGGGGTCATACAAGAATAACTTTACCCTTTCCGGAATAGAGTAAAATGAAGGCAGCGATTAGGGCTGGTAATACGGACCGGGTTCGAGTTTGTGGGTTCGGGTTGGCGAGTTACAACCTATGAACCCTAACCTAACCCATTATTAGATGGGTAAGTTTTGATAAACTCTAACCCGACCTATTAAACAAGATACTAACCTGAATTCGACCCATATAACCTGTTTATTTTAATGAGCTCAGAACCTATATATATAAATATGGTTATGTGGGTTAATAGGTAACCCAAATAACCTATATAACCTGTATAACCTATATACTCAATTTTCAACTCATAACTAAACATGTTTGCATGAACATCTCAATGCTCTATGCAATGGTATGTCTAAATGCAGGGAAGGAAAATGCTAATTGCAGGGAAGGAGAAATAATATTTTGTTATTATACCAAAATTGCCCCCTCTAATAATCCCCCACCAACCCCAGTTGTCAGCCCCCACCAACCCCACTTGTCAGCCCCCACCAGCCCACCACCACTACCATTTTATTAATTTTTAAATAAAAAATAGTGAAATAAATGCAAAAGAACATGAAATATTTGTGAATATACAAATTAATACTATAAATAAACACATTAAATTATACACACATAATAATTAAAAAAAATCAACATTAATTAAACTAAAGTTTAGGGGTGGCAGTTCATGTCGTGTCCGGGTTATCGGGTTTGGCTTGACGGGTTCCCGTGTTGACACCCCTCAACCCTAACTTTACCTGTTTAATTATTCGTTTCGACACATTTAACTCACAAACATTTTGTGGTCATGTTGGGTTTGTGTCGTGTTTTCGTGTTGTAGTATAAATTTCTCGTGTCGGGTTCAGGATGGTGGGTTTACGTGTCGACTTTCTCAACTCTAACCTTACCCGTTTAATTATTCGTGTTGATCCATATAATTCGCGAACTTGCAAAGGTTCAACCCTAACATGCTTATATCGTGTTGTATTTTTGTGTCGTGTCAGAGATTGTCAACCCTACTAAAATTAACTTACAATGCCTTTAACTCTAAAATGAATATAATGCCAAAATAACGAGTCTAAAATAATAATTAATGTACATATGTTAAAACATTAAATTATAAATTAGGTTACATTGATCAATTGATATGAAACCTAGCATTGCACATTTATATATATAAAAAAAAGGTTGGAAGAAGGCTCTTTTTCTGGGGAATAAGAATCCTAACCCCAAGAAAAGGAGTTTAGGGTGGTTAGGCCCCCTAATCTTTTCTGGGGTTAGGAATTCTAAACCCAGAAAAGAAGGTTAGGGTGGTTAGGCACCCTAACCACCTTTTCCGGGGTTAGAAAATTCTAACCAAGAAAAGGGGGTTAGTGTACTTTTGACCCTAGGTTTAATCCTTAAGTTATCTACTTAACCGAACTTAACACTACGTAAAATTACGATTTTCAATAATCGAATAAAGTTGAGATATTAAATTTAAAATTAAGTTTTGAACTATTAGGAGTAATTTCGAGATTCTAAGATTTATAAATATAGAAAACTAGTTAAATGTGTAGTAAGAGAAAATAAAATGACTCTTATTGTCGTGTAAGATTCGATACGACAAAATGTTAGAAATTTAAATATATAGAATTACAATTAAATATCTAAGAAAAGACAAAAGAAGAAGATAAACATAATGATTACATAAGATAAAAGAAAAAAATAAAATAAAATAAACATGACTCACCATGTTAAACACACGTAGAAGAAGGGGAAGAATGACAATTGTTGGGCTGCAAAAAAAAAAAAAGAAGAAGAGAAGATAAGTGTTGGAAAAATAATAATAAAAAAAAAAAAGGAAAGGAAGAGGCGGTGGAGGTTTCTCCACATAGCCTTCATTCCTATATATACATATAGCTATATTAAACCAAATGAAAAGAAAGAAAAGAGAATAACAACACCACAAAAGCGTAAGAAGAGGAGAAGAGAGAGAGAGAAAGGAAATAGAGAGGAAAGAGTGAAGAAGTAGGAAAAGAAGGAAAATACAAAGCTTTCAAGAAGGTATTATTTCTTTAGCTTTTCTTGCAAAATTTGAGAAATTATTTATAATAGTTATGTATGTAACAAGCTTTTATATAATATGGGATTAATAAATTTGATTATGAGTAAATAATTTTCATATTTTTGAACTACATAATAATAATTAAATTGATTTCAGATTTTGATTTTTAGTATCTATAGGTTTAAAACTATAAATTTTTTGATTTATTGAATTTTAATTTGAGTATTTGATCTTATAAGAAGTTATATAAATATTTTAGAATGTTAGAAATGTTGCATATACTTTATAGGAATGATTTTAATCAAATCGAATTAAAGAAAAATATATTTAGTTAGAATTGATTTTTGTTTAATGATAATATAAAGAATAAATAGAAGTTTGGCTAAATGCATGTTTTATTTCAGAATAATAAAATAAGAAGAGATAAAACTAAATATTAATGGGATTTGGAAATATATATATATATATACAATATAAATAAATACACACACGTGTAGATATATATATATATATATATACACATATGAATTATTAATATGATAGCATTAGGAATTTAATGAATAGTTATTTAAAGTTGTCATTTCTATAGTTTTAAATACTATTGGAATTACTTTATTGAAACAAACTTAATTTAATGTAGAGTTGCTCCAAAAGTAGTAAAGACTCACGGTGAGTGTTCTCACTAAATGGGTTAAATATTTTAATTGAGTAAATAAATGAGTTGGCATGTTTTATTGATTTAATTGATATGTTTAGTGAAATGCATGCTTTATAAATAAAATGTATGATTATGATCTTTATATGTGAAAGTGAGATATTTATATATGTGCTATGTTTACATGATTGTTCGTAAATGCCGAGTTACGTGTATAAGTGAGATATATGTTAAAATTCATCGTGTACCCTTGATTAAGTGTCAAGCATGAAATGTTAGTGTCTCGTGCACCCGTGTTTGTGCACCATGTTATGTGTTGTTTGCGTGCTTCCTATTACTTGTTACGTGAGTGTCATATTTGGGGTCCCAAAAGCCTGTTTAGTTCGTTGAAATCGAGCGTGTCAGCGTCAGGCTTGAACGTTTGACTCAATGGCTGAAGAGGTCGAGTTCCGGTATTATCTCAAGGTATGCCACAGTGTTCCGTGCACCCGTGTATGTGCACTAGTGTTTTGGCGTAGTTGACGAGGAGACACGCCGTGTATTGTGTCCGCCGCCCATTCCAACACAGGTAAAGTATAATTAATAATGCTTAACGAAAGATCACATAGATCCTCCTTATAGCTTGCTGATTATGCTCTTTCTATTTTTTACGTGTTCCTCCCTTGCTTGCCTAGGAAATATTTGCTACGTGCCGGTAATTGTTTATTCGGTAATGTTTTAATAGTGCGACCTCATTGAACTTATGGAAGCTCACCCCCTAGACCTTTTGCATGTAACAGATTTTTGGAAGTAATTGCCACTAGTGGGAAGCTGACGAAGGACCTTACTTAAGAGTCTAGTTTTAGTGTCTTGAAGTACTATTGTAATAGTGTGAATTAGTGCTTGTATCTTTGTAATATATAATAGAGCTTGAAGTTTGATAATTCACTTTAGTCATTTACTTATTTAATAATTACTATGTATATCGTGAGTGAGTCATAGTGCGAACCAGGTAGGCATCTCGATCGCGTCTCCCGCCCAAACAGGGAGGTCGGGGCCGGGGCTGTCACAGTTAGGCACCCTAAGTTCCAGAAAGGATGTTAGGGTGTCTAACCACCCTAAAATCCTAACACTATAAAAGGTGGTTAGGCGCCCTAAACTCCTTTTTTGGGGGTTAGAATTCTTAACCCTAGAAAACAAGGTTAGGGCATTTAACCACCCTAACCTCCTTTTCTGGGGGTTAGGAGGGTACTTAACCACCATAAACTCCTAACCCTAGGTGCCCTAAGCTTCTTTTCTGGGTGTTAGGCAAAAAAGTTGGTTAGGCGCCCTAAGCTCCTTTTCTGGGGGTTAGGATTTCGCAATACCCAGAAAAGGAGCTTAGGGCGCCTAACCACCCTAAGTTCCTAGTCTCAACAAACAGCCTTCTATTTTTATTTTTTAAAATGTGCCTAACCTCTTTGCCAATTTTTTTAATTATGTATTTATCTCTAAATTAAACACAAATAATACTCAAAAAAAATTCTAACCATGCAAAACAATGTCTAAATTAAACACAAATAATACGAAAAAAATTTATAACCATGCATTACAATGTATAAATTATACACACCTAATATCATTATTAACCTTAACAATTAATATAATCATCAATATTAATAACACAAATATATACACTAAATTATACACACATAATAATTAAAATAATATCAACATTAAATAAATTAAAATGAGCTTATAATACATTTATATTAAATTAAACACAAATAATACCAAAATCAAAAAAAGGAAGGTTAAAATAAATTAAAAAATGAAGGAAAATGGTGGGGCTGGTAGGAGTTAGTAAGGGTAAGGGGCAATTTTGGTAGAAATGCAAAATACTTTCTCTCCTTCCCTGCATTTAGCATTTTTCTTCCCTGCGTTTAGCAGTGCCCATATGTAAACAAATAGCTTCAATAGAAAAGGTCTAGCAATAATAGGCTAAATCTAAGTACTTGAGAGTTGTCTACCAACAAAATGCATTCATGAACCAACACTGTGAGCATCCAAATGAGAAAATCACAAATATCAAAAGACATTATAGAGGGCAGTTAGGTAGTCAACAATATGCCAATAAGCCTTGCAAAACATAATAAATTATCTCAAAAATCCCAAACAACCAACACTATGATCTTCTTGTTGCTTTTCTAGCATTTTTCTTCAACCCTTGGATATATCACAATCCATCTTCAGCCATTGATTCTGCTGATCCAGCCAATCTGCCATAACAGTGGCCTATATATTCAGATTGTAAAACATATTCAAAACATACTATCAAGTATCAATTGATCAAATCAAATATAAGCAATAAATTTCCAATTGTATCTTAATCAAATGGAGAATAAATCTATTCAAATGAATCAAATGCTTACCCTAAGAATGATTGAAACTTGCATCATCAACCAAAGATTCAGCTTCATTGTTGAGGTTCAAAGTCACAACACCCAAAAAAAATGAGAAACATTTTAGATATGTAAATTTACAAAAATAATTAAGCAACCATTTCTTTTAAAAAAATTCACCTTTCTCTCCAAACAACCAGTTCCTACTACATATCAAGGCTTCAATTCCAGGTGACATTGTACTACAATATTGGTCCAGAATTCTGCCACCAGTGTTGAAAGCTAATTCAGATGCCACTATTGAAACTGGAACACAAAGAACATCCCTAGCAAATCTTGCTAGAATAGGATTTCTGAATTGTTCTGATCTCCAAAAGTCAAGTACATTAAGTGAATAAGTCATTTCAATTGTTGCCTCAGCTAAATATAAATCCAACTGGCTTTTCTGAATACTTTGATTAGTTTTCTTCTTTTGATTAAACTCCTATTGTATCAATCAACAGAAAAAATAAATTAGTCAAAAGTAATAAGTCATAAATATGAATCATAATGTAAATATCACAACTAAAATTAAATAGGGACATACCTTCAAAATATTAGAGGCTTTATTACCATCACTAGCAAGAGCATTATGAGATTGAATCACATGACTAGCATAAGAAGATGAAGATGATGCAATAGAATCTTCATAGACTTTCTTATACTCACCATAATGCTTCTCAAGTGTTTTTAGAACATTCTTCAGTTGTGTCGACTTCTTACCATATAGCTTCCTATAACTAAACTCAAGAAATTCAAACTTATAGCAATGATCAAATACCACAGCAGTATGAAGACTGAAAATGATGACTTGCTTTTCATTGTCTACAAATTGATGCATATATATACATGTGCAAGAGATTGGGTTGTTTGACCAAATCTCAATCAAATATTCTAAATGTAGCTAATTACCTAATTTATGGGATTTGTAATTAATAAATGAATCCCATCAAATATTCTAAATGTAGCTAATTGCCTAATCTATGAAATTTATAATTAATAAATAAATCCCAATAAAATATTCTAAATGTAGCTAATTGCCTAACCTATGGGATTCTTCTAATATACCCCCCAAGATGGAGCTCGGTCAGAGAGTCTAATCTTGATCTTAATTGGTGAAAATGGGTGCGAGGAAGAGGCTTGGTCAAAACATCGGCTAATTGATCTTCTGATGACACATGGGTGACACGTAAAGCTCCACTTTGGACTTGATCCCGAATAAAATGGTAATCAATTGCAACATGCTTCATTCGGGAATGGAAAACAAAATTGGAACTAAGATGGGTTGCACCAACATTGTCACAATAGATAATGGGAGCCACAGGAAGACAAATTATAAGCTCCGTTAAAAGAGAACAAATCCAACTTAGTTCAACAGCCATGTGAGCAACTGCACGATATTCATCTTCAGTGGACGAACGGGTAATCATACGTTGTTTCTTAGAAGACCATGATATATGAGTGTAACCAAGGTAAACAATATAAGCACTAGTGGAGGTGTAGCCATCCTTATTACCGGCCAAATCGGCATCTGAGAAGGCATGGAGAGATAGAGATGTGTTACGGTGCAGGGCAAGACCATGATCAGCTGTACCTAAAAGGTAGCAAAGTAAGCGGTTGACAGCAGCTACTACAAGAAAAAAGGTCTTTGGTGACTGACGGTAAACGGTCACCTTATGTAGGTTTCTTGGTGACTGGATACCTGCGGTTACCACACAGTCGCTAAAGGGTCTAGGGTGACTAAATTTTGGACCCGGTCACCAAAAAGTTCATTGATGACCAGCGTGTTAGGTGGTCACTAACATCTTGGTCACTAAAATGGTCACTGAAACTGTCCAACTCCGTCTCCAAATGGAACGCCGTTAACAGCGTTTGGTGACCAAATAAGTGGTCACCAAATACTAATGGTCAACGTAATGTTGACTTGAGTTGAACAGCGTTTGGTGACCAAATTAGTGGTCACCAAGTACTAACAGGCAACGAAACATTGACTTGAATTGGTGACCAAATGTTGTCAGTCACATAACATAGGTTGGTCAACGACGTTAACCTTGTAAGGAGACTAATAATATTGGTCACTAAAAATGTATGGGTCAACATTGACCAAAAAATTGGTCATGTATTGGTTTGGAAAATAGTGACGTCAGACGAAATGCTGACCAATTAACACGGTTACTAAAATAAGGAGACTGTTTAAGTTAGTGACGAAATGTAAGAGTATGGTGACCAGAGATTTGGTCACTTTATGGTATGAAACTGATTTTTACATTTTATTATTGGTCACCAATCGTATAGTTATTGGTCACTAATTGAACAGTTATTGGTCACCTACCAGTTTGGGTCACAAAAACGTCAGTTTTCGGTCACCAAATAAAAAAACTTGGTCACCAAATAAGCATTTTGTGGTCACCAATTCTGATGTTAATGGTCAAAAATCAACCCAAAATACAATCACCAATTATGGTAAAAAAAAGAGGTTATTCAATGAAATTACAAACTATAAAGAGCACAAACAAATGCTCCATGTTTACCCTAACAAAACTATGCCATTGCATAAAAAATTTAACACAATCAAGTGCCCTCTATGCACCACAACCAGACTATAAATAAAATGCCAACACAAACTCAAATGCTCACCTATTTGCACAACAAGATTGGACCATAAACCATGTATCCACATGTACACAACACCATGAAAATTAAACACATCAAAGGTTGGAAGGAAAAAATATCACTTTCACTATCAATAAACCATCATTCATAAGGCACAGCCCTACATCAAAGTAAATAACAAACATTTCAAGATTTAATCCACACGCAAGACAAGAATATTTCATTCATTTCAGCGGTTCCAACATTTCGCTGAAATCCACAAAATCAACACAAAAGAGATTAACCATTTAGATAGGCAAAGAAATACCTATCACACACAATCCACCTGCACTAAATTAATCAAACCCAAATATTCATAACCACCAACTTAAAAAAAGTAATGATATGATATCCTTCAACCAAAACAGAACATTCTGAAAGAAGCAAACTAAATGGATGAACGAGCAAGTCACGGAAGGAACTATGTTGCAATACTCTTCTCGCCCAAGTACCTCAATTCCAAATGTGCGTCACTGAAATTGAAAACAACTTGTTTAAAATAATTTCCTTAAATTTAAAACAGTTAAACTTAATTATTGTTCACTTACATTTCCATCTGATCTTCATCAGAAGCGTCGCCTTGAAGATGATCAATTTTTCCAGCAAAAATTTGGAACTGAGCTTGTAACTGGGACTGACTTTCTTCGAGAGAAGCAACCTTAGCAGCCAATTCTTGATTGCGGGTTTCAGTAACAACCGCTCTCTTCGTTTGCGTATCAACTTCAGTATGAAGTCTAGCACGAACAATTGCAGCTTTTGATCACTTCTTGGTCCTGTCCCTACCTATCAGCCCTCCAAGTTTATTAATGACAATCTCGTGAGGGGTAGCTGACGAAGAAGCCTCCTCCTGTCTCATTCCGCCCTACAATAATTTTTTAAAATAATTACAATCAAACTCTTAGTTTGATGTGAAATTTGAACCTATAAAATGATATACGAAGGAACTTACCAAGACTGTTTTGGCTTTATCATTTATCATTTCTCCCTCAAAAAATGTGCTAGTTCATACTCATCAATGGGAGTAACAGTGTTGCCCTCGCGCTTAAGCCTGGAAAGGGAACGACAACATTATGGGTTAAAACTACACGCCTAACGATAGAAATAGAACCAAAATAAATAGATGCATAGTGCAACTAGGTATTTAAGAACCTCCACAACACGCCTAGCGATAGGAACATAACCAATTGTGGGTGGAGTATTGTTCACTGCTCGGTTCTGCTTGGCTATCTCACTTTTTTTCTATTACTTGCCGAAAAAATGGCGATGTTACTATAAGTAAAAATAGTAAATGCAAATGTACATGATAATAATATTATAATGATGAAACTTTAAAATTGAAGAAAAAATTAAAGGATTTATATAACCTTGAATTCTGGGCAGTTGAACTTCTTACACAACTTCTCTCAGTCAGCTTGCTCTGTAATACTGGATGGGAAATTTTTAATAGCCTCTTCCTTAGACTTGAACTCCTTGAAATGATTGTGGAGTCTGTACTGCACTACTGCCTATTTTTATGGCATTTCTCGGCTTGGCAGAGCATATCATTGTCAACCTCAACATCTGATTCGTAAGTGATGCTGTACTGGTAATGTAGAAATAACAGTGAGAAATTAAATTAAAAACATATGAAATAAATTCAATCATAATGCATAATCTGAAACCTATTCCATGCACTTGAGGACTATGTTGCTCTTCACATCTTCATCGTTCATTCCATGTTTTGCCATCAAACTTGACTAGTTCTCGAACGAGTGCCCATGTCCTTGTGATCAAGGACTGGCTGTCTTTAACAACAATCTTGGCACCATCATTATTAAGTTCTACCACAATTGGAGTATTAGACTTGCGCCGCTTAATTTCATTAAGGCATCTTGTGAGTCCTCTCTTGGCTGGTCCCAATTATCACATATAAACAATATATTCACCAAAGGCAAAAAATATGAATACCTAGATAAGACATAATACTAATTCTTAAGTAAGACAATATAAAGAAACTAAACAAGCTTAAGTAAATTACCTCTCCGTGCTGAACCAATATCCTTCTCAGCTACACTCTTACTGTTGTTGTTCACTTGGGCAGTGTCTTCATTTGTTTCACTACCTTCATTATGAACATCAGGCTCTGGTGTGGGTGACTTATTTGAGTTGAAATCCAATAGCCACTTAGACCTCAATTCTCTCAGTGACTCTACTGCGGGTGGTACTGTACTCTTCTCCTTATGAGGCCTTTTTTCTTGCATCTTATCAGCATGCTTAACAAGGTGCTTCTTATGTTGCTTTTGAGGCTGTTTCTGAACTTTTTTTGAAGGCTGACTATGAAGTTGATCATCAGTTTCCTTCTCAATACGCTGCTCAGCTTCCTTTTCAATATGCTCCTCAGCTTCCTTCTCAAGCTGCGGAACTGGCTGTTTCTCAAATTGGATCTCTAATTGCATCTCAGTCAGAGAATCTTTATCCCGAAGTCTGAATCCAGTTGTTATTTTGGAAGGAGTGAGTCTGGCACTCCGTGTAGTAGCTACAGGTACAACATTCTTTGCTCCCTTGTTTGCCACTGCTTTGTGGTGCAAGTTTCTTGCTTGGACCAAGACCCGTTCTGTGACACAGAAAATAGTAAAATAGTTAATAAAAATCATAGTTAAGAGTTAGTTTCTTAACATATAAGTACAAACATAGCACCAACGACACAGAAATGATTATAGTCCTGAATTACTTCCTTTTCCATCATGTGGGTGAACATAGAATGTCGATCGTAATGGCGGAGGTTATTGCAAGAGTTATAAGGGCATGGAATTAAGAAACTATCTTCCTTATCTTGATAAGCATATTCTAGGAACTGATTAACACCCTCTCGTTATCTCCTATCTTGTGTTTGGTTCAATATTGTCATCCAAGACTTTTCTATAGTATTTTATTAGGGGACTGTAAATAAGTCGTAAATTATCAGTACAACACGTAAAAGGAATTACTATCTAAACACATTGGTGGTCTACTAGTTTCAATGATATAAACAAGCGACACACGATTTAAACCAGCTAAACAAGATATGTCTACACTCCATTTTTAGTAATTAAGGACTTATTGATCAGAGAACACATGAATAACAAAAGTATACAATAGTAGCAAATGTGTTGTCCATATTCAGTTTTGGCATACCTTTCACACTGTCAACTACTATATATACAATCAACATGAACCCAGAAAAATCAAATCTACGATGAAACCAAACATATTTTCAAGTTCCGTACAGAAAACGAAGTTATCATATCACATCAATTACTTAGTGTTTTGAAGTTATGGTACTCACCCGTCAATGGATTATATCAAACAATATTATAGCTCACCATCCTAGATTCTTAAATAAGTAATGTGGACAACTTCTTGATACTCCTCAAGGCAACAACAACTGATTTGTACTAGGCAATAATAATTGGTTAACATTAGTAAGCATCCCAAAGGGTGAAAGACAAGAATTTCACAGAATGTCTATATCAATAAAGGTAACTAATCTGACTCAAACTCACAAAATTGAAGTCATTAACATAAATCACTTTTAGATCCCATATAAATTTCAACAAAAATAGAAAAAACATACTTTACTTTTACAAGCATTGGCAAAATGAAGTTATAGTTCATGGTTCAACGAAAAAAGAACAAAATGACATCAGATGCATAATACAGTAACAGGGAATACACTTGTCTTTTAAATGCTGGTTTCAAACTTAGTTCAATTTCATGTTTAATATCTTTTAAATTCTGGATTTAAATTTAGTTTAATTCTGGGTTCAAAAAGCAATTTGCAGAGATATTAATAGCCTTTATTAGTGGGATCAGCCATGAAGAAAATCTCAAAATATAACATCACATTTATTACTAGCACCAAAAAGGGAAAATAATTACATATCACATGAAATAGTTTGAAAGAGTTAGCTATATTAACAAGTGTAATATAGACATATATGTAATGGAAACCACTCCTGAACCTTACACATTCAAAAAGTTTGAAATAGTTAGCTAGATTAACAAGTTTAATATAGTAACACATAGTTGATATGCATGAAAATTCCCCGCCAGAAAAAAAGGATAGAAAAACCACAGTTTGAATTAGTACATGAGGAAGCATTCAAACCAAAGTTGTTCAATAGAAAACATAGTAACAGACCTTGACACTTATATTTTAAATTCTATTTGTGACCTTAGTTCAATTTCATGCTTAAGCTAAAATAAACCAAGCATTTAACTCCTAATCATACTTTATATATCATGATTGGTTTTCAACATTTACAAACAAGGTGCCTAATGTGTGATTCACTACAACTGAGATTAATTTCCTTAGTACTTAACTGTTTTAAAAACAAGTATTGTTCTAAACTGAGTTTCCAACCCGAAACAATGAGAAAATTGTAAAAAAAGCACTTAAATCAGTAAACAAAGCTATGAATATAAGAAAACATTTAACTTTCACCGCATTTAACTTTCACCGCTACAGAAATATGGGATAAGTATGTGGGAAAAAGACGTTTGAAGAGATATGTCAATTTTGAATAACATTCAGCCATAACTAAGGCACTCTTTTAACATTAAGTCCACTACAAAAATTTATCACACATTTCTCAGAAATAGTATGAAGAATATATATGTTATACAAGAAGCAACCTAACCAAAAAAGGCATATCCATTACTTATACAAAATTACACACACAAACAAAAAAGACTAGATTTCAATTTTAACAAAATATACGAATTAGGAAATCACTATTATTAAAGTTTCATGGCGATCTAATACCAAAGATGATCATGTACTACCAAAAAAACCCTAAACCCAGAATAAATTCAACATTGATTGAGTCGAGTACTTCTATCCGATTGGGAGACTTGTATTAAACATTGATAAACATGCATAAACGCCATCCAGTAGTTAAATTAGGGCTTTAAAGGGTTAAGGGATGAGGTAAGAATCGAAAACATTAGAGCCCTTCCCGAATCTAACCTAACCATATATATATGAAATTCAATTTGGAACTCTAGAATTTGGAGAATAAATTATTGATCAGTATATCATTTGAAGAAGGGATCCCGAGTGATCAACTATAACCTCCTCAAGAAAATCATAGGCAAATTCAACCTTCTTGGGAATGATCCTACCATTGACTTAGACATCCATGAGATGGATTTCTTCTGTGTCAGTCCCTTCATCTTCCTTTGTCTAACTGAAAAAAATATATGCATGTATAATTAGAAGAATTCAATAATAAAAAACTTAGTGTCAATTTTCTGTTTCGCATTGATGCAAGACTCAAAGTAGAAGATGAAGTTAAAGTACTTTGAGTGACACATTGTTCTTTGTGGAAACATAAAGGAAATGAAATGAAAAAGATAACTACAACTAAGATTTCATACATGAATATGTGTAATCACATTGCTCATGAAGCTTCAATTAGTGCAGCTATTAGAGGATTCACATCACGAGATATTTCAAGCATTTTTCCCTTAAAACCAACTGTTGCCGCAACCTATACAACAATTACATGGACTAGGAAAGTCAAGATATGCAGGACTCACAAGGTAACCATAGTAGAGGCAGAAACATCAATGACACTTATCAACTATGGAACAAATTCAAAAAAAAGCTTAAAAGCAGAAAACTAGTTTTCATATCTCATTTATCTACTTTTGTTCAGGCCCAAAAGTAAAATAGCATTAATTTGATAGCATCTCAATGACAATTTTGCATCAATGATAAACCTACCATAGCAACACAAAATCTGACATCATATGCTAATAAAGGACTTTCACTTCACTAGAGAGAAATGAGCTCTATACATAGTGAAACTTCCAATGAGGGAGCTTAAAATTGATTGAGAAAAAGAAAATTTCCTAAAACAGCACCCCTCAACAAAGATAAATGAGAAGTTGTCTATTGTTAAGCCATATTTTCTTGAAGCCAGAGGAATAAAATCAGAAATAAAATAAATAATCCAGGATGACAGCACTAAAAATTTTACCAAACATTAATTTGATTAGAGATTGACACCAAAACAAGAATAAAACAAACTTCCAAGACAAGCAAAATTCAAATTTTAAACATGCTTTATACAGATGAAGATACATACACATCAAAATTCCAATATAATTAAAAATAGAGAAAATGCACATTGCAGAATCACTACAAGAGCAATAGAAAAGCATAAATCTAGAATGGTGTGGAAAATCTGTAAGAATGAATATGAAAGACAATCAACTAACTACTCAAACAAAATGCAGGTATGGCACTAATGAAATAATTTACAGGGTTTGGTGAAACATAGAATTGATTTTCATATAGTCTAAATATATGCAAAACTTCGCAAGACTAGGATTGGGACAGAGAGAAAATGAAGCTTAATATGGAGGGGGAAAGCATACAACAGGTAGGGCTGTAAATAGAGGTTTGCTATTCATAAACATTCGATTATACCATGTGCAAATGCAAATAGACTCTATTTTCACAACAATTAAAGTGAAATTCATTTAAAATAAATGTAAAATGAGAGAAATTTGATCTAAAATTTGAACTTCAAACCAGAAACCTTCACTATTCAACTTTGGAAAAACCACTGACCATTGCATCGGGCCTGTCGGAGAATACACAAAGGAAGAGGGAACAATCTGAAAATCGATGAATGCCTTCAGGAGAAGAGTGCTTTCATAACTCCTTGTGGATGCTTATTGGGATGGTGAGGAAGAAATGTTTGATATTGAACCCTATGGCAAGCAGTAGAGGTGGAGGATGGATGCGATGATTCTATGGAGGCAGAGACCGTCAAGTCGACGATTAAGCAAGGGGTTTCTGGAGACAGAGGCTGTGGAGCTTTGGTGGGGTGCTTGAACGCTCCAAGGAGAGTGATTGGTGGCGGCGGCGAACCGAAAATGGGAAAGGTAAGGGGTTTTAGGGTGAAGGTGACGGCTGTGGCGTTAAAGTTATGCAATTTTAGGCATGAAGAGTAAATGATTAAATGTTTCCAAATTTTGAAGTGTAAGCACTGAATGAAATTTTACAAGTATTAGCGCCCAATTTTTCAGAAGTGTGATTAAATTTTGAAGTATTAGCACTAGAATGAATGAAAATTTCCAAATATTACCACCCAATTTTTTAGAAGTGCAATTTAATTTTTTTTCATTTAAATAATTATATTATAATTCATGATATTTATTTTCCATTTTCTCATTGTTGATATTAAAAAAATATTATACTATGAAAATTTCCTATTTTATAATTATAATTATTTTAATAAAATTATGATAAGTTTTAAAATTTCAAAGATATTGAACTTATTTAAATTATTTATAACCAGTTTAGTTCAAGGACAAGCGATGAAGTTTGGGACATATATACTGTGAGACAAATGGAGCAGCGGATTTCATGGCAAAAAGAGGTAGCAGTGGAATTACAGATTTGCTTTACAATGAGTCAGATTCTTCAAGTTGAGAAGGTAAACGTTTAGTTAATACGGACTAAATTGAAAGAAACTGGTACTTTAATTACTATAGTGCATTTTACAATAAACTAATCGTCTTTTCATTGTCTCTTTAAGTTAATTAAACTTAAAAACTGCACATCTCAACTGATTTTCATGATAATATACCAAAAAAAGATAAGCTTTTAGGTAATGAGGACTAATTTTGGTGGTTTAGTAATACAATGATGTTATTCATCGAATCGGTCGGCTAATAAGTAACGTATAACTAACTAGTTTAAGTACTTATACTAATAGGAGATAATTGTCAAATTATTCATTACACTATATATGGATGGATGTTACTACTATTTTGGAAAACTAAATAAGAATTTCCTAACTTGTCTAATATTAGATCATGTTTATATCCAAATTTAAATGTTATAATTATTTCATAATAGTTTTTCTAATTAATTATAAATTTTGGGCAATTAAAAAACATTAGGGTGTCATGTTTTAGAAAATTTTAAACTGTTTGGGCTGATATGATAATAACAGGGTGCCATTGTCTAATTTAATAAATTTTGGCTCAAAAAATTTTATTTCCCAAACAACCCAATAAGTTTTTTTGGGCCTAATATTGTAGGGAAATTCATTTTTTCCAGGCCCAAATCACACAATTGTACCAACCCAACATATTGACCCAACCATTTTACCAAAGTGCACAATTGACCCAACCCAGCCCAAAACATTTTCCCCAAATTAATATCATACCCTAACTTTTAGTTAATAAAAACTAAATTAAAAGAAATGGATACTTTAAGTACTAAATTGTAATTTGTAATAAACTTGTGGGATGTACTCATCTTTTTGTCTCTTTAAGTTAATTTGACTTGAAAATAGTGCATCTTAACTAAATTTTATGAAAATATATGAAAAGAATGAGAAGTATTACTACATAAGGACTTAATTGAAAGAAAAATGATACTTTGAACACTAAATTATAATTTACAATAAATTTTAAGGACTTAATTGAAAGAAAATGATACTTTGAACACTAATTTACAATTTCCAATAAATTTCAAGGACTTAATTGAAAGAAAATGATATTTTGAACACTAATTTACAATTTACAATAAATGTTAAGGACTTAATTGAAAGTTTGGAATGACTAACTTATATTTGATAATCAATAAAATTTTGATTAGTTATATTGGGTACAATGTATAATTTTGGGTACCATAATAATAAAAATAATTTAAAAAGAATACGTTATAGGGTATCATTTCACATTATTAAAAGTTACAGGGAATATATAAAAATTTTAGGGTGCCTTAGTTTTATTCTTTAAGTAAATTCATTTGGTATTTAATTTGAGTTCTGTAAGTTAATTTCAAGTCACTCATTGGATTAGTGGTTGATGGTTGTGTCTTTTCCCTGTGGACATAGGTTTAATTCCTTGCAAAAGTAAATCTAAATTTACTTTTTAAGTAAATTGTTTTGTTATTATATTTAGGTTCTGAAAGTTAAACATAAATCACTTATTTGTTTAGTGGTTAAAGGATTTCCTATTCTTTGAAAGGACAAGGGTTTGAATCCCTTTGGAAACAAATTTAGTTTTTATTTTTCAGTAAATATTTAGTTATTATATTTAAATTCTAAAAAATGAACATATATCACTTGTTGGTGTAGTGGTTAAGGGACTTCCCATTCTTTAAAAGGGTAAGGGTTCGAATCCCTTTAAAAGCAAATCCAATTTTTTACTTTTTAAGTAAATTGTTTAGTTATTCTATTTAAGTTCTGAAAATTGGAACATAAAGCACTTGTTAGTTTAGTGGTTAAAGGACTTCCCATTCTTTAAAAGGGCAAGGGTTTGAATCCCTTAAAGAGCAAATTGTAGTTATGTTTTTTTAAATAAATGTTTTTGTGACCGAATAATATATTGGTCACCAATTTTGGTAACCAATGTGTTGAGTTTTTAGTGGACCCCTTTCAAAATGTGTCACATTTATAATTTTAATGGGACCCCCTATTGCATTGGTGACTCTAAAAAATTTTGGTCACCTTATTCGGACACAAAAAGGCATATATGTGGTACCCCGAAAAAGCCAAATACGAAGGGGACCATTGCATTTTTGGTCATTAATGCGGTCACTAAATGATCAACACTTTTAATAGGACCTACTAGAATATCACATTATGGTAACCAATATTTCCATTGGTCACATGCCATGTGTAATTTTCCTTAAGCATATTACTCATTTTGTGACCTTCTAACAAATTGGTCACCAATTTTAAACCGTTCAAGTGGGTCCAATAAAAGTGTATCTTAAACGTTACACATTAGTGACCAACACAAAATTTGGTCACCAACCACACACACACTAAATCTAAAATAATGCGTGGGACCCATAAATGGGAAATTATTACCGTGACCAGCGTATTTTTTGGTCACTAAATTTATCACCAAATAGTTTCGTGGCCACTACAGTTGGTCACCAATTTAGTGACCGTTTTGTTGGACACCAAAACCTTAACGGCGACTAAAATTTTTTCAGTCACTAAAATTGGTCACCAAATAGCCGAAATTTAGTGGGAATTTCTCCGGCCATGGCTTTGGAGACCGATTTGGTGACTCACTGTTTCAGATGGTCACCAAAAGCTGCCCCGAATGTAGTTTGAGATGACTAAGCAAAATATGATCACCAAAGGGTATATTTTGTGACCCTCAAAATTTTGGTCACCACGAGTCCGGTCACCAAAGGCCTTTTTTCTTATAGAGGGCCCAGTGATCAGTGGTACGTCAATGCATGAACCGAGACAACTTGTTAACATTATATGCTATATCAAGGCAAGTGAGGCATAAGTATTGGAGACTTCTAACAACTGTACTATATTCAGAAGGATCGGTCAAAGCAGTGCCGGAGAGAGCTGTAAGTGTTGGCTCAGTGGCAAGGGGAGTGGTGATAGATTTGGCTCCAATTATGTTTGTGCGAGTGAGAAGGTCTATGATGTATTTTTGTTGAGAGAGAAGTAAACCAGAGGAGGTAGTGACAACTTCAACACCAAGAAAGTAAGTCAAAGTACCAAGATCTTTGAGGGAGAATCTTTGTCCAAGAAGAGCAATAAACCGTTGAACTATAGTAGCATGATTTCCTATAGTAATTATGTCATCAACATACATGAGGAGATAGACGAGATTACCCTTGTTGTTGAAGGCAAAAAATGATGTGTTAGCATGAGAGTTGGTAAACCCAGAAGCTATAAGAAATTACCTTAACTCGTGGTGCTTGCTTGAGACCATATATAGCCTTGTGTAACTTGCATATATGTGTGGGATTATCACGATCAAGGTAACCTGGTGGTTGTGCCATGAAAACTTCTTAAGAGAGATGACCTTGTAGGAAGGCATTGTTGATATCAAGCTGACGAGTAGACCACCCTTGACTAACAGCAAGAATGAGGACCAAGCGAATGGTGGTGGGTTTGACAACCGGGCTAATGTGTCACCAGGATGCTGATGGAACCTTTTAGCAACGAGGCGCGCTTTGTATATGTCAATAGAGCCATCAGGTAACCATTTAATTCGAAATATCCATTTATAACCAATAAGATTTTGCTGTGAATCAGGGGGAACAAGTTCCCATGTGCCATTCCTTACAAGAGCATCATACTTCTCAGACATAGCTTGGCGCCATTTAGGATCTTTAAGGGCTTGGTTCAATGTATGCGGCTCAAGATAATGGTTCGGTGTGACAGTAGCAGTAAGATTGAGTTTTTGAATGGGTTTATGGATTTTGTTTTTAGCACGAGTGGCCATGGTATGAGTGTTTGTAGGTCGCTTTAGATTAGGGAGGGCTTGAGAGAGTGGTAAGAGCGAAAAGGAGGGAGGTGACAGGTCATTGGTTGTGTTGGTGGAATGTTCTGGGCAATTAGATGGTGTGGTTTGGTCTAGGGAAGGTTGGCTGAGAGGTTGTATAGTGTCAGAGAATGGGTGGTGGGTGGGTGGGAGATGGATCCTGACGGCGAGATGAGTCTGTGGATGTGGTGTTGAGGGGCGCAACCTGAGTGGGAAAGAATGACGCTGATGGAACCCAATTTGGGAGGGTTTGTAGAATTGGACGACTAAGATGAGTGTGAAGGGATTGGAATAGGAAAACAGATTCCACAAATTTGACATGACAGGATGTGTAGATTTTGGAGGTGGACTGATCAAGACAAAGATAGGCACTTTGGGTGAGGGAATACCCAACAAACACACAAGAGATGGATCGTGGCTCCAGTTTATGATGAGTATATGAATGAAGCCATGGATAGCATAAGCAGCCAAAGATGTGGAGTTTTGTGTAGTTGAGTGGAGAAAGGAAAAGGGACTCATCCGGAGAGGAAAGAGAGAGTGTGGGTGTGGGCATACGATTAATGAGATACACAACAGTGGCGAAGACATAATTCCAGTATATGAGCGGAGTGAGACGTGAGTGAGTAGAGAGAGACCAGTTTCAACAATATGTCGATGCCGGCGTTCGGGAGGGCATTGTGTTCAGGTGTATGTGGGGGAGAGGTGAGATGAGAAATTCCCTGAAGAGATAAGAATTGATCTAATGGTTGATATTCCCCACCGTTGTCGGAGTAAAGAGTGACGATGGAGTGTTGAAGTGATTTTCTACTAGTGCCTTGAAACAAGTAAAAACATCACAGACATGAGATTTCTTCTTTAAGGGGTAATACCAAACATATCGGGTAAAGTGATCAACAAAAATGACATAGTACTTGAATCCATCCATAGAATAGATGGGGGAGGTCCAAACATCTGAAAATATGATTTGTAAGGGGTGAGAAGAAGTGATTATAGAGGTGGAAAATGGAAGCATGTGACTTTTATTATTTAAACACGCATTAGACTTTTATTACTTAAACACGCATTACAATGAATTAGACTTTTATTACTTAAACACGCATTACAATGAGATGTTTGAGGCATAGAGGAAGGTAAAGAAAATGGGAACATAATATGTTGAAGAATGGGTGAGGAGGGATGACCCAATCTGGAGTGCCATTCAGAGGAAGTGATCTTGACGCTGGAAAAGGCAAAAAGTGGAGGAGGCCTAGTTAGGGAGAAGGTTGGCCACTCATAGACACCATCTTTAGTGTTTCCCATCAAAAGGATTGCGCTCGTGCTTAGATCCTTAAAATGAAAATAGTGGGTAAGAATTCAATAGAGACGTGATAAGTATTGCAAAATTGATAGATGGAAATAAGGTTTTTTTTTTCATGTTAGGCACACAGAGGGTATTATGTAAATTAAAGGTGCGAGTAGGGGAAGGAAGAGTGGTGGAACCAGTGTGGGTAATGTGAAGTCCCGAGCCATTACCAATGATAACGTCATCAAAGCTTGCATAAGGAGTGTGAAGTGAAAGATTATTCAAATATAATGTGACATGGTGTGAGGCCTCACTATCAAGTAACCTGGTGGGGGTGTCGGTGGTCTCAAAGGATGCAAAATATGCACGTGGTTGCCATGGTGAATGATGACGTGAAGCCTGAGGGCATGTTACTAATAGAGTAGAGGATGATTGTAGGTTGACAAGTTGCTAAAGGGAGCATCGCTTGACAGTGTGTCCTTGAACACCACATCCTTGGCAATATCCAAGATATGGACGTGGGAGGACGATCATGACACAGACCATTGGATTGTTAAGTGACAGCGTTCACGGTGACTGGAAAAGTAAATGATGGTGCTTTGGAGTGTTGGAGAGACGCCTCCTTGTTGAGAAGTTTCTCATGAATTTCCTCAAAGGAGATTGGCGTGTCAAGCGCAATAACTGCATCAACAATGCCTTTGTATTCTTTACCAAGGCCATCAAGGATTTTATCAATTTGATCTTCTGCATCAATGGGTTTCCCACGAAGAGCAAGTTCATCAGCCCTATTCTTGATAAATTACATATATTCAGAGATCGTCTTGGAACCCTTGACACAGTTCTTCAATTGGTCCTTAATTTTTTTGATGTGACCACGTGAAGGTTTGGCATAAGTATTAGCCAAGATGGCCCAAGCTTCCTGAGAGATTTTGCAGCAAGCAAGAAGAGGTTGGATACGGAGAGAAACTGCACCAAGTAGTGCACTGAAAAGAAGGCTGTCTTGGCGCTTCCATGTTGTGTGGGTTGGATTTGCAGTTGACTTGGCATCGACAATTATAGTTGGTGGAGGACTAGGATGAGAACCATCAAGGAAGCCATAAAGGGCATATCCTTCCAATAGACTTTTGAGTTGGAGGCTCCATGTGATGTAGTTGTTGTTGGTCAATTTTGTAATGTTTGTAATGTTGATAGTAACAAGAAGAGTAGTGGGGTCTTGAGAATTTTGAATCAGGGTGTGAGAAGTTTCACCAGTTTCATTGGAAGCGCTAGCCATCTAGAGGAGAAATAAAAAAGATAAGGAAAAGGAAGAAAAAGAATCACAGGTCAGAGGGGGTGTAAGGCTCAAATATTCTAATTGCCTAATCTATGGGATTCTTCTAATAAGCAGTAGCTAACAACATATTAAACTCACACCAAAATTTGTCAAACTTAGCAAACATCTGATCAGCTATCGTATTCATATAAGGATCCTCACTTTCAGATCCTCTCCTAACTTTATTTGGATCATGAAAACATGAGGAAAGTACAAATTTGATTTAGCATAAAGAGATCCAGAAAAATTAGCAGTTGCATTGTAAAAAGTCTCAAAAAAATCACATATTTTTCCAACTCTTTCCCATTCTTCAGAACTTGGACATTTTGTAAAATTAGAATCACTTAAATGAAGGTGGTAAAAGTAGGACAAAAATAGAGCATCCTATATGTAAAATTCCACAGGGTAGGAACATTTCTTAGAATTCAAAGAGGTTTGTGCAATACAATGGTGAAACTTTTGCTTTCTTCCTTGAGAGCCCTTAACATATTTCACACACTCCCTGATTTTCTCAACTGCCTCATCAATAGCCTTCAACCTATCTTGAACAACCAAATCAAGAAAGAGCTCTCAATGGGTTTAGAGAATATTCTTTCTCTAGGATTTTTCCCTCAGAAAAATCTCTAGTGCCTCACTGTGAGCTCCTTGGTGCTGATTTAATATTGATTGTGTTTAGGGATTACAAATTTTCTCAAGTGGATTATAGATATATTCAGGAGTATGAAGATGAAAAAAGTGAATTCTTTTTTGGATCTCCCTATTCCTTCAGTTCATCGGCTTTGTACATTTGTGCTTTTGCGGGGATCTTCAAAATTTGAAGAATTCCCCCAGCTGCGGTGCTATTAATTACACATATGGGAAATGAATTTCCTATTGTAGTATCAAGTGGGTGTTGCTGTTGTCTTAAAATTTGGGGAAAATTTTAGGGCTAATTGGTTAGCTGGGTTTGATAACTTGGTTTGTGAATTGATAAATTGTGCTGCTAATTGCTTGCTGTTGTCTACCTACTCTCTGGGAACTATTGTATTTGGGTTAGTTATACTCAAATTTTGGGTACCCAAATTTGAGGGCAAAATGGGTATTGCGGGGTTGATACATTAAAGAGCTCGATGACAAAAACTCAGTGGCGGCAGCTCGGTAACGGAAGAATCTGGGTAACTCGCCGGAGGGAAGAAGCTTTGCTGAGTTCTTCAAACTAGTGCTAGTAAATCTGGGCAACTTGTCGACGGGGATAAGGAGTGTTCGGACAGAACGAGTGAATGCGGTCAAGTCTTCACTGAGTCAACTTGGTTGGGTCTCCTTCCTCTATTTTTGTACCGCTCGGGTCTTATCCCCCTGGTTTGGGTTTTCTTTCAGTGACTCGGTGGCAGCAGTTTGTGGACTTGAAGAATTGGTGTTGGAGTCATCTTCAAATTTGGAAGACCTACCTAATCCAGGCAACTTCGCCGGCGGGAGGAAGGTTTGGCTCAACTGTTCACGGGAACAACCGCAGCCTGCTTTATTTGTGATGAGGTCATTGTAAGCTTCCTTAATCCTAATGAATGACCCATACAGCAGGAACCCATATTTTGCAGGTTTCAGAGACAAAAGCCCAGTTTAGTTGTGATCACAGAATTCAAAGAAGATCATGAGGAGCTGAGCCCATTTTCGCAGCGGCCTGTTTCGTAGAGTATGTGGACTCTGCAAAACCTGTCATCCACAACTTATGCTCCATCTTACTTTGGGCGGGCCTATCCATACAGCATCCAAGCTTTCTCAGTTGGCCTAACAAAAATCAGAAGCAAGCTGCGAAGCTCGAACCGCGACTCAAGCCCAAGCCAACGCAGGCCATCGCCGTGACCCATCACAGCCCGCCTCTTCATTGGATCTGCGCGCACACGCAGCCCAACTTGCGATCCATGCAAGGTGCAAGGGGAATCCAGGAGGGATTTGGAAAGTGCATGTTTTCCTTTTCCTTTTCTAGTTTTAATTGTAAATTAAGTGAAGTTTCTTAAATTATTTACAACTTGATTTAATTATTAGTTTCCTATTCTAATTAGTTACTTTATTTCTTTTACAACTTGAATTTGGATTTTCTCTTCAAGATATCAAATTCAAGCTTTCTTTTTTCTTTTAATTTCTTGGAATTTTTGGATCTCTATAGATTGAGATAAGTGAAATTTCAATTGCCAATTTCATGTTCTTTTCGAATTTGGTTTGTAAAGGGATTCCAACTCTTATTTGGTTTCCAATTTTAATCTTTTCTATTTCCTTTTCTTTTAAACTTTGACTATTCTTATAAATAGAAGGCAACTGAAATCATACAACTCAGAATTCTTTGGTTTAATTGTGAGGTTTATTCTCTACTTTTAGAATTCTCATTTATGTTACTTTTGAACTTGTATATTTTCATGCATTGATAATTTTACAAGTTCCTAAACTTAGAAGGGTCTAGGTCACTTGCTCCGCCTAGATTTCTATTTGTTCACCTCTTAATTCTCTAGTTAGTTTAAGAATAAAAGTAGATAGTCTCACTTAAATTAACTAAAGGTTTCAAGTTTAAAAGAGAGTAAGTTTGTGACCTTCAAGATCTCACTTTCCTTGGCAAAGTCTTCCACAACGTGGGGCTTTTCACGACAACTCACATCAATTTTGGTATCAAAGCTAAGGCGAGCTTGTTAGTAGGAGGAAAACCGGAGTAACATGATTTTTAGCTCAAAAGGTGTTTTATTTATCTTTAATTTTCTTGCATGATAATCTCATGATATTTGGTATCTTGCTTATTCCTTGAAAATTAGTTGAGAATAAAGACGACATCTTGCATGCTGAATTTTTTAAAAAAAGGGAAGCATGTGTTTTTCAATTTTGGCCTAATTAATTGAAATTATCTTAAAGGCCAAACTCCATTATAATTTTTCTTGCTGGGAAAAATAAAAAGGAAAATAAATTTGGTTGAAAAAGAAAAGAAGGAAATAGGAAAATTAAAAAGCTTAAAATCGAATTTAATTTTTTTTTCTCTTTTTGGTTTTTAAGTGCTTTTCGATTTCTTGTTCTTGATTGTGATAGTAACACTCTTGTTGTGTTACATACTGCATAATAATTTGCTGGATGTTTTAAATCAAAAAATATTGATTTCTGCAATTAAACTGTCGCCAAATTGTTGGTTTTTCGGTTTAGGGTTTTGCGAAACCCTAGGTTCTTGCGACTTAATCTTTGTGTGTCGCTAAAGAGCTAGGTCAAATTTTCCTACCCTATTTGTTGGTTTAATTATGGCTGTTTGAATTTTTCGCTAAAAGCCTAGGGTTGGTTTTGCAAAGGTTATCAGAGATAACGAAATTTCGAACCCTTGATATGCCCCCAGCAGCCAATCCTCGTTTAGGTGACTTATTCAGGCACGGGCCATTTACTCTGGAATTTTTGTTAAGTTTACAACCGGTGGTAGGGCTACGAACTTTCGAACCCCTACTACCAATCGTAAACCAACTTTAAAATCTAAGTGTTTGACCTATTGCAAATCTTTTTATCCTCTAATTAGGGATTCTAATTTTTTCGTTAAAGCTATAACTAGTTTCGATTTCCCCATCTGACACCCTTGTGAAATTATAATTTTTCCCTCCAGGGGAGGATTGTGATTTTTGGGTTTAAGTTGGCACTGGTTCAGCTGAAACTTAACTCCAATTTGTTTGCTACTTGTTCTTTGCTTCTATTCATTCTGAATTGCCCTGCAAATTGCCTAGCCAGAATCTTTTCAAACGACCTGAACATTAGATCTTAAAAATTGATTCCGATTTTGTTTTTGTGTACATTGCATTAATTTGCTGAGATTGAGGGCTTATCCCCAAATCTCCTCCTTATGACTTTCTTATCTGAATCAATTATAAAACTTTTTTTTTATACTTCAAAACCTGAAATAGTTCAACCCTATTTCGAGAGATTTATTTTGCTTTGCCTAAGTTTTACTGCTTGTTTGAGTGAATCTGTTTGTTATACCTTGCTCAATTGTTAAATGCTAATTGTAAAGGAGTGAGTGGTAAAAGGCAGAGAGATTTTTACAAGTAAAAAGCCAATTAGAGCGAAACACTGGGAAGTGCGTAGTTTTAGTTGATACACTTGGGGGGACAAGGGGTGAGGTTATTATCACCTAGGAAATTTAAACTTGTCTGTTGTAGGTAACTCTCCGTCACTATGGCCAATGAAGAGAAGTCAGAAGCAGGTCCCTTTGATTCGATTACTTAGGCCATTGCGGCCCTCACCGCCAAAATGAAAGCCCGATTTGACCTTTTGGGAGGAAAGGTTGAAGTTTTGAAAGCCCAAGCACAGGGGCAAACCTAGACCGTTATACCCGATGCCCCCACCACTCCACGAACCCCTGATAGTCTAATTAATTTCAAGTCGAAAGTGCAAAATACACAGGTTGTTTAGACCCCAACGAATATTTGGACTGGGAAATTCAAATGGAGAGGTTGTTCGAGCTCACGAAGTTCCCAATGAAAAAAAGGTTAGACTAGTCGTTGCTAACTTCACTGACTGTGCCACTGTTTGGTGAGATAATGAGCTCTAGCAGCAATGCCAAGCCCGCCGACCACAGAGAGCATGAGAGCCTTCACTCAATTGGTTTGAATTCACGATGTTACTGAGAAAGCGGTTTGTGCTGCACAGTTTTTTAGGGAGTTGTACAAAAAGCTCCATACCTGTAGCCAGGGCAGTAAATTCGTCCATGATTATCACTGCGACCTGGAGAGAGCAAAATAGCGAGCCAACGTGTTTGAAGATGTGGAAGTTAGTATGGCCCATTTCATGAGTGGTCTCCGGCGTGAGATCGCCCTTGGAGTAGAGATGCAAACTTGTACTAGTTTAGTGGATATGCTGCACTGAGCCTGAGTCATGGAAACTTATCACAAGTCTACATGATCCTCCTTGACAGTATTCCCTATAGAAAGCCCAGCTAGAGCCCAACCTAGGGTTCCGAGACGCCTAGCATTCCATCTCCCGAGAGAAAGGCCATTATGCCCAGCCCATAGCCTTACACGTCTCGAACCCCTGCCCAGGATATTACTTGTCACAAATGTTTACGGAAGGGGCATATGATGGTATAGTGCCCTAACTTCTGGAAGGTTCTTATAACAGCAGAAGGGTACATCAATGAGGAGGATGATAGTTTCCCTAGCAAGCCCCGAATCACTCTTGAAGACAAATCGGAAGCCATTCCTAAAACCCAGGAAGTCGCTTACATCAACTCGTCGCACGCTGAAGAAAGTGTCTACGTTGCTAGGTCCTTAGCCTTGAATTTTGGCGAAGATGACAGACAACGAACAATTATCTTCCATTCGAGAGTTAAAGTTAATGGGAAGGTGGTTATTCTGATTATCGACTCAAGTAGTTGCACGAACGTTGTTAGCATGTTCCTTGTGGAAAAGCTCAATCTGCAAGAAGTTGATCATCCCAAACCCTATCGACTTCATTGGTTGGATAACTCATCCGGCCTTCGGGTTTCAAAGTAAGTGAGGGAAAAGTTTGAGATCGGCAAGTTCCAATCTGAAGCGTTATGAGACGTGGTTCCCAATAGGCATGCCACATGCTATTAGGATGCCCTTGGTTGTATGATCTTCAAGTTATGCACGACGGTGTTGCTAACACTTATACCGTCAAACAGGGTACTAAGACCTTCACTCTAAAATCGATGCCACCAGTAGAATTTAGCAGTGAATGTAATCAGATACAGATTGCTTTTGAACGTTAGGCCACCGACAAGAAAGGGAAAGGAGTCGAGCTCCTCACCACCATCCCGGTCCGAAATCAAAGCAAGCCCATTAAGATAGCGGGATTCACGGCCCGTCGTGAGGACACTAAGTCTTATAGTGCCTTTGCTTATTTTCTACCCAATTGGACTTAACCAGATACTCGAATTTCTCCAAGGGGAGATTCTTTAGATTTGACCACTTGGCGCGACACAGTGGAGTTTGTTATGGAATTATATCTATCTAGCTAATCTATTTTTGTTTCCTGTTCCTAGGTCCGAACATAGATGGGATTCGAGAACGAATCCTTCCCAATCGAGAGGGATTGATAAGGTCTCATAAGCTTCCTTAATCCTAATGAAGGACCCATACAGCAGGAACCCATATTCCATAGGTTTCAGAGACAAAAGCTCAGTTTAGTTGTGATCATAGCATTCAAAGAAGATCATGAGTAGCTGAGCCCATTTCTGCAACGGCATATTTCGTAGAGTCTGTTGACTCTGTAAAACCTCTCATCTATAACTCATGCTCCATCTTACTTTGGGCCAATCCATACAACATCCAAGCTTTCCCAGTTGGCCCAAAAAAAATCAGAACAAGCTGCGAAGCTCGAAGCGTGACTCAAGCCAGCGCCAACGCAGGCCATCTCTGCGGCCCATCACAGCCTGCCTCTTCACCGGATCTGCGCGCACACGCAGCCCAACTTGCGATCCACGCAAGTTGCAAGAAGAATCCATGAGGTATTTGGAAAGTGCATATTTTCCTTTTCCTTTTATAGTTTTAATTGTAAATTAAGTCAAGTTTCCTAAACTATTTACAACTTGACTTAATTATTGGTTTTCTATTATGATTAGTTACTTTATTTCTTTTACAACTTGAATTTGGATTTTCTCTTCAAGATACCAAATTCAAGCTTTCCTTTTTCTTTTAATTTCTTGGAATTTTTGGATCTCTATAGATTGAGATAACCGAAATTCCAATTGCCAATTTCGTGTTATTTTCGAATTTGGTTTGTAAAGGGATTCCAACTCTTGTTTGGTTTCCAATTTTAATCTTTTCTATTTTCTTTTCTTGTAAATTTTGAGTATTCTTATAAATAGGAGACAACCAAAATCATAAAACTCAGAATTCTTTTGTTTAATTGTGAGGTTTATCCTTTACTTTTAAAAGTCTCATTTATTTTATTTTTGAGCTTGTGTATTTTCATGGATTCATAATTTTGCAAGTTCCTAAACTTAGAAGGATCTAGGTTACTTGCTCCGCCTAGATTTTTGTTTGTTCACCTCTTAATTCTCTAGTTAGTTTAAGAATAAAAGTAGCTAGTCTCACTTAAATTAACTAAAGGTTTCGAGTTTAAAAGAGAGTAAGTCAGTGACCTTCAAGATCTCGACTTTCCTTGGTAAATTGTTTCGCAACATAGGACGTTTTACGACAACTCACATCAATTTTGGTATCAGAGCCAAGGCGAGCTTGTTAGTTGGAGGAAAATTGGAGTGACATGGTTTTTAGCTCAAAAGGTGTTTTCTTTCTCTTTAATTTTCTTGCATGATAATCGCATGATATTTGGTATCTTGCTTGGTCCTTGAAAATCAGTTGAGAATAAAGATGACATCTTGCATGTTGAAATTTTGAATTTTTAAAATTTTTTTTTTAAAAAAAAGGGAAGCATGTGTTTTTCGGTTTTGGCCTAATTAATTGAAATTATCTTAAAGGCCGAAATCCATTATAATTTTTCTTGCTGGGAAAAATAAAAAGGAAAAGAAATTTGGTTGAAAAAGAAAAGAAGAAAATTGGAGATTTACTAATTTGTGTATGGATTATATTCGATCGTAAAGCGAGATTTCTACGGAATAAATTGCTACAATTTGGGTCTAAGATAACTAACCCCTGGATTATACTTGGTGACTTTAACTCCTTCAAAGATGCATAAGAAAAGTTAGAAGGAGCAACCCCCATAGCGTACCAGATGAAATAGCCTCTGAAAAACCTTAATAAGCTTCGCTTCCACCACATTTCTAAAAAGGCAAAAAGTGTTGTTGAAGACCTAGACAAAGAGAGAGCTCTATTAATTGACAATCCGGATGATGAGGAATGAATTGAAAAGGTAGCTCAACTCAGGAATATGGCAGATTTCTTGTTAGAGGCTGAGAGGTCTTTCCTTGCTCAAAAGGCAAAGTCAACTCATCTAAGAATATCCGATAGGGGAAACAAATACTTCCATGGCTCGATCAAGAAGAACAATGCTATGAATACAATTGTTTTAATGGAGAAAGATAATGGAACCCCAACCACTTCCCCCCCCCCCCTCCCCCCCAGGAGGTGGTAGATGAGTTCATCAAATTCTTTGAAGATCTATTGGGCAAGTTGGAGGATGTAGGGATAATTAACGAGGGCATTATTAGGGAAGGTAAATGCCTAAGGGAAGAGGAGAGGACAATTCCAGGAGCTCAAGTCACGTCTAAGGAAATTAAAAAAGCTGTATTCCTACTCAGTGATGATAAAGTGCTGGGGCCAATGGGTATTTGGCTGGGTTCTTCAAGAAGAATTGGGATGTAGTGGGGGATCCTGTGCAAGAGGCTGTTATGGAATTCTTTACGAATAGAAGGCTATTGAAGCAACTCAATCATACATTGGTTGCACTCATACCTAAGAAAGCTCACTCACCTAAAGTCTCTGATTATCAACCCATCTCATGCTGCAATACGAGGTATAAGGCCAACCAAGATTCTGGCTAGTCGAATGAAAATGGTTTTCCCTAATCTGATTGATGAAGCACCAGCTGCCTTCATAGGGAATCGGCACATGACGGACAATTTCTTACTCACTCAGGAACTCATTAGAAATTACTCAAGGAAGAGGATCTCACTAAGGTGCATGATTAAGGTGGATATAAGGAAGACCTATGATATTGTATCATGGGAATTCCTTACAAATATTCTATGCTATTGGTTTTCCACAGATCTTTGTGGAGTGGATTAGCCAATGTATCTCGACTACTTCATTCTCTATCTCTGTCAACGGGAACTTGCATCTTCATTTTAAGTGAAGAAGAGGTCTGAGATAAGGTGATCCTATGTCCCCAGCATTGTTTACAATTGCGATGGATTATTTGTCAAGGCTATTGAAGAGGCACACAAGAGAGGAATTCAATTATCATCCAAATGTGAGAAACTGAAGATAAGTCATTTAGCCTTTGCGGATGATCTGTTACTATTTTTGCTTGATGATGAGCCATCGTTAATGATTCTCAAGCAATGTTTAGAGAAATTTAGAGAAGTTTCGGAACTTTCTTTCAATCCAGATAAGTCAGGATACTTCTCAGCAGGTATGTACGGCTATGAACCACAAAAATACGTTGATATTGTTAGTTTTCCTATAGCTACACTACCTGTTAGATATTTGGGATTACCTTTAGCAGCTCAAAAGCTAAATTCTGTGCACTATGATGCTTTTGTGGATAAAATTTCTAATCAATCCTTGAAAAACTATGACACTGTCATACACTAGCCGGCTTGAATTGATTAAATCTATTATCCAAGGAGTGAAGTGTTTTTGGCTACATAATTTTCCATTGCCTAAATCTATTATTGATAGGTTTAATGCTGTGTGTCGAAAATTTTTCTGGGGAGGGGGGAGCTCTTTGATTGCTTGGGATACTTTGTGTTTGCCTGAAACGAAGGGGGTTTGGGTATTATGCACCCTGTTGCATGGAATAAGGCTCTCTTTTTTTTGCTCTTGTAGGATACTCACCTTAAAAGAGATAGTTTATGGGCGAAATAGGTTCATGAATTCTATTTGAAAGGTGTCTCTGTATGGGATTGGAGTTCACATGTGAATGACTCCCCTATGTTTAAGAATTTGGCTAGCATTAGATATACACTTGTTGACAAATTGGGAGGGAAGTGTGCATGTATAAGCTGACTAACTCAATGGTCTTCGATCCACTGGAAAATCATTGACTAAGCAGGTTTATGAGCTGTTGAGACCAAAGGGTGATTTGTCCTACTGGGCTAGGCACGTTTGGAAGAACTATATTCCCCCAAAGTGCTCTATCATTCTATGGTTGTGTTTTAGGGATAGGTTGGCCACAAGGTCAAATTTGACTTTCTTGGATATTGATGTGAACTGTGCATTATGTGGCAAGGAAACTGAAAATGTCTAACATTTGCTCTTTGCTTGTGATTACACTAATAGAGTCTGGTTCAGGATTCATTAAGGGCTTAGTATCCAGAGATCTATGACCACTATTCAGAGTACTCTGAAATGGATAAATAAGGATCTGAAAAGGGATAAGAAAAGGTATAAAGCTACACTAATTGCTTTTGCTCTAACTGTTTATCATTTGTGGAAGTGCAGGAATAATCTTATCTTCGATTCGGTATCCTCTACGGTGGAATCCTTGGAGGCCATTATAAGGCTAACACCTATAGGATCATGTTTACCTTATACCCTAGCGATGAGGTAAGGTTGAATAATGCAGTCACTGGTTGTGAAGTAGTGACCTAGCCCGACTACACCGGTGGACGGTAAAGGCATATCAATTCCGGAGATAGCTGCCCTTTTGCTTAAAAAGGGTATGGTGGTTCAAACCACTACATAGGTGTCTACAGTTAAAGACACCCTAGCTCGACTCACCGATGTCCGGTAAAGGCACATCAAATCCAGTTATAGCTGGCTACTTTTCCAAAGTAGTTTTGACATATGTCATAATGATTTGACTGTACTTTGATTATGACTTTCTTGATATTGGATTTGCTTGAATTGGGGTACGTTGTCTACTTTGCATGATGTAGATTCGGTTTTCAGCCATTGAGGCGGGTTTTGGCTAGTCCTTTGTTTTGGTGGCGTAGAGAACGTATGAAATGGTTGGCTTGTTGGAATGTTGGCTCTGGGAGTATTGGAATGTCTGGCAAGAGAGACTCATTTGTGAAGGTCTAAGGTAAAGTTAGTTGAGGTGGTTCCTGGCCTACATTCTTTCAAAATGGAGGAAGAATCACCCATGTTGACCGTTGATTATGTATTGGGTATTGGTGGTTTGAGATTCTAACTTCGACTTTGCATTGAATGAACTGAGACCTATTGTTGGTATATCCTTTGGTGATTAACCTCAACTGCTGAAATAGAGTGATTAAATCCAACCATTTGAGCTGATTGCCTAACTCTGTGATTTTTTTGATGTTCGGGAAGACAGTTGTACCACTATGTTTCTTTCGGGTGGAAGACTTAATGGAAGATAAGATCATTGTTGAAGAATGCCCAAATACTGAAATTGGAGTCTTAATTTCGGTTATTGGAATTTAAATGCACAATTCTGTCTTTATTTGATTTGTGTGACCTGTGGGGTATGCCTCATGAATAGATGTAATAGTTATATGTTTGAATTGTAGGTTTCTGGGTCTTTCTCGACAGGTTAGTATTATACTCTTGCGAGTGTAACCCGAATGTACCAGCTTTTGAGCCGTGTTTTGTATCGCTTGGTGGAATAAAATCATTTACGTTTCCTCCATAAAAAAGAATATGCGCACAACATCGAACATGAAACAAGCTACCATCAAACAGTACAAGATTATTCAATTTCAACTGATCCTTAAGTATGTCCACACAAGGATCATTAGCACTAGCATTATCTAAAGTGATAGAAAATAACTTCTTCTCAATACCCCAATCACTAACCAAACCATAAATCTTTTCAGCCAAGCAAATCCCAGTGTGAGGAAGAGGCATATTGGAAAAGTTCAAAATTCTTTTTTGCAACACCCAATTGTTGTCTAAGAAATGGGCAGTCAAACTCAAATAGCCATCAGTAGCAATAGAAGTCTAAGCATCTGAAGTTAAACATACTCTACTAGGGCTTGCAAGTAACAACGAATTATATCCATTCCAGAAGCATCTGAAGTTAAACATACTCTACTAGGGCTTGCAAGTAACAACGAATTATATCCATTCCAGAAGCATAAATATTTTTAAGGCCAACCTTTGCTGTATTTCTATAGAATTAACAACTGTAGACCCTAAATAGCTGAAAATATTCTACACCCCATCATATTCAACAAATGAGAATGGTAGATCATGGCTAATGATTGTATGCACCACTAACTCTCTAAATTTCTCCTGACTAAATTTTGAACTATCAGATAAATATGACCCTCCATCAGAGCTAATCATATACTGTCCAATATCTCTAGTTAACATTCTATCATAGCTTTTGATATAACGATGTAAATTACCTGTGTCATTCTTACTGTTAGTAGAATATTTCGTCCCACAATGTTTGCATTCACACTCAATGGGCTGATCAGGTTTCGGGGGTAGGATGCAAAAATGCTTCCAAGCTCAAGAAGTAAGATTTCTTCTCTTTCTTTTTGCTTCATTCTTTTGTCCAGGAATGTTCTGAGAGACATTTTCAACAATCTCTTGAACTAAATCATCACTATCACCTTCAATGTTTCTCTATCCATTATTCAACTACACAAATAATAAATACAATATTAAAACAAACATTCTATAACATAGTAATACAAAAATTATGGAAGCATATAACATTATGAAACATGCTTAAGGTTCTGAAACGGTAACTATAACATGGCCATGCTTTCTGTATACTACACTGTAACATGCTTTCTCTGTAAAATAAAACATGCCTACAGTAAAAAAAAAAAATTTAAAAATTCAAAAAATCAAGTTAAGGCCAATAAAAAAAAGAACACAACACAAAAGCATATATACCAAACTACAGCAGCCTAAGACCTCAATTGATAATACATGAAGAAGTTATTTCCCACTTGCTACAAATTAAATTGAATCTTTCAGATCATCCATCCCATCACATTGTTTATAACTTTGTCTTATTTTCGATTACATTTGCTTTCACTGAATGACAATCTACAGATAAAACCAGGGATTCTTCAAAATAAATGTTTGCCATAGTTGGGGGCTGCTGCTTGATAAATTGAAAAATGAATATGCATGATAGGACTAGAAGCGGATGGCTTGAGAAATCATTTCTATAATAAAATTTGAGATATTATATCTACCAGTATTAAGATGAACTTAGAACACCCAAATTCCCACCTTAATTAAAACGATGACTTAACGGTGGTTTGGTGAACAGAGAACTACAACTAACAGCTAGAATGACGAACAAACAAACTGTGAGGCCTCGAAAAATAATAACGCACTTGTAATGGGTACTGTTGACAAATTGAGTTAATTTGGGGTTCAAATTGGGACTTTACTAAATTGTGGGGTTAATATGCAATTAAGGAATATTGAGTTAAGGGAAACACATGATTTGTTAAGGAAAACAAGTAATTCGCAATTCGGGAGTCCTACGCCTCGTGAAAAGGGATTGAAGCCGGGAGGGATAAGGATTGCTAACGAATCGGAGGAAGTTACGCTGAACACATCCCTTTGGTTATTAAATTCACAAACCCGCGTTATAATTTGGTCGTACTTGTATACCTCGAGCACATCGTTAACCTACGTGTTTCACGTTCGCCGTCACTGGGCCGTGGCTCGTGAAGAAGAAGGGGAATGTTGGTATCTCGCAATCGTCGTGAGGGAAGCTGGTAAGTTCTTCATCGTTATGATATGAAGTTAAGGAATGGGTAAGAGATCCTCTTTGATTATTGACTTAACCGTGGACTAAACCTTGCAGAAGTCGACCTTTGATCCACGACCGATAGTTGACGTGCGACGAACGAAACCAGTCGTTGGTCTGGAACAGAGAGGTTCGCAAGCAACGACGTAACTTATCGAAGGTAAAGCCTCCATTTGTAA
Organism: Leptodermis oblonga; assembly: GCA_016801395.1. Taxonomy (NCBI): domain Eukaryota; kingdom Viridiplantae; phylum Streptophyta; class Magnoliopsida; order Gentianales; family Rubiaceae; genus Leptodermis; species Leptodermis oblonga. The sequence goes on from CM028753.1 coordinate 20,864,232, forward strand.
AGTTCAATTTAGGTAGCGTAGTCGCCTACTATATTCTTTTTGGCTGCTAATCTGCTTAACGAACTAAATATCGCAGTCAATTTGTGTGTATGTGGAGTTCACAGGAAGGATTCCATAAACGAGGGAAAGCTAAGCACGTGCTACGGTTCTAACGCAGGAAAGATCTGATATGGAAAGTGCATAGTAATAACAAGGAATCATTCTATGGTTAGGGAGGAGGAATTTGTACCGCATGTAGTAATATGTTAAGTCCTCTATTTCCAATCACTTTACCCCTATTTTGTCCATTGAGTACGGGTGAGGAGGAGGAAGTTAATTCCACACAATCCTCTGGGTTCAGTCCTTCCACATAAGGAGTGCATGCTGCTATGTAATTTGCGATTCTGTGTAAAAGAAAACTTCAACTGAATTGGTTTTTTTTAAATCAGCCAACGTCGGTCACAATGCGGGATAGATCTGTGAGCCAAAGATATGATTTCATTAGTTTAAATTGGTTCAGTGAGTGGGAAGGGGACCCGTAGCATCTCATCGCATGTGTATATATATATACATGTAAATGTGTTGATGGATAAATATGCATATACATGGATGATATGGCATTGGTCTAGGTAGGTGCATGTGGGTGTTAGCAACACAGCATGCATTTAGTGTTCCAAAATCCATGCAGGTGTTTAGGTGTAGTAGTTACACGCAACTATGCCTAGGAATACTATATTAAAATTCAAGCTTAGGTGTTAAAGAGGTTGGAAAATATCACCCGACCTGAGATGTACTGAGCACGTGTATGAAGGTATAATAAGGCACCATAGAACTAGGGAGTTAACGCACGTGTCCCTTCTCGCATGTTCATATGTACACGAAATAGCAGCTTGGCAGGTAACACGTAAAAAAGGCCTAATCGTGTGGAAATTGATTTGCAGGCATTACAGGAGAGAGGGCAGCACATTAATTCTCAGCGGGATTTTTAAATATAAAGATTTCCCTTTTACTGAGGTTTTGAAATTTAAAGATTTTCGTTTACTGTGTTCGCAAAATTTCTTATGCATATTTACTATCTACTGTTCTGTTTGTGTTTTGGTGTTGATTGTTTGCGTGATCGGGGCCGTACTTTATTGCCCAGTCACTTTTACTGAAATTACTGTGTTACTGTATGTACCGTGCATGCTGTATGCTATTACTGGTCGCCGGAGGTGTACTTTATTGCTTCGGTGACATTGGGATCCCAAACCCCGGTGGTTTAAACTGGCAAGGTCGGCGTTGGGCCTGATCGCTTGGCTAAACTCCGTGGGTACTGCAGGTTATCTCGAGATATACCACTACTGTGCCGGCTTACTGATGTACTATTGGAGGTGTGGATTTGAAGACTGAGAGTGTCTATCGGGGACCCCGTCCTTATGGCCATAAAGGACACCCCGGGCAGCCTCGCCTGTATCCTTCCTACTATAATTGTTTACTGAACTGTTGCGTTGGGTTACTGGTTGCTTTGCTTTGCAAATTAAGGATTTTTGACAAACTGATGTTTTAAACGAAAGCTTTGCATAACTGATTTGCAACACTCTGAGAATTCTCACTGGGCTTTCTAGCTCCCAAAACAAAAATACTATTTTCTAGGTGGTTTAGGCGGAGCGGATCATCACACCTGAGCAGTAAGAGTCCCAGGCAGAGGAGTCTCGTACGTCGTCATTCACGAGTAGGGCCGCAGTGGTGATTGGAATAATTAGGAAATACACTTTATTTATTTCCGGAAAAAAAAAACTTATCGAGTATTTACTTTCGCGTGAACTCAGTAATGTAGGGATTCCCAGTGGGGCGTTACTGACAATTTTACCTCTATTCAAGTTATTTATGGAACGTCGTTCAACAACTAAAATTTGTTCTACTATTACTGTGGACGAGAGCCCTGATGATGCCTAGTCGATCACCCTTAGGAATGGATTCTAAGGGGGGTCGGGGTGGGGTGTCACACAAACAGCGGCGGACAACAGCGAACAACAACGGACAACAGTGAACGACGAACGAGACTGCAACCAAGCTTCTTCCATTCATCTTGCTGGTGAGTTGTGAGAGTGAGAATCTTGAGATTTGTAGATGAAAAAGATGTCAAACAAGCAGACAAAGATTGAAACTTAAAAGAGAGAGTGATGCGGCGCTGGTCGCTCGGTGAGACTCATGAGAGTGAATGTTTGTAAGTAAAACCTAGCAAGGAATTTGATCTCTAGAGTTAGGGTTAATGTGAATAGTAACTTAGAAATTTTACCATTCTACCCTAATAATTTTTAAGTAATAACAAATAGATCATACGGGTCATATATGGTTTTTTTGGGTTGACCTGATTTTGACCCATTTATTATATGGGTTAACCAGATAACCCTCAACCCTAACCCACTTATTTTGGGTCGGTCTTGTGTTATGTTAGCAATTGCCAGCCCTAGCAGCTATTATATCTCCTCCAAAGATACGCTATTGGAAATAGTGCTCAACGCTAGCAAAGAAGAATCAGCTCCGGCCGACCACCGGGAAGATCGAGGAACAGGGCGGGAGAGCCCTCCTCTAGGATTTCTATATCCTCAGAACCATGAAGAGAGGATGCCGTAGAATCAGAGCGGGAAATATAGTAGCTATTTTAGGAGCCATGGTGCAAGAAATGAGCAATCAAAACAAATGACATGAAACAGTAAGGCCGACAAGAAGAAATGTAGATAGAGACGAACGAACTAGCATAAAAAATTTCAAGAAAAACGCATACGAAGGAGTAGAAAGCTTCAGGCAAGAAGGTTAAAGAAATACAAGAGAGTGGGAGGCAAAAAACTGGAAGCAAAGAGGAAACTGATACTGAAGAAGGAAAGGGAAGGGAAAAGAACAGTTTTTCCGTCTTGGTATATAAAGACAGAGAAGGCCGAGCAATTGGGAAGAGAAGTAACACATGACGTCAGCCAAGTAACTTGAAAGACACCTACCAAATCCTGACACCATTCCATCAACCGCCAATCTCGGGATACATAATTTCAAAATGCTTCGTGTTCCAGCCTAAAAGCCATCGTGTTTGAAATTCTTCGTTGTTCTTAGAAAATGTCCACGACGGTACTTGAAGACTAGAGGGTATTGCCCTCAAAGGGTCAGCAAGTCCTCTACCTCGGAATAATAGCAAAATCTGAAAAGGCTTTCCAGATAATAAACAAGGACGATCGAAGCCCTAGTTTTCAGAATACTAAAAGTCCAGCCCTCGGCCAAACCAAGGCCCAACTCGGGGGGGGGGGGGGGAGCGGCTAGTTGATGGAACGCAGATTGGTCGAGTGATGTGAGCAATTCGATGAAATCCTCACAGATGCGGAATATTTCTAAGGAAAGTCGAATAGTGCTTATCACAAACTTACTCTCTTGTTTACTCAAAAATCACTCAGCTAATTTAAGTGAGATTAGCTACTTTAATCTTAACTTAGCAGGATTAACATGAGTTTGAAACAAAGGAAAATTCGGTGGAGCAAGAAACCTAACTTCTTTAAGTTTTGGAACAAGTATAATTTAACAAAGCATGCAAAAAACACAAGTTCAAAATAAAGAGAATTCTAAAGTAAAGGACAAAACCTTACACCAAATATTAATCTGTATAATATGAATTCCGAATTCTAATTGTTGGTTATCACCCTTTATATAGGGGAAGGTGAAATCTGAAATAAGGAAATGAAAATAAAGAAGGAAAAGAAATAAAAGTGGAAACCAATGACAGTTGAAAACCTTACAATTACCAAAATTCAAAAGAAGCATGAATTTGGCATCCTATTTTCGGCAATCATAACAATGACTTGTACGAAAATTTTAAGCAAGAAAAGGAAAAGAAAATCCTATTTTCGGCTATTCCCATGTGGTTGTAGCCAAAATTTAAGAAAGAAAATAAAAGAGGAAATAACTAAAAAGGAAATTCCAAGAATAAGCTAAGTTGTAAAGAGTTTATGGAAACTTAAATTATTTTGTTTTACTACGAAAAGAAATAGGAAACATGCACAAATCCTATAACTTTCCAAACCCGTAAGCAACTTGCTCATGAAGTTACTTGCGCAAGAAGTTAGGAATTCGGTCATGGGCCTTGAGAATGGTAGCCGAATTTGTGAAGCTTGAATACTGAATGGATTCAGCCCAATTGTTGATGGATGCATGAATTTTATGGATCAAGTGGTTTCAAGAAGTCCGCAGACTTCAAGAAATAATTCGCCTTTTCATTGTGGGCATTGAGCTGGATCATCATCCGTTATTTCAGTGATAATGACCTTGTTGCCCTCTTTATTTTGAACTTTGCGAAAATGAGAATGCTCATGGCTCGGGAAATGTTGACCTGGATTGTTTGAGCTAGGGATGACCTCATCATCGAGGCCCAACCCATTACACTTAGGGCCTATCGAACACTAGGCCTTGATCCAACTCCCATATGACCCAAAAAAAGAAACCCTAGCGCCTCTAGGATTTCGGGTCCTTGGCCCAACCCGTGTTCGAGCATACCAAGCGTAGTCACACAAAGGAAGAAGTAGTTGAGATCTCCTAGGGCTCTCTTTCCCTCTCTCCACCTGATAAGGATCGATATCCTTGGGATTTACTTGCCTTATCGGTATAGGAAAGTTAGCTATAAATACTTAACGATACCCTGATATACAGGCACGCAATATTTTGCAACCCTAATCATAATACTTCCACGTACTAACGAATGCATTTGACGGAGTGACAAAAAAAAAATGCAAAAATGAAAGTACGGTGATTACAAAAAAATTTTAAAAAAAAGTATAGTAACCAAAAATTGGACGTTTGCAAAGTATGGTGACCAAAAAATGAATTCACCATTTTTTTATTTTACAAATTTTAGCCCCGTTTTAGTTAATAACCGGTGTAAGATTTTTAACATCGATTTCAAAATAACCCATGTCAAACACTCGAGATCTTTAGCACACTGCATATCTTTCACACATGCAAAAAAAAATTGTAAATTTGGTGCGAAATGGGTTAAAAAACTGGTATTAAAGACCCGAATTGGTAAAATAATTACACCTCAAACCTATTCAACTCTCCATAGGCGGAACTAGGGTGGGCCCGTGCCTCACTTAGCAAAAATTACTTATTGTCTAAATATTTCTTTAAAATTTTCATTTGTGCCCCATTATTTAAATATTCATTTATTTAATAAATAGATATATATATCTTTCAATCATTTTAATAAAAATTAGATCATGGTTTATGTAGTTTTAAAATTTTTAACTTTATATTACTAATTTATAGTTATGTCAATATTAATTTCTTACACACACCATTAGCATTTTATGTATCCCACTAATTATTCTTTTTTTAGCTCTGCAAGGGCAACTCCCCACATTAATTAGTATCATAGATGCCTATTAAACCATTATTCCAAATTTGCAACAATATCATTCTTCAACGTACTTGAATCTATACAAATTAATCCTTGGTTCCAGACATTTTTCTTCTTCCTATATTTCTCTCCATTATTTATTTAATCATTTTCATACCGATCCCTACATAAACTATTTTTCAAGAACCAAGGTAGTGAAATTTTAACGACCCGGGTTCACATGCTGAATCAAATTGCAGCATCAACTCAACCTAGAACAAGTTCATACCCCCAAATTCACATTTACTCATAAGAACTAAAAACATACAGGCTGTTTCTCTCCTTTTCTTTTAAACTTTTCTTGCTTCTAATTCATGGTTTGATAACTAGCAATTTTAATTTATCGTGTAATTCTAGTAGACTTATAGGTGAAATCTCCAATTACAACTAAAGAAAATAGTTTAAAATTTGTGGTTCATCACATTGATATCCATGCAAGGTATCAATCTTGAGTAGAAAACATCGTTAAGAGACTTTCACAAATGTATAGTTCTTTTTATAGATGCCAATATACAATACTTAAAACAGTTAATTTGATATTGTTTCTTCCATTCATGTCCTTATATTTTTTAAGAGTGAGTTAATTTTGAATCACTCATAATTATATTAGTAAGAGTTGTTGGAAAATTTTCAATTATTTGCTGGGAAAAGAGGAGAAGCTGGAATGGGCTGTGCTACAAGACGTGTGTGTCGCACGCTAGGTCGGACAGAAGCCTGAGAGAAAACTGAAGCAATGCTAAAAAGGCAATTGTTGGGCAGCTGGTCATGCGACCGAACGTGCGATTTGCACAGGATCCAACATGCTTTCTTCCTCTCTGAACTGTTGCATCTCTTCACGAAAAGTGAGATTTCGAAATCAATTTTTATCCGAATTGAGTCATGTTTTTTCCTACATTTTCATAAGAGTTGTGGTTATTGAGTGACACCTTTTCAAAGCCTATAAATAGACTCCTTTGGACGGAATTACAGAATACGAAATTATTCTCATTGGTCAAGTCTTTCTTGCACTTTTCTCTCTTTTTTTATTTTGGATAAGTTAGTGCATGCTTACAAAGACTTCATCTTATCCCAAAAGGATATTAGATTCAGATCTCTTTTCACACCAAAGGAAACTAATAAAGTCTAAAGAAAAGTGCTTTGCACGTTTAGAAACAACATTTCTTTTTGTACTATCTTTGTAATAGATTAGTGTATACAAAATAAATTTTTGATTTCTTTTTGGTTAGTCATTGTTGTGTTTTCTGGAACTACACCAACAAGAGTAGGAAGAATATATATATTTTTTAATACAAAAATATTTTTGAAAGCTGAATTTTTTAATAAAACAAATGGTGGGGTATTATTTTTAGAATCATGCAGTACATCAGTAGCTATTCAATATATCAGAGGTTATAAACAATACGCAATACTTGATACTTCATAACATAGATGGTATACTTTTTGATGTTAAAATCAATACTAGTGTCTTAAAAAAAGATATTACATGTTTCTAAATAATTATAGTTAAGGAAAAATTTGGACTGTGTGATAAATTGGATACAGTACAATTTTACAATCCAAATTAAGGTTTTCGCATTTTTGTCAAATAATATATATATATATATATATTTTTTTTTTGATATTAAGCAAAGTTATATATTGAGGCTTAATTTGACAAAACTAGGTACATATATTTTGATATTAAGCAAAGTTATATATTGAGGCTTAATTTGACAAAACTAGGTACGTATGGGCATATATATATATATATATATACTTTGCATGGAAATTATCGATACATAGTTTTTACAGAAGAGCCAAGTAAATTTACGTACGTAATTAACTTGATCAAGAAGTCACCCCCTATAAGTTTTTTTTTTTATTTTTCTAGGTTTTCTTGATTATTAATCAAAAGGAGCCGTCTCCTAACAACATTGTTATACTGTTCCCTAGCAACTTGTTTGCTTATGCAAACTAACTTAGAGACAACCAAAAGGATGAATCCATGTCTGAAATTTGCACTGGTGTGCCCAGTTTGTCCTTCGGCCCAACCCGAGGCCCAATTACTAAGTTTACGATCCGGCCCAAGCTGGCCCATCAACGGAAGACTATTTATACACGGACCGGTGGGCAATGACCAACACCCTCACCTCTATAAATAGGCACCTTCATCACCATTATAAGGACCTCTCTTCTTGGTACTACTTTTCTCTCTAGTTTTACTATATTCCTCCTATGTCTAAAATACTGATTTTGGCATCGGAGCTTAATCGGGGGAAGTCCCAGATTAGTACAGGTGTTGGAGATGACGAATCGGAGCGGATCCAACCCGAAGACCCTCGCCGGCAAAACCCGCTCATCAACTGGCACCGTCTGTGGGGACTCGATCGCCGCAATGCAGTCCATTTCGGGCCTTGAGATCCCGAACTGAAAAAATTTGTTGTGAAGCTCTTGGCATGGTGAGGGTGAGTCAAGAACGGAAAAATAAGGTGGAGATACTCCCCTAGCCTGGTCTGGAAAATTTTCTTGAAATAAAATGCGTGCTTCGGTGGTTGGAGTTATTTGTTTAAAGAGAAGATTTCCATATCTGAAGAAACGATGCTGTTGCAGTGGAGCACATTTTTGACTTCTCATTTTTTTATGGAGGAGTAGCAGAAACCCACAAACAAGGATATTAGAGCTTAATAATCTCATTTCCCTCTAGATCTGAAGAAGTAGTGTTCTGGCAAAATATTGAGTCTTGGGAGAAATAAGGAGGATGAATCGGATCGGGAGAAATAAGGTAAAGTTTCTGATGCCATCTGCTTCGAGGGAACCTTTTGGAGTCAGAGAGGGAAGTTTCTAGATCTGAAGTTTGCCAGCAGAAAAGCTCGCGATGGGTGAAGTTCTTGTTGTAACTGTTGCTGTTTTCTGGTGGAGAAAGAAGGAAATGCAGTCCAATCACCAACACAACACAACCCAGTTGACCGGTTAAAATATGGAACTCCAGCGACTTTCCTTTATTCATGGAAAGGAAAGATCTAGCACCCAAAGGAGAAGAACTTCAACTCGCCGGCCTGGGAGCGAAGTCGCCCCCGGTAGCCACGAACAGTCTCGAATTTGGTTGTCGTCAGAGCTCTTCCACATGTCGCTAGAAGTAAGTTCCGACGACGAAATTTTGAAAAACAGAGAGCCAAGGATGAGCCTTCATTTTCATAAATTTGGAGTTAAAAGGTGGAGGTCGCTGCCTTGATCAAGCACCAACGACGTTCCCCCCGCGATGGAGTTCCCTCGTCGATCGCTGCCCCGATCAAGCAGCAACGACTTTCTTCCCCGCGTACACCTTCCCCGACCTTGGAGAGGTACTGGCCTTCGGAGCTCCCGACATCATCTTCCTCGGAGAAGAAGAAGGAAGATGAGTGATCGGTGGAATTTTGGAAGTTGCCTTTGCTAGGCCTAGAAGGTTGTTGTCGTTGATGCGTTTGGTCGATGATGAAGAGAGTTGGGACTATGATGCATTCTCATGAGGAAGAGGGAGAGCATTTGTCTTATGTCCTCAGTGCCACATCAGCCCACACGCATATGCATGCATGTGTTTTCTTTTTATGTATGGGTGAGACATGAAGGGCCCGCCCATATGCAAGGTGTATTTGTTTTCTTTTTGGATTTTATGTGTGGGTGAGACATGAAGGTCCCACACATGTGCAAGGTGTTGCTTTTTCACCTTACCAAAAAAAAAATTCACACTTCACTAACCCGGGAAAATTACAAAAACACAAAGAAGGCTCTATGTTTCAATGACGGGTAAGGCGGTCAAGCTAAGGAGAGCCAGATGATGTTTATGAAGAATGGAGAGCTTGAAGTCGGGCCTTTTCTTTCTTCGTTTTGGAATTAAAAGGTGGAGACTCGGCGATGCCGCAACAGCCTGGAAATCCCGAGAATGGACTGTTCTCTCTTTATTTTAGAGTTAAAAAGTGGAGACTCGGCAATGCCGCAACGGCGTGGAAATTCCGAGGTTGGGGTTGTTCTCTCTTTTTTTTGGAGTTAAAAGGTGGAGGCTCGGCAATGCCGGCATGGGAATCCCGAGACTGTATACTTTGATGAAACTCGAGTGAGACAAGGCGGGGATGGTGAAACCTGCGCCTCATCACTTGGAGTTCACCTCGTATACGTTTCGACGACACTAGAATTTATAACTCAATTGAGACAAAATGGGGTGGGTGAAGCCTACACTTAATCAAACAAGTTATTTAAAATGGAGACGGTGGGACGACGATGCTTCAAAAGAACCACGACTTTACGAGAGCTTTTTCGGTCTTCTGTTTAAGGTTAAAGGTGGAGCGAAGCTCGTGCATGCGAACCACCATACATGCAAACCCGGTGCATGCAAGTGAAGAAGAGCTCGTGCATGCAAGTGAAGGGTGGTGGTAAAATGAGGCTCGTGCATGTAAAACCCATGCATGCAAGTGAAGAAGAGCCAAGGGTGGTGGTGAAGCCTCCCGTGCATCCAAACCCCGTGCATGCAAGAATGGATGCCGAATCTGATGAAGGAGTTGGGTATGTCCAGATCTGGCAACGATGATGAAGGACCCGCGAATGAGCTGCGACATGTCCGATGAAGTTCTGGCAGAGCTCGCCAACTAGAAAGTTCGACGAAGAAGACGGAGAAGGGCCAAGCCAGAGAGGGGGATAAGCCTCTAGGTCGTCCCGGATGAGGTCAGCCCCTCAGGTCGTCACGGATGAGGTCAGCCCCTCAGGTCGTCACGGATGAGGTCAACCTCCAGGTCATCACGGATGAGGTCAGCTCTTCAGGTCGTCTTGGAGGAGGTCAGCCTTCAGGTCGTCCCGGATAAGGTCAGTCGCTCAAGTTGTCCCGGATGAGGTCAGCCCCTCAGGTCGTCACGGATGAGAAAATGGAAAACAAAAGTCTCTTTAGCCTCGCATCCTAATCAAAGTCGAGGAAAGCCAGAGGGTGCTGGTGAAAAATGGAGAGTCTGAGGATGAGCCTGTGCATAATTCGGTTTGAAGTAAAAAGGCGGAGACTAGGTGAGGCCGCAACGGCGTGGAAATCCCGAGGCTAGGGCTATGTTCTCTTTAATTTGAAGTTAAAAGGTGGAAACTCGGCAATGCCGCAATGGCATGGAAATCCCGAGAATGTTTGCTAAAATTGGAGAGGCCTCTACTCTCTTCAATTTGGAGTTAAAAGGAGGAGAATCGGCGATGCCGCAATGGCAGAGAAATACCAAGGATGTGTGTGCTTTCTCCCTTTGTTATTGGAGTGAAAAGGTGGAGCCCCGAGGATGCCTCATCAACAAGAAAATTCCGATGATACTTACATTAACGGAGCTAAAGTGAGACAAGGTGGAGTTTGGTGGAGCTCGCGCCTAATCACGCTTCACATCTGGTCACGGAGAGGCCTTTACTTTCTTCAAATTCGGAGGGAAGAGGAGGAGACCCGAGGATGCCGTATTGGCAAGGAAATCCTGAGGATGCATGTGCAAAATGGAGAGCCCGAGGATCATTCTTTGCTTTCTACAAATCGGAGTAAAAAATTGGAGATTCGGTGATGCCGAAGCTGCCTGGAAATCCCGAGGCTATGTAAAAAATTGAGAGCTGAAGCTGTGTATAAAGAATGAAGAGCCCGAGGCTCTCTCATGGAGGATGAAGAAAGTTTGGAGGATGTTGCTATTTTCACGAGGAAGGAGGAGATTTGTCATATATCCTTTGTGCCACATCAGCCGCAAATGGATGGGTTTTGCCTTTTGTTTTTGGGTGAAGGCATGGTGGAGCCCACGGCAACTCTTCCAACCAATTTTCTTAATTTCTCAAACATCACAATGGTAGGAAGAATGATCACATGGTGGGGCCTGGGGTTATACAATTCATTTCCACGAATTGTTGGCTCATAGGACATTGACGAAAAGAGTGAAGAAGTTAGCCTCGCATTTTATTGAAAATATGGAGAGCCCGAGGGTGATGGAGAGCTCGAGGATGATGGTGAATAATTACGTAGGGCCGGGTTTTTCTTTCTTAGAACAAAGGCGGTGTTTGTGCTAGTTTAGCTTAACAACACACCCTCGGTGGAGTCCGTGCATGTAAGTAGAACAAAGCCAACTGCGGTGAACCCATGCATGCAATGCAAGAAAGTAGAGGACATAGACAAGGTCGGTGAACCTTGCATGCATTCACCGTGCATACAATGCGTCCAAGTAGACCAAAGTAAGGTCAGTGGTGGAGCCCGGCCGTGCATGCAAGATTCATCAATATGAATTGGAGATAAAAGCTACACATCGGGTGAAACAAAGCAAGTCTAGAGAAACTTTTCCAAAACAATTAAAAGTTTTAGAGTCAAAAAGACGCGAGCATCCGGCCTAAGCACCGATCAAGATCCTAACTTCAAATTTCAGGGCAGTCCCCCACTCTTATTTATTTATCTTATTTTCAATTAATAAAGCATACATGTTATTCTATTTTGTTTTTATAAATAACGCATGTGCCTTTATTTATTTCATCGTCAGTTAAATGAATAAAGTATGCTAGTTTATTTTATTTTAAATAAGCGAAGCATGAGCCTTTATTTATATTATCGTAAAATAATTGATCTAGTGCTATTATTATAAGTGTGTATTTAATTGCATCTACAAAATTAAATATGATTTTGGCTTAATTATTTTGTCCTTGCATATTTTGTTTAAAGTATGGTATTTATGAATTTTACAAATAAATTAGCAAATATTGAGTGTTTGTTGATTCTTACTAGGAAAACGGAGGGGTATATTAACCCGACTCCAAAGCATTCGTCATAGTTGCGGATTCGGCATACTCGCGCCGGACGCTGCCATGAGTGCCCGAACCCGACTCTCATTTGTAGGCTGCCGGATGCCACGAACGACTGCGAGGCGGTGTTCGAATTTACAGTCGCAGTGTGGCGTACTCGCAAAGTGCCCAAACCCGACTCTCTGGTGTAGGCGGCCGGATGCTGCGAACGACCGCGAGGCGGTGTTCGAATTGTATATTCAAAACTGGGGTTCCATTGTTGCTAGCCTTACTCGGGGTTTTCATTACAACGAGTCTTACACGACTTCTAATTTCTATGAGCACTACGGGTATTCTTATTATGGGCTCTCGTAAGCCTTTTTATTACAGGCCTTTTTGGGCCTTCTATATGTCTAAAATGTTGACTTTGGCATCGGAGCTTAATCGGGGGGGAAGTCCCTGATTAGTACAGGTGTTGGAGATGACGAATTAGAGCGGATCTGACTCGAAGACCCTCGCCGGCAAAACCCGCTTCATCAGCCACCAATCTCTTGCTCCAGAATGTGAAGACCAGGGCAGTTCCCACAAACATGGCGATTTTCCAGAACCATGTCCATTGCCTACAGTTGCAGCCCAGATTCTCCCAAGATCTCGTTCGTGAATGGAGCATGGGTCGATAGACGTTTTCCTTTGAGTCCCTCCCCCCAGCAATGCCTTAGGGATACTTTCAAATCTGAAGCTAAAATCCACGATTTCGCCTACCAGGTGATTATTAATTATCTATTTTTCCAGTGTGGTTAATGAATCGATTCAATCGAAATATAATATGTGATCATGAATTTATTTTCATTTTATTTATTTATTTTTTTTTTTTTGTGGAAGAATCATCATGAATCTTTTGATTTTGTGGTTAATGTTAGTAGATGGATAGATGAGATTAGTTGCATATATTTAATAAATTTATACCTTAGAAATTTCATTTGAAAGTAAAAGATCCTTCAATTTGAAGCTGGCCTCATGCATTGTGATCGTGAGTAACAATCAAAGGCACCGTTTCATGAGCTGAATCCTCTGCAAATCCCCTGCCGGTGGCAAAAATATGTTTCCTTACTTTATTTTATCATGGGCTTCTTGTCCCAATTATAAGGCAGAGGATCTGGACTCTGTCTCATAGGCAAAAAGGGGAAAATGCATGGAATTAAGTGATTTCTAAGTATTAAGACAGAATTAAATGAAGCTATATTCCGAATCACCAAATTAATGTACTAACTGATATGTAGACAAATTAATTCCAGCAAAAATGCTGACTAAATACCAAATTTTTAAGTTCTAAATCACTGTGTAATTTTCTTCTCTCTGTTTTGGGCTGTCCAATACCAATTAGTGTGGCACATGTCTGTGTTCATTTTAGCATAAATCCTAAATTGGTCAGAATATTTATGTTAATGGTCAAGATCATTTTATTTTGTTTTGGAGATTGACCAAATTAATTAATATTAATGTTTACCACTGATCAGGCTGATGAAGCAGTGAGAGATATCAACTCGTGGGCAGAGCTCCAAACCAACGGACTTATCAAGGAAGTAATTGGACTTGAACAAATCAAACCTTTGACGGCGGTCATTCTGGCTAATGCGCTCTACTTCAAAGGGTTTTGGTTGTATAAATTTGATACTCAACGGACTAGGAAGAGAGATTTTTACCTTCTCAACGGAGACAAGATTTCAGACATCTCCTTCATGGCTGCCTCGCGATTTCTTCTGTATGGATCATGCAGTGATTTTGAAGTTGTTGAGATCCCATATCAAACTGGGAAGAAGAATGGCGATGATGAGCAGCAATTCTCCATGCAAATAATCCTTCCGCGCCAGAGAGATGGGTTGCAGAATCTACTAGAAAAGTTGAACGCAGATTCCGGCAGGTGGAATTTCGAGCTCGGATTTACGAAGCTCGACGTTTTCTTGATGCCCAAATTCAAGTTCTACTACACACTTGACAACATAAGATTTCCATTTATGGATGAGCAAATGGAGCTGACGGAGATGCTCCTCCGCCAACAGACTGATTACGAAAGAGAAGCGCCTTTCATCAGCCAGAAGGCTTTTATCGAGGTGGACGAGGAAGGTACGGAGGCAGCAGCTGTCACTTATCGTAACTATCGTGGTTGTGCTTTACGTCAGGAACAACCCAAAATCAGGAGCTTTGTGGCTGACCATCCTCTCATGTTCACCATCAAAGAGAACATATCCGGATTAGTTCTCTTTACTGGTGCCATACTAAATCCGAAAATACATTGATCTAACTTATTCTTTATTTTTAATCCCTTAATTTGAAATTATTTCGTTTCTATTTTTTAATATAAAGAAATTGTTTTAAAATGGTTTCAAGTTCAAATTTAGACAATATTTAAATTATTTTCATCTAAGATATGATATTCATGCACATTAATTAATGACAACGTACTCTTAGAAAAATAAAGATCACATCACTTTTTTTACCCTTTATTTTAATTTGAATTAACTCACGTACTAGTGAAAATAAGCTCAAATATTACAAAATTTTGGTCTCAAGACATTTAAGGGACCAAAGTAAAACAATTTCAAGTTGATGGAGCAAATGGAGACAACATTACTCTTTTCCTAAAATAGCACCCTATATAAGAGACTAATAAAGTTATTTAACATTTATGTTACTTTCACAAATTTTTGTAATTGATCGTGAAAATTTCAAAACTAACAACAACTATCTAACTTTTGCAAAAAATTTTATAAAGTCAGCCAGTTATTTATTAATAAAAAATTATAATATAAATATATTTACTAAGCATAAATATCCTCAAATTTATTATGAAAAAAGAAAAGGCAAATCTTATACTATCCCATAAATCTTTATAGTTAACCCGGGATGAAAGTGGGTGTGATGAACAGTTTAAATGGTTAACATGTTTCAAGGGAAATTTAAGGAGGGGTAAACGTAGAAGATATATGAATATATATATAAAGTTAACATGTTTCAAGGGAAATTTAAGGAGGGGTAAACGTAGAATGGAAATTACAAGAATGGAAAAAATGATGGAACCTGCAGTGGGCTATGAATTACCAGAAAAGATAACTCTTCATAGTTTGACTTGTCCAAGTAAGTCGGGAGAGCTTCCATACTGGGTTCAACTTCGATGAGTTAGGGATGGGATAAACCAATGAAGGACTGGTTTCAAAAGTTCATCAACCCCCCCCCCCCCCCCCCTCCCAAAAAAAAAGGTAAGCTAGACAACAAATGTTGCAAGATTTACTCTGGGTCAAATGACCTTACATTAGATGTCGTTACTTTAGATAGCTAGTCCAAAAAACTCAGTCTCCATTTTGAGACCTATCTTGTTACAAAGCAAATTGAGTCACTAAAGGACCAAGGCCAACTTTGCTACATCGATCTTCTACGACCAAAAGATATTTATAACTACCAAGCACATATTCTAATAAATATATATCTTTGATTATATTTTTTGGAGTGGACATTTTTTTGTCCTAAAACAATCAACCATATATAGCCTTAATATCTACCTCAAACTTTATGGTTTCCATCTATTTTGTTGCAAGAAAAACATAGCATCCGTCATAGCTATCACTTGATGGATAATTTCTAACTAAGCTTGGATTAAAATTTGTACAGTTAGTTCAATTTATTGCTACAGGACTTCCACTTATTGGGTTGACTTTGCAACATTGAGGGCTGGCTAGCTTTTAGAACTCGTGGCACCATTCCCATTTAAGTTAACAAAAGCTATGGTCCGCCATTATCTCAATTGGGTTTGGGCTGAGTCCCTCTTCAGGTGGCTTCCTCCTAGGCCAAATTCTAAATTGGTGTGGTTTAACAAAGACACATTCACACTTCTACATTCTAACCACTCCTCCATCATCTAATTTACAATCTCCAGCTCTGAAACATTTTTAGCATTAAAATTTCATTTGTTTCTTTCTTTCCAAAGCTGCCAGAAAATGAAAGCAGTATAAATTCAATTATATCTTGCATATTTTAGATTTTCCTACTTTCCTAAGACTTGTCAACCATTCCGAAATAGACTCAGCTTTCCCATTCAATCATTCCCAACTGACTGGTGAGATCTTCCAAACTGTTTGGGCATTCCGACAATGGAAACAAATGTTTACTGTTTCTAGATCTTCTCCACATTGTTTGCAAATCCCTTCAACTGGTGTTCCCCCTTTAAGACAATTATGTTAAACTAGTAATGTGTTATTGCAAACTCTCCACAAAAGTGATTTAATTCTGCCTTAGCCTTAAAAGTTGAGTTTTCAAATGAAACTCCATAGCTGAACTTCATTTTCTATACTTCGACTGCTTTCGTCTCTGCATTTGCTATTCTTTTTCAGTTCAGAAGCCAATTTATATCCCTAAACTAACAGAATGTTGCCCTTTGTTGTTTGTTTTTTTTTTTCTTCAAATTTCCAACCTAATATATCCGTGGCACCCAAAGAACTAATTGGAACTGACAAAATTAATTCGGTTTCAGAAAAGATTCCCTTAACTAACTCTTTGTCCCACCCCTCTCCGTTGTCCTTCATTAGATCCTTCACTTTAGACATCGTACAGTCCACATGTTTAGTAGAAGAAAACCTTTGTAATGTTCTGCCAAGGAAGCTATTCATCTATCCACGCCTCTATACTCTTTTCATCACCAAAGTGCCATTTGCAGCCTTCTTTGATCAAGTTTATGCTTGATTTTCAGCTTTTCCACAATAACGAATCTTCTTGTTTGCCTCAGCTTGTAAGACACTACCTCTTTGGAAGTACCTAAGCTTTCATGACCTTGGACATAAGAAGGCTGGGCTTTGTGGTTAATCTCCAAATATGTTTAGTAGAGCGTCACCGAAAACTAAACATTCAAAACCCAAACCTCCTCTTTCATTCAAATCTATCATTTTCTCTCATGAGACCGAGCGCTTTTTATTTTTTTTGACTCCATTTCTTTACACATCCCTCTTGGTAAAGCAAGACATACAATAATCAGGAAGAGCCTTAATGACAAATTTCAACAATATCTCTTTTTCAGTTCTTGATATTACCCATGGTTCTCTCTTTGATAAAGTTAAAATTTGCCTACTTTCATCTTCCTATAATTATAGACATACCAAGCTACTTGTTGTCTATAAAGTGTTTCATAGAAGATTGTTGTTATGCTCCAAGACATTTTTGCTGCAAAACACATAAAGACTTGTTCAAATTGACTTTTTGTCTTGAGATCTTTTCATACTTGTCCAAAAGGCTCCGTATACTGAAATTTTAGAATATTCATGTCTCTCTCACTGTATAATATATGGTAACTGAAGAATTTGAGGGGTTCTTCAAGACTTTAAGAAAATATAAGAACACAAAGTAGGAAGAAATTCTTTAGGAATTTCACTATCAAATAAAGAAAGAAATGTAGAATGAAGAAAGACTTTCACAAGTCACAAAGTAGAAATCTAAGGCGTGTAATCACTTTTCTTAAAATATTTAATGCCCCCACTATATGTCTAACAGGGTATGTGGCAAGATCACTTTTATGATACAATAGATTTTTTGCAAACAACTAAGTAGACAGTACTTAGATTGTTTAGACAAAAAAGAAGATGGAAATAAGTTGATTTTAATCTGTGGCAATCACCCTCTATTTATAGAGTTGAAAGGTTGCGTTCATGGGATACGATAAGCCTATGAATAGATGCAGTCATCCATTCATCAGTTAGGATGCAACACTTCAACCAAAAGACGCATCTTTCAGAAGAAATCAAAGAGTTGCATCTCTTAGTAGCCACTGGAGTTCGTCCGAGGATCCGTCCGAATCGCATGAAGACTCGCTTGGCACTTGCTCCTTTCAACCAAGTGAGTTTGCCCACTGGAGCTCGTTTGAGACGGCGTGCAACTAGCACGAGGTCTCGCAAGTGGTACTGGAGGTTGTCCGAGATGTCATTTGACTCGCACAACGTCTTGGATGTCTTACTGAATTCTGAAAGCTATCTTTGACCTTTTATCTGATCCGGCGTGCGACTCGCACGCAGCATCACTCCAAATTTTCATTTTACTGCATGAACTTTTCCCAATGTCTTTTATATATTATAAACTACAAGATAATCTTCAACAGTAACAAGGAGAAGAGATTCTGGGAAAACAAGGAGCAATCCACTTTTCAGATTCTAAAGCAAAAGGTCTCCGCCGTAAAAAAAAAAAAAAGAAAGAAAAAAAAAAGTCTCTGCCGATGCAGACCATTCTGAATGGGGCATGTTATTTGCAGGTACCATTTTACTAAACACAGGACACTTTTTAAAAATTTAAGTGGTGAAAAGACAAATATACCCTTGATAGTTTCTAACTTCATAAAAAAAAATTTACCCAACTTTTTTAACTTAGGGAAAATCGCCCAGACTAGGCGATTTTCCCAGATAAAATCGCCTGGCCTGGGCGATTTTCTCAGGGAAAATCGATTCCAGGCGATTTTCCCTGAGAAAATCGTCCAGGCCAGGCGATTTTTCCCTAAAAAAAAACGTTTTTTCGAAAATTTAGTGGTCGTTCGCCGGAAAAATGATTTTCCGACTACTGATCGGGAAAACCTGAAAAAAAACGCCGTCCTGTGGCCTTTTTTTAGGGAAAATCGCCACAGGACACCAATTTTATCTGGGAAAATCGCCTGGCCGGGGCGATTTTCCAGTCCAGGCTATTTTCCTGGAGTTAAAGAAGTTGGGTAATTTTTTTATAAAGTTAGAAATTATAAAGGGCAAAAATATAAATTCACGTATAAAAAATTTAAAAAGTGGCCTACGAATAGTAAAATGTGGCCTGTAAATAACATTTCCGACAATGAAATTAGCCAAGGATATCCTCATGCAGAGACGGTGGAACTGCAATTCTTAATAAAATGCATTAGTCAATCCAACTAGTCTTAGGCCCGTTTGATAAAAATTAATGTTTATATATAAATGTTTAATGCTGAAATTATAATGCTGAATTGATTAAGCATTTAATATCTTAATGCTAAAATATATTTTTTAACCTTTGAATTATAATGCTTAATCTATTTTTTGAACCTTTGAATTATAATGCTTAATCACTCAATCTTGCTTAAAAAATATGTTGATCTTAATGTTGAAATATTGAAAATATATAATTTTACACTTAGTTGAATTGTTTATATTTATATATGCAATGTACTTGTCTTTTAATTAAATATACCATTATGATTAATGAAAAATATAAGGAAATAAAATAAGATAAAATACATTAAATTGAATGATTAAAATAATTTTAAAAAATATTACAATTTATTAAAACCCAAAAAATGAAAATTGAATCCATTATTTTAATAAAATTCATATATAATTAATAAAATTATATAAGTAATATATAACATATCGTATAAATGAGATTTATAAAAACATGTAAATGATATAATTTATTAAGGGTCTGCTTTTTTCATTTTGGTTTCAACAGTAAATTATATATATATTATAATCATTTTCATCATTTCAATAAAACTTATTCAGCTATACCTTTTACATTTTCAATACACTTTTTACATTATAAAACTATTTTTCAAAAATATGTTTTCAAAATAATAAAAAAGAACAGGCCCTAAATAAATTTTTAATACTACAATATAATAATAAAAATAAAATAAATTTTATTTGATAATATTATAATGAAAAAGTTTAAAATACGTAGTATGCTAATGAAGAAAAAATAAAATAATAATTATAGTTAAATCAATATGAATAAAATAAAAGGGATAGTTTCGAAAATCAAATATGAATTATTTAAAAATTATTACGTGGAGTATTAAGAGATAAGCAATAAGCTGACTTTTTCCGCTTAAATTTTTGTAAAGGAAATAAGTAGTGTTTAAATGATTAAGAGGTTTAAATTTTCGTTATCAAACACAATAAAAATCATTATCTCTTAATCAAATAATTTTAAGCATTAAATTAGGTTATCAAACATGCCTTTAGAATTTATGATATGGTCACACAATCTAATATTCAGTTGAAAAGTTGCAAAACCAATTCAAAAAACAAAAACAGAGAGACAACAAAGTCATCCGAGAAACATACAAGAAATTAAAAACTTCCCATCTTTGCCCGATTTAAGGTAGCTTAATTTAACTATTTTCTGGCCTTTGAGTCAATTAATGAACTTTATAATGTCCTGACAAGTATAAAATGTGTTTTGTTCTTTGCTTCCCATGACCTCATCATTGGTTTCAAAGATAAAATATAATTTATACAACCAATCTCACAGTAAAATAAAAACGCTTTAATTATTGTTGTTGTTCAGTTTATCATAATTCTTTTTGTTGTTCAGTTTATCATAATTCTTTGCATTTGGTTTTACCATCTTACAAGAGGCAAGATTCATATCCTCTTTTAGGGAAAAAAAAAATCTCGTGTCACCGGCTGAAGCTACAGTACCTACCTCAAGATTAACCTACATATACCTCTGTTGACAAGTGACGATTCATCCATGGATATATTTGGAATCCAAATGAGAACTGCACAAAAGACTATTCTTCGATTGAATCAAAGAAAACCTCGATTCAGTTTTGCTTACAATCAACTGTACATTTTATTTTAGGAAAATACTTGGTATTCTTTGGAATAAGGTAACTGAAACACAGTATTCACACAGGACTAGTGCTTTTTACAGGTCCTTTCTGTCCGATAGATCCTCCAGTTTTCAGTGACTGCAAACATTCCAATGTTTGCTAGGCAGGCTTCCTATTCATCCATAGAGTCTAATTCGCGTCGTGATGGATTGCCGACACAAAGGGCACGATGATAGGGAGACACCACAATCCTTGCAAGTCTGTTCAAGCTCAAACTCCACAATGAATAAAGTAGAAATTGTGCATTGGTGTAAGGGTTGATATTTTGGATATTGTAATGCAGAACTAATATTAATAAGAACAATATTTACTCTCTAAACACTCTCCCTCGAGTTGGCATGCAAGTACCATAATCTCCTTTCTAATAGATGTATTAACTGTATGGTTGCTATGAACATCAAAAATGATTTGGAAAGACTAAAGAAACATCTTAAAACAAGATAAAAATGATTTGGAAACATACCATATGACCACATCCAAAAGCCATATCCTTTGGATTTGTTAAGCAAATTGGGCAAGCCTTGTGGGGGAAAAAAACAGAGAAAAAGAATATATCTCAGGAATCGATCTTAAAAGAAACACAAGGGCAAGAGTAAACAAATAGTTACTTGATCTGCTGGGGTTCCAGGTTCTATTGGTTCAAAGTTCGTCCCAGGGAGTGGTTTGACTGTATTATCATGATCTGGTACTCCGCGCGGAGGAGGGAGCGCCTTCGTTCTAGTAACTCCAGATTTTCTGCCGGGAAATGCATACAGATCAAGATTTCTAGTGAACTTTTCCACAAATATGAAGCACAACAACCTATTGGCCTTACTCTTTGTGCGGCAGGTTTTGCGCAGCTCTGTATTGGAAAGGAATTTCCATCAGGGCAGCTAGAGCAAATGATGCTTCTCTTTTAGACATATCTTTATTCTCAGACATAATTTTTGTGAAGTTCACAAACTGCAGGATATCAGAAGGAAAAATTTTAGTAACTAGTTAGTTCTAACAATATAAACTTTATTTCGTGCAGCAAGAAAAGCTACAAATCCACCTAAATTCCAGTTTTTTTTTCTTCTTCCCATAACCTTGTCTTCATTTAAGACACAAGGGAAAATGGACGCTCCCGCTATTACACTGTACAAATTCAAATGGTCTAACTAATCTATATTCTTATTTCTTACACTAACTCTTGGCTACATGCCCAATTATATTAGACAGTAAAACTGTCTGGTGAATAAGAAACAACAGACAAGTAATTGTAGATGTTACCGAGATTGAGTACAATAACATAAAATAAACAATGACCAAAAGGAAAAATGACAATGGTATACATTCCCCCTTCATACCAAAAAAGATTACACTTGCAAATTTTTCTTTCACAGAAATAGGAGAACTTTCAATTTATTTTCCTATAATACCTTTACTAATCTAATTATGTGTGGCTTCACAATGACAAAGGGTAATGCTGTAACCAATAGCTTATCTTCTTTTGTCCCCGAAAAAAGGGTACTGTGCTTAACTTTCACACACTTGATACCATGCTTAACTTTAATAAGAGTTCAAACTCATTATATCATCCTCTGCATTTGTATTGATTACTACAATATTAATAAAAGAGTAATCAAGCCCCACAGCAGCTAGACAATGGCTGTTTCATGCATAAATAATAAGGGTAATCAATATCACTTTTACTTTAAAATATATATATATATATATATATATACAAAATAAAATAATAAGTCTGAACAATTATGCCGAAAGAGAACCAATTATATTATCCAAAAATCATTACAAACATCTGAACGCAAACCTAGTTTAGAATATTATAAACCTAAGCTTAATGATCAAAGCTGAATTAAATGCAAAATAGCAAGGAGGCAATCAGTCCTCTTTACAGCCCTTAGTCAATAGGCAATAGAGGAGAGAATATAGTTAATCGAACCAAGCACTAAGATGATCATCAAGTAAGAAAAAGGTAGGCATTCCTGTTTTGCGATCACTGCACTGATTTCAGTGCAAACTAAACTTCATTTCATTAGTGTGTACCTGGAAATTATCAAATGCACGTCGACGAATGTTGTCATCAAATTGTTTCATTTCATCCCATGGTCCATCCCCAACACCAACAAGAATGATCGAAAGAGGATATTCACTATTTATCAAACAATAAGTTAGGCAGATCCACAAAAACAAAATTCACAGAAGGATAGTCATTACCTAGCAGCAACTATGGAATCAATGGTTGCTTGCTCTTGGGGACTAAGTTTTCCATCAGGTGTACCAGAACTTCTAGTGACCTAGATTATACAACATTATGAACAAAGGGGGAAAAAATCATGTGTGAAAAAGATTGAGGTTTTAGACATCAACTAAAATATAAAATAGGCGTATGAACCTGTCCATCTGCAACAATGACAAGGACGTGGTATTGCCCATTGCTTCTTTCAACAATATCAACTGCACAATCAATTATTGGCGCAAATGATGTTGGACCTATAAGTCATGAGCATAAGGATATCCATTTTAAAAAATCAATGCCAACTCAAACTGGCATGCAAATAGTAAGACACTGTAGTGTAAAAGCCTCTCTTATCATGGATAGATGTACTTCTGGTTCATCTAACATTTTAATCACAGTAGTGCTTAATTTAAAATGATACAAGAACCTTATCGTCTTAACAATAAAGAAATACACAAACTTGCCCATTCGTACAACAGCAGTAACAAGCAAATAATTTTCATCAACAGAGAGGCAACAAAAGGAAAAGGAAGACATGGAGACAGAATATAGAATATGTTAAAGGGATCAAGATTGGCCAGATGGGCTGTTAATTTCCTAGAATTTGCATGCCCAAGAGAAAGCAACACCTAAAAGAATGATTGAAGGAGGTTTCTGTTAAGTTTCACCAATATCCTGCCTGCTGTATCAACAACCATCTCATGAAGGATGGCGAAATTAACAAAAAAAAGTACTTATTAATCTAATTAGAGAGCATGGGAGCAATAACCATAAATGACAATCAAGCACTTGCACCTTGTAGAAGTTTTGCTGTGTCTGAGATGCCAAACAGTGTTGGTTACGGAAATGTTTTAGGTACATAGGTCAAATTAGAATGTAGATTCATCAGATGAATGACATGTGCTAATTTCTCTTTAGTACATTATTATAGGCATGATACGTGAATAATAAAAAAAGTTATAAAAGGGAGGGTAAAACCAAAACATTTGATCCTGCAGGAATGTAATACCACTCACTTGCTTCATCAATCAAATGCATTCTCCAATCATGTGGGGGCATACTCAAGTAAGAAATACAACAACATGATTTATGCAGCACAGATCCCTAAAATAAAAAAGGCAACCTCAAACCTCAACCTCTGGATATTTGTGTGCAATCTAAGGATCTTTAAATGCCCCAGTTACGATAACTCACACTTCATTTCAGAGATTGAGAATCATGATGATCAGATATGCCGTATACTTAGGCTTAATTCGTTTGGCATGTGTAAGAATATACTGTCTAATTCACCAATTGGACCGAAAAACAGAGCTTTGCCGAAACAGAGCAGCAAAGAACCGGATAATGAAAAGTTCTAGAATCACTACAAAATGAGAAACAAGAGCAATTCATTAAATGCAAGTGAAATAATAATTAATTAGGACAGATGGCAACTAATAGCCATCAATCAGACCCTTTAACTTCTCTGCCCACCACTGCTCAACACCCAATCTTGAACCTCAATTACAATCACATTTTCATGTCAGATGATGGAACTATTCCTTCTCCTCTTACATGCCAATCACTGCTTTCAACAACTTTTTCAGTTCAATTTCTTGGGAAAGCACCTTCCATTTTTTTTTTTTTTTAATTTTATATTTTGAATGGAGGGTCAAATGCAAAATCACAACCAATGCAAGAAGTTTATTCACTACATTCTAGCATGTCCATACCACCAAACTCCATACAATATCTAGCTCTAGAATAGACTGAGAGGGAAGGTAATGAAAAAAGATAAAGCGAACTTTTGCTTTGTTTTGCAATTTTTAAAGGTTAGCTCCTAACTTTTCAGAACCAATAAAGGATTGTATGGACAGTCCTCACTTACATTTTTGTTTTGAATTTGTCTGGAAAATGTAAAAGGATTGGGTTAAAAATGAAAAAAATGTGCAATGGAAGTGTAAAAAGGTATTTGTAATATGAGAACTGAAATGGGACGGGTGTCCATAGAGACCCTAATTCTCAATGCCGCATTCTGTTTTACCAATTAACAACCCAAAAAGGTGATTCCTTTTTTTTTTTTTTTCACTCAAAGAAGAAATTGCCTTTTCCAACTCAAATCATTGACTTCATACCTTGTGTGGACTTTTCTCTTACTCAAAATTATAATCCAGTATATAGACCTAAACTACACACTGATGTCCAAATCCAGGAAATGAAGAGAAGTTAGCAAAATTTGGAAAGAACATAATAAAGTGCCAAAAAGTTATTCACAGAGTCCACTTTGTATCTAGAAACAATAATACAAAGTGAACTCTTTGAATGGGATAGAAGGGAGTACTTTGTAGTCTGAGCATCGGATATTTGTTTAGTGTTCATCGATCAATAGCTAAATCTAAATTTTTCTAACCAAAACTATGTAAAGAGAAAAGAAAAAAACAACAAAAAAAGGCCAGCATACTATACAGACAATCATTACCATTATATCCCGGTGAAAGCAAAACCAATAAATAAAAATATGTTTGCATCAGCCACAGCATTGAACTGTAATTTAACGAGTCAGTTCTACTAAAAAAATTCGCTGCGAAAGGCTGAATCACAACTAAGAAGCCAAATAGGATTACTATTCTACGGTTTCCTTTCGTTAAAATGCAGTAAAAAGCTACCTTCCTACACGACTGCAATTTTCATTTATGATATGAAAAGCGCAATAGTCAAGTAACCTGATAATTTCAGATAGGGGACAATCTCCTTATATCTTGCTAGAGCTTCTTGAAATCCATGGCAAGGTCGGTGGTCAGAGTAAAAGCTAAATACATGCTGGTCATGTGTTGATGCTGAAAATACAATAAATTGTATTACGTATCAATATGACGATATGAGGATGAGATTACAATATAAGTTGTATTACATATCAATATAAGTTGCTATAAAACAAACTAACCGTCACCAAATCCAAAGCAAGGAATCAAATTATCTTCATCAAACGGAGATAAAGTACGCCCAATGATAGAGATGGCTTGCTGATATGGATTAGGTGTACTGCCTATTGCATGAAGGCTTCTCCTGTTGAATGAATACCTTCCTAGACACAATACATTGTCACATATCCAACTACTGATTTCACTTTTACTAAGTCAAAAGCCAGCTCTTGTAAACAGTACCTGTCCACTCATTGCTCTTTGTAAAATCAATTCCAAGAATTAGATTTGATGATTCAAGGCCTTCTTCTCGTAATGCAGTAATAACCTGGGAAAAACAATTCTTAATTTTTCTTATTTCAAGACTGAATATCAGTTACAAATTGAACCTGCAAATGACCAAGTTCTTCTTGATACACAGAAGACGATATCAGTAAATAAAAGATGGCAGATTATGCATCATTTATTACATAGGCATAAAGCCACAATGATATATGAAGGCATGGTTACATTACAGAAAGGAAATACCTCTTCCAAGGAATTGAAGTTATCAGCGATAAAAGTAGGTCGATTCTTTATTTGATAATTACTGTCCAGAGAGCTTCCTGCTGGGGATTGATATTGATAGTTGGTGTCCACTTGACTTTCTGCATATATTGGATGTTGCTGCTGATAGAGAGCATCAACTGAATTTCTTGCATATGCAGAGGGTGGTTCATTTTGAATATCTCGATGAGTATGACCAGATCCTGATTCACTATTTCCCATTGTTCAAGGATCTTCCCTCCTGACCCCAATGAAAAGAGGGTAAAAATCTAAATATTGTCCTTCATTGAGTTAGAATCAAATGACCAATTAAATAGATATACATAATAAATAAATTCAAAAAACCCGAGCAGCAGAACTGGAAACCCATAAATTTGTCAAGTCAGTGGATTAGAATGCTCTTAAGTCACAATTAATTCTGAATCATAACAACTATCCCTCTTCAGCTACAAAGGAGAGTTTGTGTTATTGTAGCGAAAATGGGATGTAAATAGTAATCAAATGTACCAGCAATAATCACCTGACATATTTGACATAGATGATTATATAAACTTACCAACAGTGGGCATGTTATTTTTCACAAGTAGAAAAGTAATGACCAAAGGTTTTGCAAGGGTCTATGGCTATTTCAAACAGGAACACCGCTCGTTACCTACCAGCACATCCATTGGTGTGGAAAATTGTAAGTACAAACCATTAAGTATGGAAAGAATTCTTACAACAGTCAAACAAGGACAACAATACCTAGAGAAAGCACAACCATATTCAGCATTTACAGAATTATGAGTAGTCAACTGCCACATGCATAATCTTCAGATGCTAGTGTCCTCTTATCATCTCTCCAGCTACTAACAATGATGTTGAGTTTAGTTTCAACATAAGGAACCCAATATCACCAGTAGTTCTTACTTTAAATAGTCTCAGCTTCCTTTTACAACAAAGGAAATAACACAACTCCAACCAAATCAAGGCCTGTATGTTATCACATTTTGAAACCCATTTTCCATCTCAAAGCCCATTTTACTTAATTAATAATTATTTTTCATCGTTCCCAAGACACCTCCTTACATTTCTAATACTCATTTTTTACATTCCCAATAAACTTTTAATATTTGGAAAACCAAATCAAAAACACAATTTTTTACCATACAGGCCCTCAATCTTTTAAGTTAAGGTGGGAAATGAAATAACTTTCAAGTTCTGGACTAGTCAAAGAAGTTCAGAATCCTATTCAGATAGGCATCTGTAAAGCCAACAACAGGATTGTATCCTCCCCATTAATACCCAGAGAAAAGGCATCCAAAAAAACAAGTGTTAGATTGTAGTCCCATTTTCCAATCCACTGATCTTTTGCAGACACCTGACCTGTATCTTTGTGTTATATGCATACAATACGACAAGAACCATCTATCTTTCAGGCATTCTAGCAAGCTCCCTTCCCCTTCATTGAATAACCTATTCCTATCATCCCATCTAGAATGACAAACTAACTCCAGATTGTACTTCACCAACTAGCATCATTAATAGTTCTGGAACATTGATAATTTGCATCGTTTATCATACTTCAATGTTTTCATCATTGAAGGGGTTGATTATTTCCATTTTTGTTGCTTGATCAGGGTCTCCCGCTGTAGTTCTTGAACAATGG
This sequence comes from Leptodermis oblonga, assembly GCA_016801395.1. NCBI lineage: Eukaryota > Viridiplantae > Streptophyta > Magnoliopsida > Gentianales > Rubiaceae > Leptodermis > Leptodermis oblonga. Next base: position 20,892,300 of record CM028753.1, read on the forward strand.
TAATTTGCACTGCTTTTGCTACCCACAAATGTAACTGGCAGTCCCAAACTCCATGTCTATGGTCTGGTCAGAGCACGGTTAAGAAAGTATACAAACTATGTCGCGCATATGCGCTCTGTCTCCACTTCCTCTCTTTTCCTCCAGGACACAAGCTCCATAACTCTCACCATATCCAATGCTTCCTACACAAACTAACATGAAGTGTAACACCTATGCAGATTCTGGTCAGAACTATTATATTTATAGGATTCTCTGAAGGCTTGAAAACTTTCAGAAACCTGAGCAACAAAGTAACTCCTACCATATTTCTTCTGTGAGACTGACTGCTGAAGTCTACATAATTCCTTTTTGTCCACCAAAGTGCACTACCAATCCTTTTTCATGGTTTATATCCAACATAAGAAGATTGGGATGGGATAGTTTCTCTTTTAGGAATAAAAGCTCACAACTTAACTTCTTAAAAATAAGAAAATAAAGATCGCAGTTTATGCTCCATAATCTAGATGACAAAATTGAAATTTTCATTAGGTGTTAAAACTAAAACTTAGCAAGAGCATGACACATAAAGAAGGATTTTGCCACAATCTTACATGGAACTTGACGGGAATGATTCTAAAGCAGCAGAATTCAAAAACTAAACCAAGATAATTAGTTGCACAAAAGGGCTATGCACCATCAAAAACATTATCCCACATTGGTCTCCCAAACACTTAAAGGCTAACTAATACAAACTTGGCCTCTTCATTCATTGCCATTAATTTTGGGTTGGATGGTCAAATTTTCTAGCATGTTACCAAAGCTTTGAGTTTGGGCTTCATTAACCAGCTCTTGTCAATGCTCAAGTATTTGGGTTTGGGTTTCGTCTCTCACCATTGTCAATATTCAACTCAAGTCACGTTAGAGGGGGGAATCAAAAACATGATCATACAATGGTTTCCCAAACACCTAAACAATGGTGGGAGTCCCAGCTCTGTCTAAGATATAAAAATGTAATTCGCTTCACTTTTCCAGTGACATCTGTTAAGCTATAGACAGCTATCTCTGACAATTCATTTCTTGTTCATTCAGTCACCAACTTCTCTGATCTATTTTGGCAGAGTAGATGATCTTTTGATGATCTTCACTACCACCAATTATCAAATCAGAGTTTGAATTCTCTCCACCTCCCAAAATGATATCTGCTTGAACTCTTCTCACTCCTTAATACGATTTTTCATAATAAATGTTTGTAGGAGAACCTCTCTTATCCATCCTCCCATTTACATCTCACTTATTGTGATAATGTCCTTCACATCTCATCTTCCCATTCTCTACAGCCATTTCACAAACATAAGTTTACAGAAAGATTTAACAGATAGGAAGCATAAGATCTCCAAGTAAAACTCTTCAACCTAGCAATTAAACTGTCTCAAGTTTCTTCATCTTCCGACGTTTTTTTCAGCTTTTTTCTCTTTCTTTGTGGTGCTTTTCACCATCTCTCCAATTAGTTTAAAGATTAATAAAGCAGCAAAAGCTGAGCTTTACTATCAACACCATTCATCTCTACTGTAACTCATGACCCAGCGAAGAGCACGGATACATAAATCTAGAAGAATAGAATCTGGGTTTTGAGCCCACCTATTTTGAGTTCTTATCAAACTTAAAACAGAAAAATTACCCAGCTGACTTCCAAAAAAGATTAGCAAAAACTGGAATCTTTCTTAAAAGGACTCACGATGATTCTACTTCTAAGTTACCCATACATAAACTGCATATAATTTCCAAGATAAATTCTCCACCATCCTAAAGGAAAAGTAGCTAGGAAACAACATAATTTTCAACATCTTCCACCCCACCAGTGTAGTCTGTTTTTCAATTTTATTGGTCTGCTTCCTTCTACCAACTAATTCAAAAGATCAATTCAATCAGGCAGCCAGTCCCATTATACATTACACCTTTATTCATCCAAATCCAAAAGTGCCAAAGTCAATCAACATCCCAGCATAATACAGTCTTATTCTCAGAGAATGAAGATAATACTAATACTTTCTGACAACAGATAATACTAATTCTTGGCTTAACCAGAAATAAGAACAACCCAATTTTCCACTTACCACCAAAAATTCAATTAAAAAACGGAAAAAGAAAAAAAGAAATCCCCATCTCCTTTTCCTCCTTACTTTAGAACAGGTATATACTATATAACCTGCTCACTTCTCCCGCAAATAGCAAGAAACAAAGTTCAAAGACTTGTATTCTATTCCATGCGTAGACAATTTATAAATATATTTAGTGATACCGAATAAGTTCAAGAAATGGGCAATTCAAGAACCTGCTAAACTGCAAAGTGCAAGAGGAAAGATTTCGCCTTTTCTGGACTTTCTGTTTGTGCCTTGGTTTTCACTTTCTGAAAGTCTAAATAACAATATTCTCTTGGTATGCTTTACCAGAAAGAAAATGGGGAGAGTAGAATTAGTACTTATGATATGAATTACTGGTCCTTCCTTTTTCTTTCTTTTGAAGTGTTGTGTACGTACTTTCCAATTTCCATCACACAATATTGGACATCGTTTCATCCTTGTTTTTGTGCACAGAGAAGTTGACTCTGCTTATAAACCTCTGCTCAACTTTCTCTCACCGATTCTGTACTTGAGAACATAGTTGTTAGAATCGGGCCTAGACTCGTAGAATCGGCCGATTTTACGAGTCTAGACCAAGGAATCGAGCCAAACTCGGGTAAAATCGTATCTAATTTTAGAATCGCATCATCCTCTGTAGAATCGGGTAGAATCGGCCTAGAATCGGGTAGAATCGGCCTAGAATCGGCCCTAGAATCGGCCGATTCTACCCGATTATACCCGATTCTACCCGATTCCACAAATTTATTGAATGGGCTCCGAAATTGGACCAAATCCACTTAAATATGCGATTTGGAAGGCCTAAATTTGGTCAAATTCAGGTGGCCCAAATTTACAAGTACACTTTTGGTAGCCCAAATTCTCAATTGCAATCATTTTCCCCTATCTTCTTCAATCTTCACAACTACGGGTTTTATTTCATTCAATTTAAGACTTCATTTTTTAATCTTCATTCTTTTTTTTTTGCCTTAACTCCTTTATGCACTACTTAAGTCTTGATGGATTGAGATTTGACATTTTTATTTTGGTTTTTATTGAACAAATATGAGTTTGTATGATACTCATTAAGTTTATGATATAATTATAGTTAAATACATGTGTATTTTCTATTTTCCGATTCCAGGATCCGATTCTACGATCCGATTCTACGATTCCGATTCCAGGCATAAAACGATTCTATCCCAATTTCCGAGTTTAACAACCTTGCTTGAGAACATGCGTGAACATGTTTAATTGAATAAAATACTAATAGTTAAATATTATACGCATATCCAGCACTCATCTAAGGACTATGTGTGCCATCACCACTCAAACGGTGCTATGGTCTTTATGCCTGTATTGCGCGAAAAAGTAATGATTTTAAACAAGAAATTTTATAAAAAAATAAAAAAAAGAAAAAAAGAAAATCACTATTTTGTTTGTCAATAACAAACGAGTTTTATTGAGTTTGGAGATTGAGTCTGATTCTTTTGGTGAATGAAGTGGGCTGAATTTACGAAAATTCTTTGCTATGCATGATTCTTAAGAAAAACAGGAATATGCGTCAGGATTGTCGGTATAAATTTTCGCATAATATAGAGTGGTACACAACAGCAGATGCACTTGCTCGACAGGCCGTCGAGCCATAAGACAAACAGAAACTTCGAATCTGCCAATCTTCCCAGATTGGTACAACTAGATAGAATATCTGTGTAAAGCTCTTAGCTAGTTCATATGCATTGCAATTATTTTGTGGAAGCTCCCAAGCTCTTAATTTGTTGTTATATATTTTTATATGATAAAACACTACTTTTATAATAATAGATTTTTGGATAATGGAAAGTACACAATGCTTCTTCTTTTCCTTTTTTAACTAAATATTATTATCAATTAAAAGATACAAATTACACGGCATACAAAGTCTGAGCCAACTTGTGGGTTGCTTCAACTTAGACATGACCACAGTTCCACAATCATTGGTTACGTTTCCGAAACCGCCGGTTCCGTTTTCATGGAAAGTGGTGTGCAAGAAATTGAACTTCCATTGGGCTTGGCCCAATGGACTAAAGCGAAGATAAACAGTAAAGGATAAAAAGACGCATAAGAAGTCCAGAACCCTGTTTAGGTCGGATAGATCATCAAAACCGAGCCAAGTAGTATATTGGTCACAAGCTTAGGTCGGGTAGATCCTTAAAACCAAGCCCAATAATATATCCCTAAAAGGTTTAGGTCGGACACTGACTTCGGTATGCCTTATTAGTTTCCCTCACATCTATATCATGATAATCGGCCTAACCGAGCTAAGATAGTTAGGTCGGATTATGCTATTTCACTGACACAGTAGGTAAAGATCATCATAGGGTTAGGTATATATTTTGAAATATATGCAGAGATTTCCCAGATCTTCTAGGGAGAAAAAGCCCATGAAATCCGGTCATGATAACACAAAACGTGCACGCCACGCTAAACAGAGGGGAGCAGGTGAGCATGTCAATCATGAGGGTTCAACGGACAAATCTGTCTGGAGGTATATATACTAAGTCTTCAGACTTAGTGAGGTACGCAACTTTTACCATTTTGAGCAATTTGTCAATACTATTCATCTTCTTCTACCTCTCTAACTTGACCGTCGGAGCCTATACAGGGGGGAAAGCCCCGCTCTTCTCTTGGTTTATTACAGTTGTTGCCGGAATAGTCTTCAGCCACAGTTCTCTTCACCATTCTTGCTGATCCGAGCCACCCAGCTCGGTCCCCGGTTCGGTTATCTTCCTTTGCAGTGAAGTTTCCATCAGTTTGGCCCGCGCTGCTCCAGAGATTTCCTTGGGCCGTGAGAAGCATCCCAAGACAAACATTTTTGCGTCACATCAACTGGCGCCGTCTGTGGGGAACGTTTGATCAAATTATTTCATCAAATTTTCTCCACTTTTAAAGAAATTTGTTGAAACCATGACGCAAGCTCAAGATTGTTCGGGAGTGGGTGCTTCTTTTTCTAACACCACCGCTGGTCCCATCGTTACAACCGCGATAGTTCCAACTGTCACCGTAATTTCTACCACCCCCAACGCTCCACCAACTACCGCCACCGCTGTTGAGCCTCTCACCCCCCAGCAAGAACAAGCGGAAAGAGAGAAGTTTTACCGTTTGTTTCCACAATTATTTCATCTGATGAACCATGGCCCTCCGGTCACCTCTACTCCCATTTTAGAACTCCCCGTTTCAAGTATTGCAACCACTATCCCAGATGTAGTTAACGTAAAACATCCCTTTTGTTCGTAAGTTATCCCTACTATTCCTCCACCAGGAGCTCTGTTCAATCCCATGGCCGATCCCTCCGTTGTTTTGATTTCTAGTCTTCCCCCCCCCCCCCCCCCCAGTCTATCGCTGTTTCGGGATGCCCTCCCCACTCTGGGGGAACTCAACATTTTTCAGGGTCTAACTACGTAGCTGGTCTCCCTACCCTCTCTACTGCACCTCCTGTTTACACCACCTTAGCCCATACCCAGGTCACCCCTACCTTTCCAGCTCCTTTCATGGTTCCTACCGCTCAGCTTAATAATTACCCTTTCATGTCGGGTCTGCTTTTTCCTATGTTAGGACAGCAAGTGAGTCAGTTAGGTCAGCCTGGTCTGGGCCCACAGAGGAGTCAAACAGGTCAGCCCGACATAGGTCAACCATTAAGCCAGTTTAGCCACCTTGGTCATAAAGTTAACCAATTAGGATATCCCGGATACCTAGCACCATTAAGCCTAGCTCAGTTTCAACATTACGGTATAGGCACCAGCCGAGCCATGCAGCCCCTCACTGGGTACTCTCCCTTACTCAACCCGAGTTATTACCCCGGGCCCAGCGTGGGAAACTTCGCAATTTGAGGGCCATTGCATGCTTATCCTGGAATAGGAGGATACCCCTTAGGTCAAACAGGATACGCCCAGCCCCGTCATACGGTCCTCCCTGGATCCGGATATGCTCAATTGGGATGAGCCGGGCCCACTTCTCGCGTATCTCATCCATTTGGTTAGGAAATTCAAACGGCACCATTTCCCCCAGGGTACAAGGGTTTAGGTAAGGTTGATAAGTTCAACGGAACTACAAACCCAACGGCTCATTGGATGCAGTGCATGAGTGTCATGGATGCTGCCAATTTGTCTGATGCTAACCGCTGCATGACATTCCATCTAACCCTTAAAGGTCAAGCTATAAATTGGTATTGTACTCTGCCTCGAAACTCCATTCATTCATTAGATCAATTCGGTGATTTGTTTTTAGCTAATTTTATGGGTAACAAGATAATGTCCAAACCTATTTCACACTTAATGAACATAACTCAAAGGGTGGGAGAGGGGTTATAGGCCTACATAGATCGGTTTAACGTAGAATCTAGACAATGCCATGAAAAAGATGATAGGATTATGATGGGGTCGTTTATTAACGGGTTACGGTCAGGACCTTTAGCTACTGAACTTGCCATCCGACCCCCACACTCTTATTTTGAAATGATGGTCACTGCTGTTAACTTTGCTGTTATTGAGGATGCCGCAGCCATAAAACAGGAACGAGAAAGAGGTTTTTCCGACTTATACGGTAAGATAAAATCCTCTTCCCCGATTCCTCCCCCAGGAGGAGGTAAGAAGCAAAACTTTGTGAGTACTACTAACACTGGCCCAAAGGCGGGGGTAAGTGTTAATGCCGTGCAGGTGGTCGAGCCCTTTTTCCGTACCACGAGCCGACATATATGCGGTCATCCAGCATTAAGGGTTGCTACCTCCAGCCCGTCCCATGACGGGTCCCACAGATCGGCTCAATCCTGGCAGGTATTGTAACTATCATAAGCACATTGGTCACAATACTAATGACTGTCGAGATTTGGCTGCAGAGATAGCAAAGCTTATTCAAGCTGGGAAACTGCCCCAATATACACAAGTGGCCCCTTTGCCTAAGCCCGCGGTTTCAGCTACCCGGGAGCGACCTACCGGATGTTACCGGTGCGGAGAGCCCGATCATTTTGCTCGAGAATGTTCCCAACCCGACCCCCGAGCCCAAACGCTGGGGCTGGAGCCGACCTGACCATAGCTGGGGTCGTGAATACCATAGCTGGAGGGCCGACCCAGGGCGACTCCAATCGTCAGAGAAAACAGGTATATCGGCAAAGAAACAACGTTTTAGGTAAGCGTAAAGCGGAAGCCATGGCATCAGTAATTACTTTTGATGACAGTGATCTTTTCTTGCCTTATAATTGCGATGATCCACTAGTGATCGATTGTTATATTTTTAATTATCAAGTACGTAGAATATTGTTAGACACGGGTAGCTCTAGTAATATAATTACTACCAAAGCATTGGCAGGATGTCAGTTACATAAGGCACATTTAAATTTGGTACATACACCCTTGATTGGCTTTGGCAACCACCATGTTATTCCTGTGGGACAATTAAGCATACCGGTCACGTTGATAGCTGGACAGCTAAAACGTACAGAAACCATAGATTTTGTGGTCATTGATGAACCCTCATCTTATAATGTATATCTGGGTCGGCCTGGACTAAATCAATTTCAGGCCATTGCTTCTACCATGCATATGCTTTTAAAATTCCCCACCATGGGTGGGGTGGCCTCTCTTCGTTGTGATATCCTACAGGCTAAGCAATGTTACACGGCTTCCCTAAGAGAACAGGTGCCTATGGATCAGAAATCAAAAGTTGCCTCTGCAGTCACCCCGACCCCCGCGCCCCGAGCTTCGCCGCCTATTCCAGGAAGTATTGCTCATCCCATTAACATCACCGACTTGACAGATAGCTCGGATCGATCCATTGAAGCAGGGGCTGAGGTGAAGGTCGTACCCCTGACTGCCGACCCAAACAAGGTAATTAAGATAGGGGCCGATTTACCTCCTCAGTTACAACATGATTTACTTAGCCCTTTGCGTGAGTTTGCGGAAGTCTTTGCTTGGGGCCGGAAGACATACCTGGCATTTCTCGAAATATCATTGATGCCAGTCATAGGCCGGTTCGTCAACGAAAGCGTAACCTTGGAGGAGAACGCAGCAAATACGTAGAGATCGAAGTCAACGCTCTATTGGAGGTACGTATCATTCGAGAAGGAAATTATCCTGAATGGCTAGCTAACCCTGTATTGGTTCCCAAGCCCAATGGTTCATGGCGTATGTGCATCGACTTCACCGACCTAAACAAAGCTTGCCCCAAAGACTGGTTCCCCCTACCCTTGATTGACATTCTGGTCGACGCCATAGCTGGATTTCGCTTCCTCAACTTCTTGGATGCATACAAGGGCTATCACCAGATCTTCATGGCTAAAGAAGACGAGGAAAAAACATCCTTCATCACAGATAAAGGTACTTATTGCTTTATTACTATGCCTTTTGGTTTGAAAAATGCCGGGGCTACCTTTCAACGCCTAGTAAATAAAATCTTTAAAAATCAGTTAGGTCGGAACATGAAAGCATATGTTGATGATTTACTTGTTAAAAGTAGGGATGAGTCTGCCTATTTGCTTAATTTACGTGAAACACTTGAAACTCTGATCCAGTATAAGTTAAGGTTGAATCCGAAAAAATGTGTTTTTGGGGCTATTTCGGGGAAGTTCTTAGGTTACATGGTTTCTGAAGGGGGTATTTCGGTTAATCCAAAGAAAGTAGAAACTGTTCTGCAAATGCATCCACCTAGATCGATTCGTGAAGTACAACAATTAACGGGTAGACTAGCAGCCTTAAACCGGTTTTTAGCTCGGTCGGCAGAACGAGCTTTACCATTTTTTAGCATTTTAAAGAAAACAGATAAATTTGTATGGACCTCGGAATGCCAAATTGCTTTCAAACAATTAAAAACATATTTAGCTTCTTTGCCATCTTTAACCATGCCAATTCCTGGAGAACAATTATACATGTATATAGCTACTACTGAATTCGTAATTAGCTCAGTTTTGCTTCGAGAAGATAACCGGGTTCAAAGACCCATCTATTTTGTTAGCAAAGTTTTGCAGGCAGCAGAGAAAAACTAGTCTTGGCTCTAGTCCACTCCACACGACGTCTCCGGCCTTATTTCAACTCCCACGAAGTCACCGTCTATACCGACGCACTTCTTAAAGCCGTCTTGCAAAAGGCATGGGTTTCTGGTCGTCTCACCAAATGGGCCATCGAATTGGGGGAGTATGATATCACCTTTGCGCCTCGCACCGCAGTCAAAGGGCAAGTATTGGCAGATTTTATAGCTGAGGGAGTATCAGACATCCAGGAAGGCACGCCTGGCCCGTCGCAAGAAACTGACCTTCTTTTAATCGTGGCAAAAGGCGATGATTCATGGACACTCTACGTAGATGGTGCCTCCAGCCAGTCCGAATCGAGTGCGGGGATCATCCTCACCAGCCCTGTTGGGGAAGTCCACACTTATGCTTTACGGTTCTACTTTACGGGCACCAATAATGAAGCAAAGTACGAAGCCATGCTAGCCGGTCTAAAATTAGCTCGGAAACTGGGGGTCAGAAATCTAAAAATTTGTTCAGACTCCCAGCTTGTAGTCAAACAAATTTTGGGGGAGTATAAGGCTAAGGATCGGCAAATGGAGGAATATTTAGTACTGGTGCAACAGCAGCTGAAAATTTTTCCAAAATGGATTATAGAGCGAGTTCCACGAAGTAAAAACACAAATGCAGATGCCTTATCCAAACTGGCTTCTTCGGTTTTCTCTCATCTGACTAAAAGCGTTCTAGTAGAAGAAGTACAGACTAGGAGTACAGCGAGCCAGCAATCTTATCCATAAGTGAAGGTCAGGATTGGCGATTTCCTCTATGGCAGTATTTACAAAATGGTACTTTACCAGATTCACGAAAAGAAGCACAACGAATACGAAGGAAGGCTGAACATTATCAAATAGTCGGGGAAGATCTGTATAAAAAGGGTTTCTTGATGCCCTTACTAAAGTGCCTGGGTTCAGGAGAAACAGAAGCTGTGCTAAAGGAAATACACCAGGGGGACTGTGGGTCTCACATTGGGGCTCGGAATTTGGCCAAGAAGGTAATTGGGGCTGGGTTTTATTGGCCTCGGTTATTTCAGGAAGCAGTCGATTATGTTCAACGTTGTCCCAGTTGCCAATACAATGCGACTATTCACAGGTTGCCAGCATTCAACTTTACCGGGATAATTACTCTTTGGCCTTTCGCGGAATGGGGGATAGATCTTATGGGACCATTTCCTAAGGTCGATTCTTGTCATTATCTAGTTGTGGCTATAGATTATTTTACAAAATGGGTGGAAGCCGAGGCATTGATGAATATTACCGGACGAACTGTAGCTCGGTTTCTTTGGAGGCAAGTCGTCTGTAGGTTCGGCGTGCCTAACTCGGTTATCTCGGATAATGGGACCCAGTTCGAATCCAAGGAATTCACGGCCTTGTGTTCAAAGCTTGGTATCACCCAACGTTTCGCATCTGTGGCTCATTCTCCAGCAAATGGGCAAGCGGAACTCACAAACCGAACTTTGTTGCACGGGTTGAAAACCAGATTAGAAGATAAGGGTAAGAATTTGGTAGAACAGCTGCCTCACGTACTATGGTGCCACCGGACTACGCCTAAATCGGCTACGGGGAAAACTCCTTTCGAGCTAGCCTTTGGGGTCAACGTTGTCATACCCCTAGAAATACAAAGTGGTGCGCCCCGAGTCATGCACTTCGAAAGGGACCAGAATCAGATAAACTTGGAGCTTAGCTTGGACTTTATGGAGGAGGTTCGGGACACTGCCTATGTACACCAACTAAATTACAAAAATTTAGTTCGGCAACACTACGACGCTCGGGTTAAACATCGGGCCTTTGTACCGGGAGACTTAGTTTTACGAAGGCGGGCTATCAGAAAACCACAAGATCATGGCAAGTTAGTATCTAATTGGGAAGGGCTCTACCGAGTGATTGAAGCCCGACCTACTGGCAGTTATGTTTTAGAAGATTTACAAGAACAGTTGATTCCGCGGGCGTGGAACACAGCACACTTAAGAAAATACTATCTATAAAGCAGTCAGAGTTAAGGTCGGGAAAAGTATCGAATTCAAGATGGTGAAAGAAGAAAAAAGAATGTATTTATTTAAAAGAATGTACCCAGTACAAATCCGTTCCAATCAAAGATTACAAAAATTCTTCAAAAAGTAAAATACAGAGAAAAGCTAAGAAGGAGGAGCTTGGGAGGTCGCTTCTTCGTCAACTGCCTCCTTTGGGTCGGCCTCAGGATCTTCCTCTTCCGTATTTTCTGGCAAAGGAATACCATTAGCCCGGCACTCCTGCTTGATCTCCTCGACCAGATCAAAGGGATCACGACCCTGAGGGAGCAAAGAAGTATGGGCCATGGAATCTTCAGGAAGGCCCTCCACCGACCTGGGGCCTCTAAGCTCGTCCCAGCACAAGGTATACCCGCACTGAATGAGCTCCAGAAATCGCCGGTTCATCAGATCCAGCAATGGCCCCTCCTTGAAAGATCTTAAAGCAGCTTGACGCGCCGCTTCGACTTCTGCCGGGCTGAGTAACTCAACGGATTTCTTTGCCTCCTCTTCTACGGCCTTCTGCAGGGCAGCCTTCTCTTCCTTCAGGGCGGCCAGTTCATCCTCTAAGCCCTGGTTCTTGGTCTCCAACTGGCTGGCCTTGGTACTGAGCTCCTGGTTTTCTGTATAGAGCTCAGCATTAGTGGCTTGGAGCTTTGTGACTTTGCTGGACTCGACCCCCAGCTTCATCTCCAACTCCTCAATCGCCTCTGTCGGCCTCATCGACCTCTCTTACTCATAGCTTTGGGCCAGAATATCTAAAGCCACAGTCCTCTTGGCCGTAACTGCATAATTTACTCCGACCTGCAAAATCCGATTATGGGTCTTATAAAAATATCGCACGAAGTAATCATTCATTCCCAGGAGCTAGCTAGGAGTTCGAAAGTTTACCCTTTTTATCTGTGAAGCCAAAAAGGCTTCCTGTTGTGCCAGCTGTTCGATACTTTTCCGTATCTGGTTGCTCGCCTCGACAATCTCTGCAAAGGAGCTGTGGGAGTCGGCCACTAGTTCCGAGTATGGCCGAACATCTTCGGGCAGAGGCCCCGTCGAGTGGGGCTGATATACAGGCCGGGCTAGGGAGCTCAGTCTTTCCCTTTGATCTTTGAGAATTATGACTCTTTCCTGGGACGCCGGGTCCAAGGGCCCCAACAACTCATCCGGGCTCGGCAGCTCGACTCCCAGGGTGGAATCCGTCAACAATTGCAGGGCCTTGGCAGCTTTAGCCGCCTGAACTTCCGCAGGGGTCGGCCTGCTTTTCTTAGATGCCCGGGAGACTAAGGCACCAGCAGGAGGATCAGCAATTCTAGCCTCCTCGGTCAAATCTATCTCGGCAGAAGGTCTCTTTGACGACCCCGAAGCTATTGCCGGTTTATTGGATTTCTTCTTCCGACCGAACCCACCGAAGCCACCTGAAGACAAAAGACAGACAAAGATCAGAATCACCGACCTAGGAATCTGACCCAAGATCGAGAAGACAATAAGTAAAAGATCAGAGACAGGTATTTACATTCTTCCTCTACATCAGGGGCTTGGCTCAGCTCGGCCCAGACAAGAAGGCCCTCTGAAGGATACTTAACTGAATATTTCTCCGAACTGGTGAAAGTTCTTAACGCCTTATAGTTCGATAACACTATGGGATTGGACTTATCCCGGGTTTACTCTGTCGGCGCTACAAACCCTCAACCAGCGGCAAGGAAGGTTTGTTTCATCGGCTTTCACCATAAAAAATCTTCCCCTCCAATGCTTATTAATTCTACCCTAGTCAGTTCGGAAACTATTTCTTCCGGGTGAAACTCATATGATATAGCAGCCGTATCTACAGGAAGCATTACAAAGGCACCGGAATCGTGCTTAAATTCAGATATAACAGATCCTATGGATACATACGAACTAGCAGTATATGTTGCTCATGTAAGGAGGGTTCATGCATCAAACTTGCCAGAAAATTATTCCTAAGCCAGCGATTCATTTATAATCATTAGAAGAGAGAGGAAGAACAAACTGACCTGAGGAGGGGTTCAGACGAGACGCTCCGGTGCCGGAACTCCTTTCTTCAGCCATGAATCTTTGCTAAATAATGGTACGGAGGCAACGAAACGAAGCGGCGGCGCAAATTATCGCAGCGAACTGGAAGAACGATACCAACAGAACACGGCGAATGACTATCAACTCGAGCAAACCGCAGCGGAAGGAAGAAGAGCATAAGGTTTTCTTTCTTTTCAGGAGACGTACAACACGATAATGCCAATGTCAATTTCTTCGACTTTTAAAGGAAGGCCTCGGGAAGACTGAACAGACAAGAGGACAAACCAAGCGTTGGATCCTTTAATACCGCCTCAAGGACAGTAAAAGCGTGAGAAGTCGTACCGGCTGCCTCAGTTATCGTGAAAACGTGCCCCGTCACATCCCGACTCTTTAAAAGCCAGATTTCGTGTGTCGTGACGAAAAGGTACGCCTTTATTGATGCCTTCATTGATTAATTCAACTTCTTTGGGTCAACAATGCAATTATTACCTATGAATCGGCTGACATGTCATTTTCTGTGGATCAGATTTATTAGTTATATCTCGCATTTTTTCCTTGTCATATTCGATAGTCTATAGGTCGACAGCTTCTTTTTTATTATTATTACTTTACTCAGGATAAAATTGGTTATTGCCTTTTATAGACATGGGTCGGACTGGTTCACATTTCGTGACTGCTTAGGTTGGAAGAAAAACCTTAAGAGTTATCTAAGCATAGGTCGGATGAACAAATGATAAATGCCTTAGTCAAATTTTTAGCTCAGTAAAACGCCAAAAGTATTAAGCTTTAACTCGAAAATTAGCTCGGATAGATATCAGGGGGATGCATGATAAATACCTTAGTCAAATTTCTGGCTCAGTAAAACACAATAAGTATTAAGTTTTAGCTCGGTAAAACCTAATACTGGGAGAACTTGTTGGTTTGCATAAAATTGAACTTTCATTGGGCCTGGCCCAATGGATTAAAGCGAAGATAAACAGTAAAGGATAAAAAGACGCATAAGAAGTCCAGAACCCTGCTTAGGTCGGATAGATCATCAAAACCGAGCCAAGTAGTATATTGGTCACAAGCTTAGGTCGGGTAGATCCTTAAAACCGAACCCGATAATATATCCCTAAAAGGTTTAGGTCGGACACTGACTTCGGTATGCCTTATTAGTTTCCCTCACATCTATATCATGATAATCGGCCTAACCGAGCTAAGATAGTTAGGTCGGATTAAGTTATTTCACTGACACAGTAGGTAAAGATCATCATAGGGTTAGGTATATATTTTGAAATATATGCAGAGATTTCTCAGATCTTCTAGGGAGAAGAAGCCCATGAAATCCGGTCATGATAACACAAAACGTGCACGCCACGCTAAACAGAGGGGAGCAGGTGAGCATGTCAATCATGAGGGTTCAACGGGCATATCTCAGTCTGGAGGTATATATACTAAGTCTTCAGACTTAGTGAGGTACGCAACTTTTACCATTTTGAGCAATTTGTCAATACTATTCATCTTCTTCTACCTCTCTAACTTGACCGTCGGAGCCTATACAAGGGGAAAGCCCCGCTCTTCTCTTGGTTTATTACAGTTGTTGCCGGAACAGTCTTCAGCCACAGTTCTCTTCACCATTCTTGCTGATCTGAGCCACCCAGCTCGGTCCCCGGTTCGGTTCTTCCTTTGCAGTGAAGTTTCCATCAGTTTGGGCCGCGCTGCTCCAGAGATTTCCTTGGGCTGTGAGAAGCGGGAGCAGGTGAGCAGTGTCAATCATGAGGGTTCAACGGGCATATCTCAGTCTGGAGGTATATCTAACTAAGTCTTCAGACTTAGTGAGGTACGCAACTTTTACCATTTGAGCAATTTGTTCAATACTATTCATCTTCTTCTACCTCTCTAACTTGACCGTCGGAGCTATACAAGGGGAAAGCCCCTCTCTTCTCTTGTTTATTACAGTTGTTGCCGGAACAGTCTTCATGACGGTTCTAGAACTGCTAGTTTCGGTTCCGAAACGGTTCAAGAATCACCAGTTCCCGGTTTTGTACGGTTCCGATTATGATTCCGTCACAATTTCAGTTTTGTTCCAATTAAAGCAATTTTAATATAATAATTAATTTATATTTATATATACTTTAATTTAATGATTACTTATATTAATAATATAAATAAGGTAAATTAGACCATGAGTTTATATATTATTATTATAATATATGTACTATAAAATAATTCAGTACTTTATATGTAAATGAACATATAATATAATATAATAAGAAAAAGATAACAAATTAGGAAGTAGCTTGAGTGGTTATTGATCCTTTTTTAAGATTCAGTATAAAGTTTGAGAGCAAGGGTTTGAATCTCCTTTGTGAAATTCAAGTGCTATATAGTTTTTAGCACTATAAGTAGGGAACCACCGGTCCAGTTCCGGTGGCCACCTCTAGCTCAACTACCTATTTAGGTATTTTTTTCAATATCAAAACTATGAAAACTAGATTTTAAAATCCTAATATCATCTGTAAGGAATTCTAAATATGAACATGTATGTAGTTTGCGTTGGGGTTAGGAAACCACAAACCAAGAACAACAGTATATAACATAAATGATCACTAAAAACACTTAAAAGAAAATACAAGAACAACTTGTAAATGAGGATTTCTGAATTAAACTATTGAATCTAAGGTGTGTAATCACTGTCCTTAAATAGTTTATTGCCCCCACTATACTCACTAACTGGGTTTAGTGGCAATACCCTTCTAGGATACAATAGATTCAGCAAACAACAAAGTAGCGAGTTCTTTGATTGTTTGAACAAAAAAAGAAGAGCAAGAGTTGATTTAATTCTGACTAACACCTTTTTATAGAGGTGAAGAGTCACCAATTCGTTGGTTATTATTGAGACAATTTCCTGAAGCAACTCTTCATTCAAAACTGAACCAGAAGCAGTTTTCGCGAAGAGGTCCGACACCAGTTCGACGTCGAACTTAGTCTGTGAAAATCCTTGACACAGCCAAAATTCACTGAGTTTATTTGACACCCCCTATCGACGTCGAACATGGGTGTCGAAACTACACTTAGAACATTTTCAAATTCCAGAATTTACAAACTAATTTTAACTATTTATATATATATATATATATATATATATATATGAACATGTATGTGTTTCTTCTTTTCACATTTGGAATAACTAAAGACATAGAGTAAACTTTTAAAATGGGGCATGTTAATTGCATGATCGATTTCACTAAACACAGGACACTTTTTAAAATTTTAAGTGGCGAAAAGACAAAAATAGCTTTGTACATTTCTACTTTCATAAATATTTTTACCTACCAGGCGATTTTCCCAATTAAAATCGTCTAAACCAAGCGATTTTTTCTTGTAGAATCGCCTGGTCTAGGCGATTTTATGAAAAACAATCGCCTGAAATAGGTGATTTTTTTAGAAACAATAGCCTATTCCAGGCGATTTTCTCATTTAGAATCGCTTTGGATAGGCGAAATCGCCTGGTCTAGGTGATTGTGTCCCATAAAATCGCCTGTCCAAGGCGATTTTTCAGGGAACATTCGCCAAAGGACGGCGAATGTTCCTGGTAAAATCGTTCTGCCCAAGCGATTTTACCTAAAGTTCGCCGGAAAATTTCTGGCGAACTAATGCATAAATAATCTTAAATTTGGAAAAAAAACAGCCTCAAAATGCAAGAAACACCCAAAAAAAATCCTAAACACACTATCCATACAATTTATAACACCAATAATATTGCAATTTCAGTTTATTCCAAACCAAAAATCAAAAAAGGAACCGGCATGCAGCTCAGCAAGGGAGATGAAGTTCTTTCTACAGTAAATTACTACTTTTACTGCAGGAGGAAGTAGAAAATAGAAAGGGCAAAAAAGTAATTTCAAGTGTAAAATTTTAAAAAGTGTCCTGTGTTTAGTTAAAAAAATATCCTCCAATTAACAATTTCGTTTAAAATTTTGACCACAGGAGGACAGTAAACCCTCTGCGAACACCCCGCAGATCATAAACATATGCAGTGAACCCAGTGGGTTTGAACTCACTTGATTAGCCTCAGACCACCCTTGCTGTTCATGCCTATTTAATTTGGTAACTGAGTTGGGATTACTGTTTCACACTACGCATAAACTATAATAGTGTTCTCTCCCACACACTTTCTGGTTCTAAAATTTTACCCTCCCATATGTATTTCGTGCTAGCCAAATATTCTAGATGATGCATAAAGACAGAAAATTCTTTTCTGCTCCAACCATGGTGACATTTCATGACAACCATTAGAGCTTTATAAATAGGACCTACTGGTGCAACACAATGTACAATAAGTTACAGAATTTCTGCACAAAATTCACAGAAACTTCTTGCTCTTCTTTCTTCTGTTTTCTGGTGTTGTTAAAGTTAGTGCAAACTTTAGACAACTATATTTCATGTAATCATAAAAGATAAGTTCTAAATTCCTTTGTACAATAAAGGAAATTAATAGAGCCTTAAGCACAGTATTCGTTGATGATTGAAGTTCACTCTATCCTTAGAAAATATAGCAATAGTGTGAACTTACTTCAAATTGTAATAGATTAGCAAGTTATGGTACTTCCATTGTAGTCCTGTGTTGTATTAAAGTTGTAACAGAAAGTACTATTTCACCTTCTGCTCAAGTCACAAAAATGATTGCACTAGCAAAATAACATATAGAGAATCACAAGGCAGAAGCTTTCTCTTTCAAAGATTCTTGGACAGCCTTCAACAAAGTTGGCATTAACTTCTGATTAGTAACAATTATTCCTGTGTCTAAATCAAGAAATCTTCCCCTAGAGAAGTCCAAAGGACTTCCTGCAGCATCCATCACAACACCTCCAGCTTCTGCAGCGCAATTTAGCAAACAAAAATTTCAACACAAAATATGATAACAGATAAAGAATCAACTATCGTAGTGTACAAGTAATAAATCTAGATATCAGATGTCACAACGAGTTTGAGTAGCAGATAAATATGATAATAAAAGAAAATGTAGCTAATTGCACCATATCCAACTGGATTTTTACTCAAAAATATAATAATCAAAAGAAAAAGTAGCTAATTGCATCACATACAAGTGCTTCTCATGTCCTAACTTTGTAGATTGACAATGATAACATCTTTTCACCAGGTATGCACTAGCATTTGGCGGGGATTACAATTCATAACCCCATCAGTGTTTTTCTTAAACTTAATACAATTAGATTCCAATGATATCAGATTAATCAAATGATTCACTGAAAATGCCTGCGCCACAACCCCCCCCCCCCCCCCCCCCCCCCCCCCCCCCCCAACACACACACACACACATATTTGGCTTTGCTTTCTTATTTGCCTTCTGATCTCAATTAACAGAAAAGCAATTAAGTGGAAGGTCTACAGAATTTTTCCATTCCAGAACCCTTTTCAGTATTCATGATTTTGCTACATCTTTAGCATCAAATGTTGTTCTATGCTAAAAGAATAACAAACTAAGTTTAAGACTGAAAATTATGTAAATAAAAGAACTGCAAGTGAACCAATTTTCAATCCTTACTAAACATAACTGAATAAAAAGAAAATTGTTTATGCACCTGTAACAACTATACTTCCTGCAGCGTGGTCCCATATCTTCTCACGATACCCCTTGTGAGGAAATCGCATATATATTGCCCCATCTCCTCTGGACAGAGCCCCATACTTGGCCTGGCTGTCTATTCGTACAGGAGGTGCTTTTACTCCCAGTTTCTGGCCATACAAAACAGTGAGGTGATCTTCCACAAAAATTTAGAAAAATAAAATACAGTAGATGGAAAGATGGAAGGAAGAGGAAAGAGATTTTGTACTTTTGCTATCAAGCTTGTTAAATCATGCATAGAATGAGCTGCTTCAAAAGATTCAAAGAAAGATGCCTCTTCAGGGTTATCTGTAGCACTAACACGTACCTGAAATACAAAGTTTGCAAATCTTTTGCTATCAAGCTTGTTAAATCATGCATAGAATGAGCTGCTTCAAAAGATTCAAAGAAAGATGCCTCTTCAGGGTTATCTGTAGCACTAACACGTACCTGAAATACAAAGTTTGCAAATCAAAAATGAGATGCAAGTGGAGGGTTCCTATGTCTACCTATCAATATGGTAGGAACAAAAAACAAAAATAGAACCTTTGTGGGTGGTGAGCCATCGAGAGATTGCATATAGGTTCCAGCACCTAATTTGGCAAAGAATAGACAGCCAACTTTTTGTTGAAGAGTTTGCTGACCATTATCAGCAAGAGGCTGTAGAGGAAGATTGGGACAAGCTAGGACACCTAATACAACCTTTCCTTCATCCAGCAGTCCTAAAGCAATTGCATACTGGTCTCCTCTTAGAAACCTTCAGTAAAATGTAGTAGGCATGAGAATAATTCTGAGAAGAAACCCCTTAAGTCATTTGGAGAAGAAACCCATTAATGCATTTCTTAAGTCATTTGGAGATAAAGGAAATGTACGATTTAACTGTTAACAATGTAGTATATTGCAACGTGAGAGAGAGAACAAGCAAAGTTTTAATTTTATCTTCAGACATGAATAGGAGTAAAATTTACAAGTAAAATTATATAATAAACCAGAGCACAACAGAAAATTTTAACTACATCACTGACCAAGAGCAGCCTGGTGCATATAAGCTCTCGCATGTGCGTCCAGGGAAGGCTTCTAAAATTTGAAAAATGCAAGAAACACCAAAAAAATAAAATAAAGTAAAGTAAAAATTCCCAAGCACAATGCTGGGATGATAAGATATCATATTTCACTTCTCAATTCGATCTATTAAAGCATGTTACTAAACCTTACATAGCTACCAATCTTAAGAAAGAATGTTTATCAATGCATTATCCATCAAATATAATTGAATCCCACAACATGCCCAGTTTAGGAATGCATATGAACTTAAGAAGTGCAATCCATAGACGAGAATAGGTTTAACACCCAAACAATATCCAAATGAACTTGGAACTTCACATTGCCCTAAGAGAGCTCGCTAAAAGCTAGCCCAAACATGTCATTCATTTAATCAAAGCAAAATGACTACATATATGTTGGCTGTAAGCTGAATAATTGCAGCAACGTGAACTTACTTTTAGAAAACCATTCTTTTCAACCAGGGAACATTTATTGACGGAATCACCAACTGAACCTTGACACTGAGGGAACCTCCTAATTACTATTGAGATTGGCAGTGTTTGTGAAACCTTGTCACTGATTCAACTAGAAGTATAAAAATCTAAAGGTTATACTCTTTAACATTCAATTATTGGTATGAATGACGCTCTAGGTTATCAAATATCACTTGATCGTCTTTCCTCTTTACTATCACTGCCCCACTTAGACCTGCTAGTTTTCACCATATTGAGCATAGAATTATTGGATTACTACCCTACAATCATACTCTGCGATGCTCATCTCTGATCTAATTCTTTTCTAAATATTGCTCAACAAGAAACATGGAACATCATTTCATGGTCAACAACTAATACATAACCATTTAATAGCTGGACACCAGAAATACCAGAGGTCAGTTTCCAAATTCGTAATAGAACGTTAAATGCAAACTACTGCAGCACATTTCCAACATTTCAAAACATATACTTCCTTAGTGTCTAGTTACAATACTGAATAGAACTATTAAAATCCTACCTCTAGGAATCAAGATGTTAGGTTTCACAGCACCTGAGTATTCAACACCCAGTCTGAGTAAATTGATGGACAGTAAAAAAAAAAAAAAGAGGAACTTGACAAATATGCCCCGATGAGCCTCCAAGCATTTTCTTTTGCTATGATATGTATCATGTGAATGCATAAAAAATAGAAAAAACATTGTAGATGACTTAAAAATTGCTCATGTAGAAAAAACATTATACTTCCCCTTTTCATAGAAACTGCTCATGTAGCTTCAGAACCAAGATCGGTGGTAGTGGCATCCCAATCAAAATAGATTATTAAAATATAACACAAATGGTACATGTATACTATGTTGCTCGGACTCGGGAACGGGTGTCGGGTATGGGTGCGGGTCTAAGCGTCGGGTACGTTTTTTCCTAAATTTTAGGGTACGGGGACACCACTACGGGTACGGGTACAGGTACGGGGATATGATGCAATTTAATATAGAATAGGGGATATGAGGCAATTTAGTATATAGAATAAAGGTTTGTTGGCAATTTAGTAAAGAAAAAATAAGGGTTGATCACCTACATCTTATTTTGTTGGCCGCCCACTAGTTCAAAGAAGCCCAGATCTAAGAAAGCTGGCCTCAGTCGGCTATGGCAACTTGCTTCGAAGTCCTTCCGCTCGACGATCCAATCTTCTCAATAGCCTTCCCCCACCTGACCGAACACCACGTGTTTCCCATCGAGTCACGCGGTCTTGGCAGTGCAGATGAAGAACTGGGACCCATTGGTGTTGGGTCCGGCATTAGCCATGGACAGAATCCCAGGTCCGGTGTGCTTCTTGATGAAGTTCTCATCAGCGAACTTAGATCCGTAGATTGACTCCCCTCCGGTACCATTTCCCTCATCTCTTCCTCTTCTTTAGCCGTTAGATTCCTTTCTATTTCTACTCTCTTCCTCAACAAGTCAAACTCCTTCACCTTCTCTACTACCTAAACTTCTCTCCTTCAGTCCTCATCACCGTCTCTCAGGCCTTCGGGGCAGCAATCTCTGTTTTTTTCTTCTTCTGAATCCATTCGTCATCAGTCAACATACCCAAAATTTCACGACCGAATCTGGGCCGGATTTCGTACCCGTACCCGTGTCGACACAAATTTGAAGAGTCCAAGTAACATAGCATGTATATTTCGAATGGTTCAAAGACAGACCAATAGATATAAATGCACTGAAATAAAAAAAATCTCACATCGAATGTGGCACAGAATGCAAACCAACCTACCATGGAACAAGCGGCACACAACTATGCTCACAAGAAATAGGACCAATAGACCACTAGGATGATCCAGTTTTCAATTGAGTTAACCTGTCCCAGAAGTTGGCCCAGAAATTTGAGTCTTTAAATCACGCACATTAAATACGCAACAAGTTTGGAAACCCATTTCCACCATAAGTTAAATGTATGATTAAATATGCATAATATGTATATATGCATCTGTCCCTTGAAAATAAAAAAAACTATAGTAAGTACTTCCAACCATTCTCTTTCATCCATGGATATGAAACATTATCAGGGTATTAAATTGAAGCTTACCCCTTTGTACCGTCTATGGGATCCAACACCCAGTGTTGACCAAGAGAACCCCCTTCAGATTTCCCTGAGTCAATCGCAGCACGTACATCCTCATCAGATAGAGGAGATATATCTTTTGTTTCCTCACTAGCCAGAGTTTCATTCACAAGTTTTGTGATGCGCCGCAGTGTGTCATGACCTTCTTCCTTGAGGAGGTCTGAGGAGTCCTAGAAATATTACCATCGCAATAACAGTAAAGAAAAGGACTCACAAACAAATGAACCCTCTAAAAACCCTAGAAGTCCTTTGCACATAAAGTTAGAGAAGAAAAAAGAAACACGTAATCATACATTTTATTCAGTTGGACTTGAGTTGTTCAACAAGAAAATGTGTAATACATTAGCATGAAAACTTGGAATATACAGTCTCACCCACTTTTCATCTAAATGAAATTTGAGTAAAACCTAGCAAATGAAGGAAACTACCTCTTCAGCTACCAATGAGAATGGCCTAGAAGGCAACTCTTTCTCCAAAATATAGCTTACCACTGCCTGTGAGCCTGAGAAGTAGATTGTAAAGAATAAAAAAGTCTTGGACTTTGCTCTCAATCCAAATACCAAAAGAATGACAATGTTAGAGTGACAGTTTAATACAGCAATGCATAGCTCCAGAAATACAAAAGAGCCAGTGTTCTTGGATAAATGACCAGAGGCAAGTGCACATGCATGAATGAGCATTTGGATAACAAAATACACACAGGATATTCAGGGATAAAACAGTAATATGCTGAAATAAAAGAAAATAACAATAATAAGAGAAAGAAAAGAAGATAAACCAAAACAACAACTTTTGCGGTAGGAAAATTAGGTCAACTGCAATTAGTAAGAATGAACATAAGAAAGTTCGCCACGAGTTTAAGCAGCATTTGAAATAATTTCTTCAATGAAAAACTCAAAAGCCACCGGCCTTTTGAGCTCATCTTATGAATTAAAAGGGTACTGCAGATCGAATAGCATGCTCCAAGAAGATGATGCATTGTGCCTAAGCCCCAATAAAACTGAAGATTCCTACTGTGGATTGGAGAAAAATAATGAAGTAGAAAACACAATTTTCTATTCTATGACATGCAGCATGACAGCCAGTAATAATACAACTCAACAAGGACTCTTTAAAACTGCTGGAAGATCATTTTCAGTGGAGATCTTCATGGTTTACATGGACTATAAAAAACTACAAGCATGTAACTATTACATGAAAGAGATGCCAAATATTTCTAATTATAACATATTGACTTGAGGATTAGTCAAATTGATGACTCTTCATATTGCAGACAACTAAAAGTAGGTTATCTGAGAGGGAAAAGTAAACGCCAAGGTCTCCTTATACCACTATTCCAAATATTTACATGAAAAACTTAACTAAACCTTTCTACTACTATGTAGGTCGGCTACATGGATCATATTTCACCACTGTGTTTGCTCGACTATGGGCCTGTTCTTTTTGTTTCGTTTTGAAAACGGTTTTGGTTTCAACAGTAAATTTAATATATTTTAATCATATTTCATCATTTTCAATACAACTTTTTACTATTCAGCATCTACTTTTTACATTTTTAATACACTTTTTACATTATTAAACTATTTTCCAAAACTTGTTTTCAAAATTATTTTCAAAACGCCCAAAAAGAACAGGCCCTATATATATATATATATATATATATATTACAAGCCAGAGTAACATATTTGGTAGCACCATACATACCATAGTCAGCTACTGTAACAGGACTTTTATCAGATTTTGATTGAACGTCTGATTGCAACAGGGCGTTTTGCACTTTCTGCACAGTTAAGTAACAAATGATCCTTGAGTTTTAGAGGAAGTATAGTACTAACATATGGAATCAAATGGATATGAACTTACAAATCAAGTAATCATCAAGCCTGCAAAGTATGATGCCATAATAGCAAATACTTTATAATTGATAAAGAATCGAGTAAAAGTTTATAGGAAGCCACTAAATTTTGGGTTTACGTACATTAAGTTTTTTGGGTTGTCAATTAAAAAGAAAACAAGTGGATTTAATGATAGCATAGTCACAGAGATTACAGAAACGTCACAATTCTCTGGTGTGTAATATATTAAAAAAGAGTGGAGGCTAAAGCTACCCTACATAACAAGAGTTGCTTTACAAAAAATATAACAGAGATAAGATTTTAATTCCTTCATTAAAATATAACAAGAGTTGCATATATAGTCAATGGCAGGTGGAAGTGTCAGTCAACTACCAGGTAATCAGGAACTATGATAATAAGTTAATTAATTAAAAATAGAAAAAAAAAAAAAAAACAGTTGCTAACATCATGAACAGTTTTTACCAAAATAGTGGATCTTAGTAGCTTTGATGCATTCCCTCAGCATCTTTCTTTATTTTCTACATCATTAAGACATGTAAGTCTTACTATGTTTAAGGTAAGACAGGATCAATGTAATTGAGCTGATATCTTAATCGTTAACTCTTTGGCCATGGCATCTAACCTGAAAAGTAGAAAAACAAGCCAAGCTTGATTGCCAATTCCTCAAGACAAGAAAGATGGAGGGAATTCTCTATGATCACAGCCCACACTTACAACAGCTTCCATTAAGACTGCACACCTACCCCTTTGTTCACTTTCTGACCAATAGTATTTGGAAAACAGGATTTGACTGAGGATTGCCCTTTTTTATTAGTTTCAGGTTTGCAGTAGACAACTGATCAAGCAAAAAGTTAAAGATATTTGTGAAGGATAGGATATCCACAGAAACCTAGGATGAGGACTGACAATGAATAAAAGTTTAATTGAAGTATTTCAGCTTGAGCTCGATTCATCTAATCCCATAGTTGAACATTGAAACTATGAAATGAAGTTCAAAAATAAGTTCTAAACTGAAATTCTGTTTCTGAGGTTGGACCTTCAAGGAAATATTCAATTCACAAGCAAACAAGGTGCTCTAAGAAACTTCTATTCTGTTTGCTTTTCTTTATTATTATTTTGGAATAAATTTCTGGAACTATTAGGTGATATAGCAGTCAAAAAGAAAGTTAACCAAACAAATTGATTTTGAAGCTCAACAAGCTAAAGAATTTACGTAACCCAAGCCCGTGTCCAGACTGTCATGCTTGGAGCCTCAACCTCTATCGAGAGCTGAAGTCATCCATACTGAAGCCTTGCTCCTAACTTCGAAAGAAACAACTTAGCATTGTCTAAATATAGCTGGGTGAACTTAAGCTGAAAGTAATGAATTAATAATCTAGAATGAGTTGTGGTATAAGATGTGAACTGTCGAATAACATACAATTCATGAGAAGTCAGTACTAAGTGGTGGCCTACAGTTAAGCAAAAGTTGAGAGCTGCATTAATTACATGAACTATGGTAGCCTAAAAATCATTTCCATCTAGAAATTTATATGAATAGCTTCAACAACATTAAGGTCCCAAATCATACATAGCGATAACACTTCAGTTACAAGAAAGATAAAATTGGAAAATACCCTATCAAACAGCATGCAGTTAGGTACTAGTCTCATGTTGTTGAATCCTAATATATATTCTTATATGCAGCATGTCAGAAGGTGAAAGTTGTGGTAGAGTCTGAAGCTTTGAGGATATTTTGGAGCAAATCAAGATAACCGCTCAACCATAATCTACCATTTATGCACCAAGGCTACCACAAGATTCACTTAATATTTACCAAAATCAAACTTCTAATTAATTCCTTTTATGTGAAGGAAACATAGCTGCGCAGAGAATCCACTGATGTTGAGTTAACCACACCTAATAGTCGTCCATTTTGTTTCAGTAAAACGGAGAGCTGGTTTGCATCTCCCCCCACAGTGACGGGCGGGAATAGACCTCCGGGTTTTACCCATTACCAACAAATCCAATAGTAGTCCATTGTATACAGAAAACAAATGCAGAATCCACTTTGTTCCTTCATAGGCCTAATAATTGCAAACTACATGCTTTGGAAATATTGACATTTGGCATAGTTTAGTTTACTTTAGAACTACACAGGCATTGTACGCTTATATTCTAATACAACCTTGCACCACAAATGATGCAACATATTTCTGTCTTCACCCGAAAGTTAACTGTTTCTGAGAATTCTGTCGAATTCAAATTTGAAACCCTTATTATTTTACAGGCATGTTATTGATAGACAAACACATATTAGATACAAACAAAGAAAATCTAGCACACAAAATAATGTCTTCTTTCTTATAAGCTTAAATTGTAATTTGTAAACAGTCACGCACATGATTTTCCAGCAACATAATTGCATAACCCAAATTTAGCAATTGAAGATTCACAAAACTTCTGACGCAGGGGAAAAAAAAAAAAAAAAAAAAAAAAAAAAGTTTTGGAATTAGGGACCCTTCTAAAACCGACGAGCATCATACTAAGAGAGCATAACATGAGCACAAAGAAATGTATAATGCAGCCAACCATCAGTAAACACAATCAAACAAAGACATCGTTGAAATCAAAATCAAAATTACGCAGGCACTGTGGCAAAATTCGCCACATAAGTCGTGCTAAAAAGCAATTTCCTCACCTAGTTTCTGATTACATTCACTAATTACGCCAACAATCCAACGAGAATAAAAAATCAGATGGAAAACCCACGTAAGGTATAGCATACACAAGCTGGAAATTTTAGGGAAACAAAGAGGGCTTCTTGATAAGCTTACCTGACACAGGCGAGCAGCAAGAGAGCAAGCTTTCTTGGCAGCCGCAAGTTCTCTATCATAAGACATCGCTGAAGCAGCTCTAACTGGTGTTCTTGATACTACGAGCGAAAGTGACGACGTGGGCTTCAATTTCTGTAACTTTGATGAACAGAAAAAGTCTAAGTGCAGGATTCTGGTCAATGGAGGTGATGATAGTGATACAGCAGCCATCTGGACGCAAATGTTAAAATACTAGCGGGCAAAATGAAGGAAGCGTTACGTTTTCCATTAAGAAAGGTAGCATTCCATTCCAGCCCAATGTTCATAGTCCGCCAATCCTATTTGCAGGACATTTTTTACTAAGGGGCCGCTTGGTTCGTAGAGGGGAATGGGAATGGAAATGGGAATGATAATAGTGGGGAATGATAGTAGAGGGAATGATAGTAGAGGGAATAATATATGGTGTTTGGTTCACAAATAAACTTTTTAGAATTAAAATTTATTTTTATTTTTTTTACATTTAAATTTTGATATATTATAAACTATTTGTGTTAAAATATATTATAATGATGAATTTTAGCACTTAAAATTTTTAAAAAATAAAAAATACACACAAAAGGAGGAAATCAAACTCATACCCCCCAATATGCTAGGATATGGAGGATTCCCTCAAAGGAGGGAATCAAACCCATACCCCAATCTAACCAAACAACAACTTTCATTTCCATACCCATTCCATTCCCATTCCATAGTTCCAAAACCCCAAACCAAGCAGCCCCTAAATATATGACACTTTTTAAGTTTGTAAATGGCAAAAAGACATCAACACCCTTTACTCTAACTAAAAAAATTAATACTTTTATTTATTATTATTATTTTTTTAACACCATGGTTGCCGCGGCAACCTTCGCCACAGGACGGCGAAGGTGCTATTTTTTCTTTTTTTTTTTTAAATGTGTAATTCAGTAATTTCAGTCAATAAATTTTTAAAATGTGTCATATGTTTAGTAAAACATGTTCTTCAAATAACAAATCCATTATACAAAGGTAAATCTATTGCAACGCCAACTTTACTGCACTAAACCTTATTATTTGAAGGAATCGGTTTACTAAACGTAGGACAATTTAAAAAATTTTGTTGTGAAAAGACTACACTACCCTTCAGTAATTGCGAAGGAAAACCTTTCTCCTTTAGCCTTGTGTAATCGACAGAAAGTGCAGAACGAAACTGCCTGACCAAATCGGCAAAATCGGGAGTTCTGAACGACGGAATCGGAATCGACTGACCAAATCAGAGACGGAATCGCCGCAACTGGAGGACTGTCGGCGCCATTGATTTCGAAATTCAAGGTCCAGCGAAAAAAATTTAAAAAAAAGAAAAAGAAAAAGAGGATAGCAAAGGTCCGGGAGACCTTCGCTGCCCTGTAGCGAAGGTTTAGCCCCTGGCGAAGGTCACCAGAGGCCGGCGAAGGTTGCCGGTGAGAAGATTTTCTTCTCGCCGACAACAATGATGTTTTTAAAAAAAAAGTTAATTAATTAAAGTGAGGTTTATTGTGAGTGAGAGGATATTTTTGTATTTTCACTACTTAAAATTTTAAAAAGTGTCTTGCATATAGTATAATGGGTCATGCAAATAACATGCTCCTCTTTTTTTTGCCTAGTCACTGAGTTCAATGAGAGTGGTAATTAGTGTTCGCTCCGCTCGGTCCATGAGGTCTTTCGCTCAACTAGGAGATCAGGTTTGCATATTCGAGTTCTTATCATTATTTCAACTACCACAATTCGAATTGGTGTCTGATGCATTTATTTCTTTCGTTCTATGCACCGAGCTACCCTACTTTTTTTGATGGGGTTTACTTGACAAAATTGGATAAAAGAAAGCATCAACAAAATAGAGTCGTGTGGAAGATTTTGCCCTTCAAGAAATACACATTTAATGGTTTTTATTAAGGGCGAAATACAAAAATAACCCTGAGATTTGTCAAAAGAATAAAACAAATCCCCAATTTTTAAAAAGTACAAATTAAACCTTTAATACAAATATAATTTTTTATAGACAACAATATCCTTCGCCTATCTCTGTCCCTTGTTTCTTGATCATTATATATCCTTTGTGATGGTTGGTGATGTCTAATTTATTTTTTCATCGATCTTCATGATATGGGCAACCAAGGGTGTACCAACCATCACAAATTCAATATTGAATCTTGAATGGAACATCCCCACCCCCACGCACATCCCCCACACCCATTGTTGCATTCCCACTCAAATCGATGGAACACCCTTTCGCCCCTCCATCAATTTTTCTTTATTCTCCACTGAACCACAACACGATTGAATTAAGTCATTCGATGATCACAATTTAAGGCTGAGATTCAGAGGGCAATGTTACTTCGTCACCGCTTTTCTCTGCTTCATCAAAATACTTCGGAATCTGCGATTTTGTCCAATAAAATTAACTCGGGACCGAAATAACCTTGTATAATAGATCTTTGTAAAACAGGATGAAGGAATAATGGGTAATGGTGCAGGAAAACGAGGAAAAAAGATGGGTGAATCATATATTTTACTGCAACTCTAGGGATATTTTTGTCTAAAAAATTGTATATATATCTCAGTCAAGGGTTTAATTTGTACTTTTTGAAAATTGGGGATTTGTTTTGTTATTTTGACAAATCTCAGGGTTGTTTTTGTATTTTTCCCTTTTATTAATAGAGTGACCACTAATGACCTCTTTCATTAGTTCAGTGGCGAAAAGTGGGTGAAAAAAAGTTTAGTATCCAAAAGTAGGCACATACGATAGTTTAATGGCATTTGGCATATAATCAAATTATTATAATCAACAGTTAATCTTGTGTAAAATATTTTTATACATGTGACCATTGCTCACGTAAGATATATACAATTATTACATTTGAGTATTATTGGTACATTTTTGTTTTTAAACTATGAGTGTCTTTAGTACTTACCACTTGATGAAATGATACTTTTACTATAAAAATTTAATATAATTAACATTGTAATTATAATTTAAATTAATTTCATAAAAATATAGTTTTATATTTATTTAGGGCATGTATCTTACAATGTTTTATAATGTGTTTTGGCTTTGTTTTAGGTTTTGAAACCCAAAACGAAACCAAAACCATATTGGATACTGGACAAGAAAAAAAAAGTTTACAAAACTTGTTTTGAAAACAATTTTTCAAAAACATGAAACACTGGGTTCCATCGTCGGACCTCCGCCACCTGCCACAAATAACAATAATTTTTTTTATTTTTTATTTACTTAGGAGGGGTCTCCCCTCCCAGTGTTGTTGTCGCCGGAGAGGTCCGACGGTGACGAGTGGGGTCTGACAGAGGTTCGGGGGTGGCGGGTGGGATCCGGCAAGAGGCAACGAAAGACAAAGGTCTAGCGGTGGAAGGGAGCCTCGGAGGAGGTACAACAACGCCAGCCAGGCGGAGGTCCAACGGTGGTATAGGCAGAGGTACATCGGTGGTACAGGCGGAGGTACAACGGTGGTGGTGGTGTTCGACTAGTAGCGGGGATGGTGTTCGGCTAGCGGCGACAGAAGAGGGTGGAGGGGATGATTTTTAGGAAATTATTTTTCAAAACTTGTTTGCCAAAACATTATTTTGAAAATAGTTTTCCAAAACCATGTTGGTTACTATGTTTCTACAAACATGTTTCACAACAGAATTGTTTTACTATTCACAGGAACATTTTCCTGTGAATAGTCTATAATACCCCTTAGGTCTAAAAAAAAAAAAAATCCTATAAATCCTATGCAAGCAAATAACAAATCATGCAATCCTCTCCCTGAAGCTGCTCTCGTGCCTAAAAAGGAAGCAAAAAATCGGCCAAATCGGATAAAAGTCCAGACGAATCGGATAGGCAAAGGTGAGTGCCTAAAATTCATATTTGTTTCGTTGATGTTTTGTTGGTTGTTTTGATGAATTATTTTATAATTTGGTCGGATTTTTTATTTTTTTTGCCCGGATCTGCTATTATCCGTCCGTTTTTGGTCGGATCTGTCATTATTCGGTAGATGAGACAGTAGAAATTGGTCTCCTCGGCCAGATTTTTCTGTGATCGGCGGTATTTTCCCCGAAAATACCTCCGCCAGCCGGCGGTATTTTCCGATACTCCCGAACGGAATGGGCGAGATTTTCACATTATTTTAAATTTATTTTAGCATTAACTATTTTCTTTTTCCTTATATCCCTTCAATTGTTTTTCTAGTGATAATTGAGTCTTGATATTATTTCAGATGGGAGATATATTAAAAAAATTGAAATTAAAATTCGCCAGAAGAAAAAAGGATGGCAATTTGGAAATTATTGGAGACAATGAGGAAACACAATCCTCTGAGGGAATAGTTGGCCAAATCCCTCCCACGGTATCCAAGCGTCAGAGAAGGGTGCTAGGAAGATCGCAAGGTTCTTCTCGGACGTTAAATGCGGAGGGGGCAAGTAGCATTGATTACGGTGAAAATGAATTTGCACCACAATACATTGGAAATGCGGAGGAGGAGGAAGCAAGGAAAAATGCTGAACGACTTGAGAGGGAAATGTCTCAGTCTCAGGAGGATATGAAATGGAATTCAGGGCGGTTGGACGATGAAAATGAATGGGCAAATGCAACCAATCAACCAAGGAGGACTGGAAAAGGGAAAGCATTAATGGGCTCCGAACGTAGGTGAGTGTCAGTGTCAGGGTCCAGGATGGATGCTGGGTGGAAGACATACCGGATTCTAGATGGTCTGATTGATGGTGGACCTTCAAATCCAGAGTTGTTCAAAAGTTTTAAGAGTCATGTTGCCTACTACATATGGCATGAAAATGTATCGTATTAAGCTTGATAACTTATTGTGAAATATGTTTTATTCATTGTTTCAATTTATGCTTAATAACTTGGTGTCTAAAATGTGTTAATTTATTTAAGGTGAAATGCATGAAACATCACTTAACTATTGACTTTTGCAAAAAAAGACACTTTTTTTCAATATACTCTTTTTAGACACTCATCTTTCATTTTCGCTCAAAAATCACCACTCCGTCCACTTGAGACTTTAACTAGCTAACGGACCAATTAAGCCAGGGGTATTTTCATCCATTCGTATTTCCAACGGCACTAACAGGCAAACTCGATGGGTTTCGCAGCATTTAAATCCTTCAATGCATATTGAGCCAGAAAGGGAGCAAATTGAGAGAAGAAATTGAAATCCGAGAGAAAGTGATGCCCCGATCTACTATCATAAACTATTCCAGCAATTGCGATTCTGGGGTTCCGGTGAAGACGGTGACATCGTGGACAGATGACAACCCTGGTCGGCGGTTCGCTAGGTGTCGAAATTCGGAATAGCGGCCCTCAATCGGACATGGAAGAAGGTACGCCGTTTGTCCATTTGCGGAATCTGGGGAGGGCTGTGGGTTTTGGGTATGGATTGATCCTCCAATGTGTGAGCGGTCGAAAAAAATTATACCTGGGCTATTGATAAGAATTAACAATTTGGAAGCAACAAATGAAGATGAATTACAGAAACTTCACACCGCCTTGGAAATTATTGTGCAATTGAGGTTAGAAAAACGTCAATTACAAGCCGAGATGCAGAGGTTGAAGAAAGGCCAGAAGCGATTAGTATTTTTTTCTTTTTTGCTTTTTATGATTGTTGCTGTTTGGAAAGAATTTTCTCATAATGGTTGAGAGAGAGGGGAAATTGTTGGCATTAAATGCGTACTAAAATGTGAATTTTTTTTGGTATGAGTTTGCTCAGAATGTTGTTGATTCCAGTAGCCTAGAATGATGAATTTTGGTTGAAGGATGTACTTTGACTTTGCCCAAAATTCTATAATTTGGTTTGCCTAGCATTCTCTAATCGGATTTTGAGGGAAAAATTGTTTTATGGCTTTGCAAAGAATGGTGTACTTTGTTTGTAGTAACTAAAAATGTTACACAATGTTGTTGTTTCTAGTAGGCTAGAATGATGAATTTTGGTTGTTGGGATGTACTATGGGTTTGCCCAAAATTCTGTAAATGGCTTTGCCTAGCATCCTCTAATTGGATTTGAGGAAAATGTTGTTATTTGGCTTTGCAATGAATGGTGCACTTTGTTTGCAGTAAATGAAAAGGGTATGCCCAAATTTTGACCATCAATTGAGCTCTGTATTACCCTGTCAAACCGTAAATTACCCAACAAGCAAAACAACACAAAAATCACAAGAAAAACCAAATCAATATAGCTTGCATCCAAAACCAGTATAGTTTCCAACATCATTTAGGGTATCAACAACCCTTTCAATCTTCTGAATCCTTGCACATATAGCTTCAAACATTTCAAATATGCAGTATGATTTCAACTCCGCATCCAAAACATCCAAATTCACACAAAGGCAACAGCATTACATAAACATAAACATCCGAAACTGTTAAACTACACCTAAATACGTCGCACTAAATCAGCATTCAAAGCCACAAATTGCATCCAAAAAACAGCTAGTTTATACACCAAAAACTTAATCCTAGCATCATCAAATTCATCTAACCAACTCTTGCCCTTTCCCTCCGCACTGCCCATCTTCCAATCTTGTATGGAATTGGGAGGCCTAGAAACTTAGCATTCGTATTGATGAGTATCTTATCATTTTCGGTTAATGTTTTCTTCTTGGTTGATTTGGTAGCTCTCGAGCTTGAGGCATGACCTGTGGAAGAGCTTGCTAGATTTGTATCCGTAGCCAGACTAAGTCTTACACTGCACTGACGAGTAATACCCTATAATTGCATACATATAAGCCTCAATTACATTGTAAATAAATAACCAAAATCTATAAACCCAAAAAAAAAAAAACATAATAATAAACTTGTGTGGGTTAATCTGAAGGTGGCTGATGTGAATTTGCATTTAGAATAACTGAGGGAGCTTTATCTTCATCAACATTTTTCTACTTCCTCAATGCCCTGCATTGTCTGAATGCACTTCTCTGTTCCTGAGTTGCCTATCCAACATTGATATGAAAACCAAGGTTAATTCCATCAATTTAGAATCAAACAAAGAAATTAAACTCTGAGAAAATGTATACCTGAGATGAAGTTTCAGCCTGCTGGGTATCCGCATCCTGTACAGCCTCCCCTTGGACAATGGTATTTCCACCACTGGCCCTGACTGGTTGAGTACACCTTCGAACATTGTGACCAACTCCCCAACATCTTCTATATGGAATTATTACACGTTTCTTGAGCCTCACTACACCGTCTGCCCCATTTATTTCAACTGGATCAAGCCTTCTGTTTTTTTTTAGGTCGACCTATTTGAGCACATAGCTGTGGGGGATCAAACTCAACTGTTTCAGAAGCCGGCCACATGTCTTGTCCATTGATTGGAATTAGGACATTTTAGTACAATTTTAAAAAAGTACTCTTCTTGTAATAGTGATGGACGTACTTTATTGGATCCTCATCTACTTTGTTCATGCATGCAACAGCATTGCAGCAGGGTATTCTTGTTAACTGCCACAGTCTACATGAACAGTCTTCTGCCTAAGATACACAACAAACTGACCGGCCTTCGCACCCTTGACCTCGTAACCTTCAGCACCATTAGAAACTGGCTTCCAAACCCTACTATAGTAATCTACTTATTTCAATATGCTTCTTTCAATATCTAATCTCATCTAGTTTTCTCTGAAGCCTACTTTGCCTCTATACGGTCTCTAAATCAATCTCTTCTATCACAACATTTCTCTTCAATTTTTCTTCCACAATAGGACCCCCATTCTTTACTTCTAGCCATCTTCATCAACTTTTTAATCTCAATCCTAGGCCTATGATCACAATAAATATGCAGAAATTTGGTAGTCTCAGTACACTCCATCAAATCTGGCACTTGAAGATAATACTGCAATTCATTTAACCCATTGCTTAGAGTTTTATTTGGTTCCAAATACCAATACATATAACTTTTAGTTTTGGGATAGCCAAGAGCAAGCAACATGGAATCAAGAGCATAGATATCGAATTTCATGACATGGCATTTGTCAAAATAAGTCACCACTCCTCCTACATACTCTTGTTCTACCCCATAAGATAACTTCCCACCGTGATGCAGGCAAATTGTGAATAAATCTTCGTTAGCATCTACAAAAAAAATAGAAAGCATCATGTTTTAACAAAAAATATGTTGCCTCCACAAACAAGTTGAACTGCTCGAAATAGTGGGGGAGAATCAATGCAAGAAAAGAATGTCCGTATGTAAAACCTGTCATGAATGCAAAGGAAACTAGAAAGTGATAGAAATCTCCCATAACAGATTTGAGAAATATTTTGAGATTCAAGTATTGGCAGCTATAGTAAGACATAGTTACAGAGTGCATGGAAAAAAGAACCATGTAAGGGTAATAGTAAATAAGTTAGTTTATCTTTATATAATCTGTGATGTCCTTAATGTAATCTTTCAGCAACAGGGAACTAAACTTCCATTTATTTACTGGCTAGTTGACATACATAAAGGGATATAAAACAATAAATCCCATTTATAAATGTAAGTGTATTAAGAGGGAGAAAACTTGTTCAAGAGCCTTGTATTCTAGCAACAACAAAAAAAGGAAGGGGGGGGGGGGGGGGGGGGGACTTAATTGCTGCACAGATCATAAAACCAGAGTAACTACACAAACCAACCCCTAATATGAGCATCAAATCATTCTGTGTGAATTTGAAGAATAAAGAATCAACTCTTGCAAAGTTCTACAGAATAAATGTTGGTTGTGTATCATATATTCATTTTCACACCATGTTGCCTCTCGAATTGTTCTTTGCATTTGTATCATGAAATCTAAACTGAGTCTTTTTAAACAGAGTGCACGCATGTTTTGTCTAGGTTACTTTGTCTTTTATCCTTTCCTTCAAATACTTCTACATGGCTTATCATATATTAATGTCACACTGATACAAAAAAACTTCATTGTCTTGTTTCTATACTTAAGAAACTTGAATGTGTTGATTCTAAAGATCACCTATGGATTCCATACTTATCAAATTGAAATACAAAATCAGTCAACTACCTAGTGCCTTTTCTTATTAACAAAAACCTCAGAGTAGTATCAGGAGTGGGGATGAATGTGGGGAAGGGAGTAGGGAAGCACTGAAAAAGGAGAGCTTACTCTCTATTGATAAACTGGATAATTAAACTCAAACATAGTATTCCAAACATCTAAAATAACAGCATTAGATGAAACCTGATGACCCATCTTGTGTTTCGAGTAGTTCAAACCAAGAATCATATCAAACACTTCTAGTAAAAATTTGCATACTGATTCCATACAACAAAATAATCCTATGAACCCACATTTGCATAGCTCATTTCCCTCAACACCGTAAACACACAACAATTACTTCAGAAAATTCTCTCTAAGACTCATTAATTCCAAGTAATGTAAAGAATAACGTATTACGGAATAACAGGTATTCATTACACATTTAGGTCACGAAATTACGAACAATCGCTACATACGAACAAGCATTCACTGAACCCTAAAATCCCAAATTAACTGGAAAATGGGATACTTACCGTATTCCAATTTGTAATCGAAATAACTGCCCTCCGGCCTAATAATCCTTTTAGGAATCTTGCTTCTACTGTCTTTTTGTTTATTAATACAGCTCGGCCTGCGAGATGGTGGTTCTTCGTAATCACTTAGTAGCAACCGGGAATAATCGTCTTCAGATTCACTTTCCATCCACCATGGTTGTTCCTCTCCACCTTTCGTATTTCGTGGTGGCTCCGCCGACGATTCCTTCCGATGTTGCTTTGGTTTCTGGCTTTTCCCTTTACTGGCCTTCCTCGGATTTGGGCGTTTCTGCTTCGCCTAGTGTCGAGTGTGCATTTTCCCCCAAATTTGCTAGCCCTAAATCACAATTGTTCACCTATTCAAGTTTTTTTGAAGAGAGCTCAAGGGCATGGTTAGGAAAACAAAAAACCTCTTCTGAACTGATTACACGAAACGAATGAAATTCTAAACTTTTGTGCTTAAAGTCCCGCCATTTATGAATGGACGAAAATACCCCTGACTTAATTGGTCCGTTAGCTAGTTAACGTCTCAAGTGAACGGAGTGATGATTTTTGAGCGAAAATGAAAGATGAGTGTCTAAAAAAGAGCATTTTGAAAAAAGTGTCTTTTTTTGCAAAAGTCAATAGTTAAGTGATGTTTCATGCGTTTCACCCATTTATTTATTAAATTATGTAGGAACGTATTATATTGAGGTGCCATAATGGGTACGAGCGGCTGTTAAAGTGGGATTTCGCCCAGGGGGAAATAAAAAGGATAGTGGAGGTTTGGCACATTTGGGATTGTGCATGCATGCAGAGTTAGACTCTTCACTCCTCAGTGCCTTTGTTAAGAGATGGCATCCGGAAACCAATTCATTCCACATGCCTTTCGGAGAGATGAGCATCACTCTTCACGATGTGGCCTATATATTTGGAATTTCGATTGTCGGATATATCATTGGTGGAAAAATTAGGCCGTCGAAAATGTAGACACTGCTTTTAGACATGCTGGGGATAGAGGCAGGCCAGTTAGGGGAGCGAGATTTTGCAAGTGTGAGGATGTCCCTACTTTGAGCCCATTGTCACAATAGACAGGGGAACCCTGCCAATTCTGCCGCAGGGTATTTGTTGTGGTTAATAGGAAACAACCTGTTCGTGGATAAGAAAAACTGGGCATTTTCTGCAATTCCTCCGTGATATAGCTAGCGTAAGGGGACTTGCTTGGGGGGCAGCTTGCTTAGCAAACTTATATCGCAATCTTGGGAGGGCCTCTAGAGCGGACGGTGCTGAGCTAGAAGGGTGTTTGACATTATTGCAGGTTTGTAGGAATCATTTATAAATTAGTTCAACACTCCATAATGGTTCATTAATTTCACTAATTTTTTTAATTTTCTTATGCTTAATAGAGCTGGATATACGAGTACTTTCCCATATTTAGCCCTTCAAAGATGAGATCCTGGGATGTCAACTCGCCTGCTGCACTGAAGTGGCACATCGAAACTAACAAGAAGCGTGAGCCTAGACGGGACTTGGTGTCATACTGACGTGCACTTGATAGATTGAAACCAGATGAGGTAATATTTCTATATCATTTAAATGTCTGAAGGTTTTTTAGTGTAATATCCGAATTGGTTGATTAACCACTGATTTGTTTTCAAATGAACTAGGTAAATTGGCTTCCTTTTGGGCCAAATCCTGCAATGTTACATCCAATAACATTGTATAGGGGTTTTATTTATTGCCCTGGGACTATAGAGCCCTATATGCCTGATCAGTTCTTGCGACAATTTGGTTACGCGCAGGCATCCCTTATAGAGTTTTAGAGCCAAAGATCCATTACAGAGGGTCTGAAATTCTTAGATATACGTGCCATTATGATACGAATTTTATGGAATGGCAAATGTATAACCTGAGGTTATTACATCGAATGTAGAGGACTCAGTGGGTCGATGAGGCATGCCCTGTGTACCTCGACTACTTCCAGACGCGATTTCAGGTTCGTGTTAGTCCAGACGACATGAAAGTGGAAGAGACACCGAAACCCAGACAGCTATCAGCGGTTGCGATAAGTACATGAGCTTTATGCTTACTTTTGTCCATCAGTTATATTTTTTATTTCATTGTTTATTTACTATATTTGGATTTTTTGATACCATGCAGCGTTCGGAATATTTAGCAAGTAGACTGGTTCTAACTCATCCCCAAACAAGTCAAGCCGTACCTAGTGAGTTGAGGCAGAGGGCCATAGCTGAGGCGGCTCTCCATTTGGAGGATTTGATGTCGGAACTAGAAGAACTTGCGGCAAGGTCAGCTGTGCAAGATTATTGACTCTTGTTTTCAATAACATTATGAAAAATTACTGAATAACCATTTCTGAATTATTGAGATTTATTATATTCGATTTTTGATGCAGTGTATGAATTAATATCCCATTCATGATGCTATCTATGTGTTGTATGTGTGTTGAGTAATGTTAAAATTAATTACATATGAAACAAAAAAAATAAGAAACTTATATTGGGAACGTAAAATCAATAATAAATGGCAACTTCGGTTGTGTACGTAATAACAACTTTCATTCAATGTGAAAACAGCAGGATTGCAGAACATCTCATACTAACACTCAACAGTAAATTTATCCTTGAAAGCATCAAATTGTGATTTTAAATGAGATCTCCAACTCTTCATTTGTTCTGAGGATCTGTTTCTCCACGTCGGATAGATTGGGAGTAACATGACGTCCCCTGTCGTTAACAAAGCAATGAAATGATTTTGGAAGACATGTCCCATATTGATGAAACTGCTCGAATCATTAGAGACGCCGACCCCCCGTCACTGAAGTGGAATGGAAGTATTACTCTACTGGGCATTATAATATAACAACACTCTGGTACTTCGTGGCGATAAGTAATCCAAAAAGATGAAAATCAAACCAAAATTCAAATATGGTCGGAGCTACATGACAGTCTACCACGCCGCATGCTAAGTCGTAATCGACGGCCAAGACTGGGGGTAACATGACGTCCCATGTCGTTAACAAAGCAATGAAATGATTTTGGAAGACATGCCCCATATTGATGAAACTGCTCGGATCGTTAGAGACGCCGGCCCCCCATCACTGAAATGGAAGGAAAGTATTACTCTACTGGGCATATAATATAACAACACTCTGGTACTTCATGGCTACAAGTAATCCAAAAAGATGAGAATCAAACCAAAATTCAGATATGGTCAGAGAGCTACATGACAGTCTACCACGCCGCATGCTAAGTCGTAATTGACGGCCAAGAACGTGGCGTCAGAAAGTAGCTTCATCGCGCAGTTTTTGTAACAGTTCTGTCCGCACTTGCGACCATTGCTCCTCATCTTCATTGTCTACGAAATAGGAAATTACTCTAAAACCACAATGGCCATCGACCACTACATTGACGTGATCGTTAACATAGTCGAACACGAACTGCTTCAGAAATATCGGAAAGTCGAAAGGCTATTCAGAATCGTAGGGCTTCAAAGCCTTTTTTCTCCTTTGCCCTCCTGTGGATCTCCTACCTGCGATTGTAAATCATATTAACTTTAGTATATATGTAATTAAACACAATGATCGATACATGAAAAATAATATTTGTACCTCGTTGTATTGCATTCCTTTCGGCATGCTCATACCCTGATAGATCTCTTTGGGTCGGATTGTGTCTGGGTAGGCCCCTATGTGGCCTAATTACCGGATCAGCTAGATCAACAGTTTCCGGATAAAGCGTCGCATGCACAACACCCATCACCCTGTATATCTCAGCTCTTGGACGGGTCAATACATCAACAAACATGTCATGCAATCGCTTTCAGCGGTTTGCCTCGTCTCCTCATTGTTTGGAATATCATTATCTCCAAAATGCAGCTTCTTCTAGAAGGCATCCACATCGACAGGATCAATTGGACGGAATGCTCGCACCAACTGTAGCATCTCACAGGCACATGGCAGCCCACAACTAGTTCGAAGTTCGCAACCACACAGCGCACCATCTTCCCCGATAAAGCCAACTCTTTTTGTATATTCTTCTTCTACCATTGTAATACCAACGAAAGACAGTATACCATTCAACCTACTATACAGTAAATAGTTGCTCTTCCGGTATGTTTTGCTACGAGAAGACTCCATTGCAATCCGAATTTTATCAAATTGATCCTCTATCATAATATTAATTCCGTGAAAAATACCTGAAAATGTCTTTCTATCAGTGTCAATTGCCTTCTTCAATTGTGCATGTGTACTCTCAACCCTAAAAGTCAATTAACATTGAACATTAAACTTTCATAGGACACTATTAACATGTAATTATACAGTATACAAACTATAAATTAAAGCTATAAGTAACTTATATGTTCGTTGTGCGCCCTCCGTAATGCTTTATATTTTTAGTCCAAAAATATACAAACTTGGCCCTGTGTGGATCCAACCATATTTTTTCCAAATATGGAAGCACATTTCTGAATTTAAATTTATTTCCATATTTAGTATCAATAAATTCCACAGCTTCCGTGAACGATTCATATGTCAAGGCTTTCATCACTTGCCCCTAATAATATAGAAACACATCCATTGTTTTAGTGTCGTTGTCAGCCTCTAGTACATGTTTTTTTACATCCATTTCAATATGTCTCATGCACAGTAATTGTCTAGCATGTGGGAATACATTATGCACAGCGTTCATTAAGGCAATCTTTCTATCAGTCATGATAACATGTGGATATTTGTCGCCATCGAATAATTTTCTCAATTGAGTCATGGCCCAGAAATAGCTCAGGAAAGTCTCATCCCTCATGAAAATGAAAATAATATGAATAAACTGAGATGTGGGTAGATAAGCCACTATCTACAGTAGAGGCATGTCATACATGTTTGTCTTATACGTCATATCCATAAACAAAACGTACGGAAAAAAAAAACCAAGTAAACAAGGTGCCTTCTAGTGGGCAAAGAACAAGTGCCCAACTGCATTACTCTCCTCTTCCACTGTGTGTGCATATACATATTCGTAATCATGCAAAAGTTTGAAGAAATACTGAATGGTAGTCAAATCTCCCCTCGCCTCCCTTCTAACCTTTTCTGATTCATTGTACACCTGTCTTATGTGACTGACATTTTGCGGATCATCTTATCACAACTGGGCCAACATATACTTCGGCCTGATGTTAACACTTGACATTTCTGCAATCTTCTTCTTCTCTGGTTCTGTTAACTGTGAGTACACTGAATGCCAATTCCGAACTTCTTGTAATTGATAATTGCGGTTACAATTTTTGGCCTCTAACTTCCAATTTCTCCCAGCAATTTCTAGTCCCACAAGTTAAAATAGACATTTTGTTAACTTGCTGCTTGTATTGTTCCGCCCGCTTTTCCCTTCAGGTAGGGGTGGCTTATCTCTAACTTGTCCCGATCTCTTGCACCTTATATCAACTCGCCCTTTTCTCTCTCTTGTAAGGAAAAGCCCCAATATTTTGGAAGAGAAAGTAATTTTTGTAGGCATATTATTTTCGGCTGCTCTAGTTCTAACCCAAACAAGCAAATCTTCCCTACTTTTGAACTCTTCGTCCGTCTGAAATATATCCATGTGGTCAGCAAATATTTCATCCCTCTCAATACTGATATCCTGTTAATACAAAAATATGGGTGAGCATACTTAAACCCTAAACTCTAAAATTTAGTTGGAATAATAATTAAATTTTGGAAAAATCTCGTCTCCGTGGGGCGAGATTGTGACAAAATCTCACCGTTTAGGGGCTGCGGGCAGTATTTTTCCCTAAAATATCACCGGGCGATATTCTAGCAAAAATCTCGCCCGGGCAGAACGAGATTTTTCTCCAAACAGGGGTTTTTTTTTTTTTGTTAAAAAATCAACTTTACGTAAACAAATGTATAGATTGTTTACTTACCGTATAATATGGATCGTCTCGTGACTATCGGCCATAATTAGATACACTTATGAGTGAAAAATGGGTGGAGTGTAAATGGACAGAGAGTTACGAGGTTGTTGAATGATTTTTGCTTGGATATCCCTTTTATTATTGAGTGAAAATGAATTTTTTTTTCTTTTTTATACCTAAGGGGCAAAATAGACTATTCACAGAAAAATATTCATGTAAATAGTAATTTTGTTCCTGTGAATAGTATGGCCCTTTTTCAAAACACATTCTAAAACATTGTAAAAAAACCGGCCCAGAAACATTATATATATAGACTTATATTGTAAATTACTTTCCTATATATATATATATATATTAAAGTTATACCTTATATATACTTCATTATATACATTAAAAAAGACCAGTGATATAATTATTTATTTATAACTCACAATGTACAAGTCTAAAATAGAACATGCAATGAAAACATTAATCTCTTTAAATTACGATAAAAATCTCTATCTCTAAAATCCATATGATAATTATGACTCAAATAAATCCATTAAGGCATGGCAAAGCCTATCATTAAATATTACACATATATTATAGCCAAATCATAAAACGTTCCGATAACATTAATCAATCAGCAATAGTCCAAGTCATGTCGTTCTCAAAAATCCAATGGCAAACTTCAATAAGCCCAGGTCCAAACCCCAGCGCAACAAATGCTCCATGACCTGGACTCCAAGCCGAAGTGTTAAGATGACAAATTGCTATCCCCTCATTAACTTTAGTCTTCGTCTCCACGTCAAGAATGTCTGCCCTGTAAACCCTTACTTTTGGGACAGCATGGCAGTAGTAAAGCAAATAAGGGTACAAGCTTTGATGGCAAGAAACTGATTTTGTCACTCTTCCACCGTTCATTCCCCTGACCTTTCCAATCATCACATCCTGCATTGAACCACGCACGTTTTCCGTGGTCCGAACCACCACGTCGCCACTGTCGCGGTTGCCTAAAATCGACACCGCAAAGTCGATCATGTCCTCCAGGGAGCCAACGCACCGTTTGGTCTCGTCCCAGCTAGCCGGCCGCTCGCATTCCTCCAGCGCGTTCACTATCATGCGCTCCATGGTGGAGTTGTCCTCAGCGTGGAACAGTTCCTTGATGTCCCCTAACTCCGAGGTTGAAAATGGTAATTTGGAAGAAATGGATCTTGGTAAAAATGACCTCGCAGGCATGTGATCAACTATGTCAGGCATTTTCATAACAGTCCCTTCTTTCAACAGACATTCCCTGAAGAATTTACCTTCCTCTATCAAATTTTTCGTTGTGGATTTGCCACTGTTATTGGTATAAAGGGCAAACGTCACACCCTTTTTAGAATAATCTTTGAAAGTATTATTGACGCCATAAATCTTGAAATCTGTTAATGGATCTTTAGCTCCTTTGCCATAACCTTTGAAAGTGTCATTTCCTGCATTGAGTGACTTCCCATAATTAGCAAACTTGGTTTTCTCCGAATCTGAACTCTTTCCGTAAGACTGAAAAGTATCCGCGCCAGCGTTGGCCGAATCTCTGTAGCTCGTGAAAGAATCGACGCCTTTATTCCCACCAACCCCATAACTATTGAAATTATTTCTGGGGTTGTTTGCGTTTGTACTATATCCCTTGAAAG
Organism: Leptodermis oblonga; assembly: GCA_016801395.1. Taxonomy (NCBI): domain Eukaryota; kingdom Viridiplantae; phylum Streptophyta; class Magnoliopsida; order Gentianales; family Rubiaceae; genus Leptodermis; species Leptodermis oblonga. Next base: position 20,936,497 of record CM028753.1, read on the forward strand.
AATCGTTTGCACTGTTCCCGGATTCACCATAACCTGTAAATGAAGACCCAATAACATTTGAAGTATCTCCATAGCTAGAAAAATCAAGAGGGACAGCTTGACCTCTTTTGGCGTAGCTAGTGAAAGCTTGATTTCCAGAGTTTGTGTCATCGGAATAGCTTGAAAATATGTGCTTATGACTAGTCCCATTAAAATCATAAGAAGTGAATTGTAGATCGGGCACATTAACAAGGGGCAAGTAGCTCCTGAACTCACCGGAACCCCCACCGGCGCTGGAGGAATAAGACGTGAAGTTAGCCGTGGCTAAGTTTCCGTCGTCGGCATAGCTAGTGAACTCCTCATGGTGGCCACGGGAGCCACGGCTATAGCGCGAGAATGAAGCGGTGGCAAAGTTTACTCCATTGGAGTAGTTTTTGAATGCATCTTCAACCCCGCCAAGCCGAGAAGCTCCGTAGTTGGCGAACCGTTTGTTGGTGTAAAATGAAAAGTTGGCATCTTTGTGAATTGATGAAGATGATGAGCTGGTTTCGAAGTCGAAACGGCCGGGGCAAAACAAATTTGCTAAGGAACAGAAAGATGAAAGATGAGGAGAGAGTGAGTTTTGGGATACAAGTTTTGCGAAATAAGCGGAGTGAACTGTGGAGAGTGGTGAGGCTTTGGAGAAGAGAAATGAGGGCTTTGAAAGATTGTTAGAGATGTGTTCATTCCAATAACGAAATGATGATGATCTTGGTGTTAAAGGGCTTTCTTTAGCCATTAATGAAATATTCTGCATATATAAATAGGAACAAATTAATACCAAACGAAACTAATAATTAATAATATATACTGGTTAGAGGCATTAATTTTACATGGAAAACAAAAGAGCAACGTATATATATATATATATATATATATATATATATAGATACTTACATGAGTAGAGGAAGACAAAGCGAATAAGTACAACAGTGTTGAGAGGAGTACTGTAGGATTGAGCTTGACGTTCCTATCCATTTTGAACTTAATTATTCAAGAAAGAGAGAAGCCTCTTGTTATAAATGTTCAGAGGAGGCTTTTGGATGTTGGGATTTCGCTTAGAAGACATTGACATGAATATATAGGTGAAGAGTTCATCTCAGTCCATTCGTACTTGAAATATTATCACATCTGTCTGAATTGAAGAGTCATGTTTAATTTGATACTTGTAACTTATAAATAGTTACTCTACTTTTCTTAAATAAGTGTTGTAATATTTTAGAAATATTTTTTGTTTGTCCATTTACAGTTTACACATTTGAATGATAAAAATAAAAATAAAAATCACAATTTATCCCCTATTTAATTAGTGTGATTTAATACTAATTATATTTTTTTAAATGCGAGCTCATGCCTATTTAATTTATAATTAAATATCAAGAAAATATAAATAAAAATAAAATAATGAATAAATTCTTTGCTCACCTCTTTATAGTTTGTGTGCCCAATTCAAAATAGACATTTATTTGGGAACCAACCAACAAAATTCTTTTATTATAACAGATCTAATTAAATAGAGTATTAGTTAATGGTTGACGTTATTTTGTGTGTGACCTATATCTATTGGTATTGTGGTTGGAATTGAGTATTGAGTTAATAAAACTAAATTAAATAACCATTGATTGGGTGTATAATCAACTGATATTTTTCCCTCAAAAGTTCAAAATAGATAGAAAGAAAGCTTTTATGAAGCCATTAATGAACGGGGGAGTAAGGTCATTAATTTTAGCGCTCCATTGATCGAAAGCAGAGGGGGAGTGAGTGCTTTTCAAATGGGCTGACAAAAGTGAGTCTCTTTTTGGTTAGCGGACTGCATTATGCAAGCCATGCGCAGAAAACTCACAACATCAGCACAGTAGATTCCGATTGACGCAATTCCTGAGAACTCACCACCTCTTCGATTATCATGAAAATTGCCACTACTGGACAAAACGTCGAGGGGAAACCAAAGTTGAATCAAGGAAACAAACTTTTAAAAAGCTATGTATATGTTTCGGAATTATATCCAAGGAAACAAACTTTCAAAAAGCAATATGAATCTTTCAGAGACCAGTTATGGTGAAGGCTGAAGCACTGGTTGCACGCCTCATGTAATTATGCCATATTCTCCAAAAAGTATTACTGAAATAAAAAAATATACTTATTCACAAAATTATAAAATTGTCATATTTAATTTTATTTGGTACTCCATTGGTTTCACTTTCAAAAAAAAATCTTGTCCCATTTAAAGAGTTCATTTTGAATTTATTTACTTTACATACTCTTACTAATATAACAATGTATTGTTCACAATTAACCCTTATTTTTAAAGTAATGATATAAGTAGAAAATATGGTGATATTACATACCCTCACAACCCAAATAAGTTGTACACATTTCAACGTGGACTCTTTGAGTGGGACGAAGGGAGTATTACTTTTTTCTCTCTCAATAATTAATTATTACACTAATTTGTACTTCCCCGTTTCATTAGGGGCATGTTCTTTTAGGAGTTTTTAGAACTGTTTTGAAAACTGGTTTCAAAACAAATTGGTTTCAGACCAAATCAAAGAAACAATATTTTCAAAACAGTTTTCAGACCAATTCAAATAAACAATGTTTTCAAACCAATTTTCATTACCAATATTTTTTTATTTTTTTCAAAACAAGTTTACAAAATGCCTGTAAATGTTTTGGAGATATTCCAATAATTTGTTAAGGAAAAATAAGAAGATGGGCAGCGCGATTTGACGTGCGAGTCGCACATCAAATCACATGATAAACCAATAGCAAAGTTGGAGCAAATGCCAAAAAGCATTTGCTGAGGAATTGTCGTGCGACAGCCAATTCGAGTCACATCGAGAGTCGCACGACGGCTAGTCGCAAAACCAAGTGCACAACCCAGCAAGCTTGATGCATGGCTTGAGGCATGCGCGTCACACGAGGCCTCGCGCAACATCCACAAGTTGCCTACAATGGCGATGAAGAGAGGATGACCACGGTTTGGGTGGTACGAATTGATAAATACTGGAAATAAAAATCCCCCTTGTTCCGAGCAATTGATAAACCTCAAATGGCAGAGGATGAGAACCAGTGAAATCTTGTTCAAAGGAGGGCAAAATTAGGGTAGGAAATGTTGAGCTCCTCCTTTGTTGGGTTAAAGATTCAACATTTTTGCTCAGACGACATTAGACCGAAAGAGAAGAACTAGAGCTTGACATCTGCTAAACCATTTTGTATGAAAAAAATAGTCGGATCGAGGGGAGGAATCAGAGAGTTTTTCTGGTTCAGTTCATCGGCTGCTGGCGAGAAGAAATTGAGAAATCTTGGCTACTAATGTAAACTCGACCGTGAGTTCGATTGTGGGTTAGGGGAGAATTTTTTTTTTTTTTTTTGGTTTGAGAATTGGGTTTTAGAAATGGCTAGGTTGGAGAACAAATGTTTTGTTTTGTTTTGGATTTCAAACCCAAAAAAAAAAAAAACAAAACCTGGTCTCAAACCTTGCAAAAGAATAGGCACTAGAAGAGTCCACTTTGAAAATTATTTTTTGTTTTATCATAATAGTCCACTTTCAATTTTTTTAGTCATCATATCCTTACTAATATAATTATGTGTGGTTCATAACTAACCACACTTAAAAGTAAGGATACAAATGGAATAAATAATATCAAATTAATTATTTTAGGTAACATACCTTGGCATTCATAATGAGTTGTACATGTGTGAAATTGAATTTTTCTAGTGAAACAGAAGGAGTATTTTTATTAATGAAAATTTATCTTTCTTAATTTATTGTTACAAAATAAAATTTAAACATTTTACATTCTTTGCATTAAAAATTGCAAAATGATAATTTGTTAGAAAACAAAAAATTGGAGTTCAAAAACCTTTTTCAAAGAACAGAGGGAGTGATGTTGGCTCCCGAGCGTGGAAATTTTCACTTTTGCCCTCAAATTTATAAAATATATTTTTGCCCCCTTTAACCAATGGTTAAAGAGATTAATAATATCTAATGACAATTTTTGTGGCTCCTTCACTTTATGTTGTGACCCCCCAAACAATTATTCAAAAACGTAGAGTGAATTGTTAAAAATATCACCATATTTTTTCAAAATATCTTGTTTGGCCACTAAATTTTTTTTTTTTCCACAAATATCACTATACTTTTAAAAATAGGCAAAAAATGTCATTCCGTTAGTTTAGTCCGTTAAAACTAACGGAATGGTCAACATGTGCTTCTCACATGTTTACTTTCAAGGGTATTTTGTCTATTAAAGTATTATTTATCTTATTAAATTATTGTTTTTTTTTATATAAAAAAAACCCACCCATTCCTTTTCTCCACCAGCTCCTTCCCTTTCAAAATTACTATCCCTACGCCTTCCTCCTTCCTCCTTCCTCCACCATCCATTCGAGGACACAAAATCTAGCGGAATTGCAAATCATTGAATGAACAAAAAACTTGATAATAAAGCCAGCTGAAGTGTGATTGATTTTGATTATTAATGGAAACGAGAAGGTTGTATGATGATTGGGGCGAGATAAAGAAAGGGCTATGGAAAACAGAGGAAGATGAAGTTCTGATTCACCATGTTAACAAGTATGGCCCCAGAGATTGGACTTCCATTCGATTCAAAGGCCTTTTGCACAGAACTGGCAAGTCTTGTTGCCTTCGTTGGGTTAATAAACTCTGACCCAACTTAAAGAAGTATGCATTCTTCTTCCCAAAAATTGAAACTTCTTCACTCTCTGCTATGAGTAAATTAATGTGGGTTTTCTTTATCTTCTGCCTTTTGAGTAAACTCGTAATGGAATCTTCTCCTTATAGAGTAAAAGCATCTCTAGCAGTTAGAGTTTTACAGGCACATTTATCTCTATTTTAGAGTGAATTGATAATTTGGTCATTTTACTTTGAAAATATTCACGTTTCAGTCACCATACTTTTTAAATTATTTTTCTAGTCACCATACTTTAATTTTTGTATTTTTTGGGTCATTTTGTCAAATGTCTCCGTTAAATGGCTAACTGAGCCAATTTATTGAGGGTATTTTCGTCATTAGTCCAACTAGCTAAGGAATCCATATTCTTTTTTTCTTTTTTCTTTTTCCAAACATGCCTTCTATAACTTCTCTCAACTTTAAAATATGTGGCCCCACTACTATCCCCATTCCTAATTTTTTTTCATGAATTTAGATCTGGATTGCCTGCTTAATGTCGCCATTCTCCGGCTTCTCTTAGATCTGAGTCGGTTTCAGTATAGAATATCAAATTGATTTGGTTCGGTTTGGATTTAGATCAAATTTAGATTGAGAATTTCTAAGTTTGTGGTGGTAGGAACAGCGGTAGTGACGGCGGAGGCAACGGGTTTGATTCACGTCCAAGAATTGCTCTATTTTTGTAAAGGATTGTTTGCTCGGATATCCATCTACGAAGAGTACAATAACATCCTAAGGCTTCAGCAGCTTCAGCGTTGCGGAGCTCAGTGATGGAGACAATGGAGCAGTATTACCCAGTTTTAATTTGGGAGATAATTAAACCTAACCACATCCCTAATATACTCCTATTTTGTCCTCAGATGTAAAGCTTCATCACTAATTAATAAATGGCCTATAATAATTAATTGTAGAAAACAAAAGTAAATCACAAATTTTTGTTTGGAAATTTGAGAGTCAAAACTCCATTAATAGAGAACAAAAAGCTCCAGAGAGAGGGGGAGAAAGGAAGCAGGTGACTGAAAAAGTAAGAGGAGAGAGAGTGATGTGAGTTGGGTTTTTTTCGTTTTTTTTTTCTTTTTGTCTTTTGGCAGATAAGGGTAGAAAATGGGCTTGAGGACGAAATTACCCTCGCCAAAAATAGTTTGTTAGTGAGTTAACGGTGTGCTTTGACAGAGTGACCTAGAAAATGCAAAAATGAATGTATGATGACTACGAAAATAATTAAAAAAGCATGGTGACTAAAACGTGAACATTTTCAAAGTAAGGTAATCAAATTATCAATAGGGAAATGTGCATTTTTGCCACTAACGTTTTTCTAAAGGTCTAATTTTGCCACTTATGTTTTTTTAGGTCCAAAAATGCCACTGATGTTTTTAAAAGGGTCCAACTTTGCCCCTGCCCCAAATCAAAATAGCCACGTAGGACATTTTGGGCCAATTTATAATAACTTTTGCAATTTAAAAAAATTCCAATTTTCATTGTTCATCTTCTCCAACCGATCTGTATGATTTTCTTAGAGAAATTGAGCTCGGCCATTGCCCCAGCAGCAAAGAAATGAACCGAAGAAGCATCAACTCTGCCGCACAATAACAAATTGAAAAGTGAATACAGAGCCTTCCTTCTTGTCTTCTTCAGAGGACAAGAAGGATACAGAGCCTTCCTTCTTGTCTTCTTCAGAGTGCAACATTAGGACAATTCTGAGGATCCTGATCAACATGGAGCCAATTATAGCCCTTTTCCCCTCAAGAACACTTCAAGGCCCTGGCCGATCAGTTTATGAAGGAAAGCGCAGAGGATTTATGGAATGAAGATAATGGGCCCGTTAAATCCCCGGCACCACAAATGCCTAAGGGGAGAGTTATTGGTGAGCCGATTGATTTACGAAAATTAATTTCTAAAAATCCTGGCTTTTCTAATATTGCTGCTAATGATAGTAGAAATTGGAACTCATGGATTGATGATTCTATGGGAGCTCGGAAGTTTTCCAGTGCTTCTGCGGGAACTCTGATGCGGTTTGGAGAAGATGAACAGTGGAAATTAGAATTTTTTAAATTGCAAAAGTACCCATTTATTGTTATTTTATTATACAATTGCCCCAAAATGTCCTACGTGGCAATTTTGATTTGGGGCAGGGGCAAAGTTGGACCCTTTTAAAAACGTCAGTGACATTTTTGAACCTAAAAAAACATAAGTGACAAAATTAGACCTTGAGAAAAATGTTAATGGCAAAAATGCACCTTTGCCCAATTATCAATTCACCCTTTATTTTACAGTTTTATACACTAAACTCTTTCCAGTAGACAACTCTATTTAGGTTATTTACACAATAGCCCCAAATAATTGTGTATTTTTGCATTTTCTTCTAATATAATAAATTCACTAGGTTAATAAAGAAACGATAATTATATTAATATCGAAATCAATAGGTTTAAGTGATCTTATAAATATGCGTGTTTTAATTAGTGTATTTATAATTTTGTATATTTTGATATGTCACTTTCATATTTATATTAGTTGCTAAATATTTTTTTAATTAATTAGAGTTAATTAATAATTAATTATTTTTTTATTACTTGTGAAATAATAACTAAATGGATTAAACTCTTAAAATTATACTACTAGCAAAATTTTTGTTTTAATCAATTAATTTAAATAAAATTAAAAAGTAAATTAAACACTAACATGTAAATAATAAAAAAAATTTTAAAAAAAACGAGTAGATGCTTGAACATGGTGTTAGAGATAAGAGTTAGTGAAGCCAAGGTGAGCTTCCCAGGTCATCTCCTGAAGCCAGCTATATCAGTCAAACCCTTATCCCCTTATCCTCTCCATGCAATCCCCCTCCCATTAATGTTGTAGCCCTAGAATTATTCCTGTAATTAATTTGTTCTTATCATATGTGTAAATGTTAGCTATAAATAGAAGATTACACTCAATGTAAATGCATGCCATTATTTATACACAATTGAATATATTTCTATATGGTATCAAAGACTCCTCGATCCTAAACCGCTCCCAACATACCACTCTTTTTTTTTTTTTTTTTTCCCACCATCGCTACTATGGACGCTGATCGTCAGATCGTTGACATCCCCAACCAAACCAATTCCACCCAGTTGCCCAATGGCTCCTCCTCAACTGAATCCCTTCACCTCATAAACCTCTCACACACCAACCTCATAAAACTCCCATCCACCAAGTGCATCGCATGGAAACTTCAAGTTGAGGCCATCCTCATTGGCTATGACCTCTACAAGTACTTTGATGGCTCGCATCCCTGCCCACCAACTACTGTTCGCACAACTGATGGTGAAACACCCAACCCGGCCTACCTGCCATGGACCCGACAAGACAAACTACTGTTTGGTGCTCTTGTTGGTTCCATCTCGTCCAACCTCATTTCTCTCATCCAGAATTCCACCTCGTCCCGTGACGCTTGGCAAACACAACACATATGCTTGCCCGACTCGCGGTCACATCAAGCAGATCAAAGACCAGATCAAGCGCGCGAAGAAAGGCTCCCAGTCGATCTCGGATTTCCTGCACTTCATCAAAAGCATATCCGATGAACTCACTGCCCTTGCCAAACCGCTAGACCATGAGGACCTCATCGAATCAATCTTGGTGGGTCTCAATGAGGACTACAGCCACATCGCTGACATCGTCGATGGACGGGACACCCCGATCTCGTTCGACGAACTCCATGAGAAACTCATCAACCGCGAACTAGCTCTGAGGCAGTCTTCAGCTCCCTCATTCGCACACCCTGCCACAACCAATTCAGTGGTGACTCGCCACACCAGTCCTCCTCACCACTCAACGCCCCGACACAAGTCGTGGCCGTCCGCACCTCGGCCCAACCAACCCTGGCAGTTCTCACCCTGGCCCACCGGCCTCGGACCTCAGCACTCGGCCCCGGCCCAGTATTCTCATCCTGCACCCCGGCTCTCCAGGTATCTGGGCAAGTGCCAAGGCTGCAAACAACTGGGTCACTCTGTTACCCACTGTCCCCTCTTCAGTCTAGTCCCGGTCACCAACCAAGGGGGAACCCGCCCCTCACCCCCTGGACCCCAGAGGCCACCACAGGCCTATGCCGCTTAGACATCCGCAGTCGCGACTCCCACCATGCTTATTGACAGTGGCGCATCCCACCATGTCACCTCGGACCTCGGCAACCTCTCTCTTCACTCCCCGTAGGATGGGTTTAACGACGTCGTGATCGGTGATGGTACTGGGCTCCACATCTCCATAACTGGCTCATATTTCCTTCCCACCTCCTTTCACACTTTTCACTTACATGATGTTCTCTTTGTTCCAAACATGAAAAGAAATCTAATTTCCATATCTCAATTCTACAAAACCAACAATACTTTCATTGAATTCTTACCATCTTCTTTTCGTGTGAAGGATCTACTGATAGGAACCCAGCTGCTGGAAGGACAAACTAAAGATGGTGTGTATGAATGGTCGACCTACACTTCGGCCTTGCCCCAATCCAAATCCAAGTCTCTGACCACGTCCCAGCCTCCCTCTGCCTACACCAATAGCAAGTCTCTAGCCAGTACATGGCATCACCACCTTGGTCATCCATCCGAGTCAACTCAAAGACACATCACTTCTAAATTTGGTTTAGATGTACACAAGACTCATTCTAGCATCTCTTACTGTCATGACTGTTTGAGCAATAAAAGTCATAAATTACCATTTTCTATCTCATCCCTTGTGTCTACATCTCCTCTCCAACTTATTTATTTCAATGTCTGGACCTCCCCCACCCCGTCTGTCGATGGCTACAAATACTATGTCATCTTTGTGGATCACTTCACCCACTACATCTGGCTGTACACCCTCAAACTCAAATCTACCGTCGCCACCATCTTCCCTCGCTACAAAGCCCTTGTCGAAAATTTTTTCTCCCGGAAAATCATCAACCTATATTCAGACAATGGGAGGGAATACATGGGCCTTGCTAAGACCACTGTTCTTGCCCACTACTTATCCATAAATGACATCTCGCACCTCACCACACATCCTGGAACACAATGGGTTCTCCGAAATGCGACATCATCACATTGTTGAAACTGGTCTCTCGCTTCTCTCCAAAGCCTCCCTCCCCCTCCAATTCTGGTCCTATGCCTTTTCCACTGCTGTGTACCTCATTAATCGTCTTCCAACACCAACCCTTAACATGACATCTCCCCACCAAAAACTATTCTGTTTACCACCCAATTACCACAAACTTCGAGCCTTTGGTCGTCTAGGCTACCCTTGGCTTTGCCCTTACTCCGCTCACAAACTCGCATCTCGCTCCACCCCTTGTGTATTTCTTGGCTACTCCCTTATTCAAAGTGCTTACCTGTTCTTTGACCCCAACACCCAGTGGTTCTTCTCCTCTCATTATGTTCGGTTTGTTGAGTCTAAGTTTCCCATATCCAACCTCCATTGGCACCTTGCCAGTCCTACGGACTCCACTACTGCTGCCTGGCTCCCATCCCTTGCCCACCTGCCGACGTCATGCACATCATCTGCAGGTCGTTCCGGTGGCTCCTTGCCAGTCAATTCTACCACACCGGATGTCTGACCTTCACCAACTCTGGCTCCGACCTCAGTCTCGGCCTCTCCCCCAGCTTGACCTCGTTCCCGTCCTTTCCCTCAGCCTCAGCCTCCCACTCAGCTTCCACCTCGGCCTTGGCCTCTCTCTTGGTATCGTCCTATCACTCAACGCCCCCTTCACCACTTCCTCGCCCCTTGGCACTCCCCCAGCCCGCAACTCCACGATCATCACTCGCTCACAAAACAACATTCACAAACCCAACCGTAAACTAACCCTCTCGGCCCAACTTGTCCCCGACCTTGAGCCAACCTGTGTGACCCAAGCTCTCAAAGATATCCGCTGGTGCAAAGCTATGTCCGAGGAGTTTGATGCCTTAGTTCGGAATGAGACTTAGGAATTGGTCCCTCCCTCAACTGAGCAAAATCTTGTGGGTGCAAATGGATTTTTCGTATCAAAAGGTTATCTGATGGTTCTGTTAATAGGTACAAGGCTTGCTTGGTAGCCAAAGGCTTGCATCAACGGCCAAGTGTGGACTACCATGAGATATTCAGTCCGGTGGTCAAACCAACCACCATTCGCCTGGTTCTCTCACTTGCCATTAGCTGGGGGATGGGACCTCCGCCAGCTTGACGTCAACAATGCCTTTCTCCAAGGCACCTATACGGATGCCGTCTACATGGCTCAGCCCCAAGGCTTTGTTGATTCCGACAACCCTCACCATACCTGCAGGTTGCGAAAGGCGATATACGGGCTCAAGCAAGCTCCTCGGGTATGGTACAATGAATTTTGCCACTTCCTACTTGCATCCCGCTTCAGGAACTCTATTACCAACACCTCATTATTCATCTACAAGGACAACAGCACCACACTTCTGCTCCTTATCTATGTGGACAACATCATTATTACAGGTAACAATACAGCTGAAGTTCAGGCCTTCATATCTACTCTTGCCCGTCGCTTCTCTCTTAAAGACCTCAGCCCCCTCCACTACTTCCTTGGGATTGAGGTCACTCCCCAACCCTGTGGGCTGCTCCTCTCCCAGCGTTGCTACATTTCTAACCTCCTGGCTCGAAACAAATATGAATGATGCTCGTCCGGTTGCCACATCACCCACACTCACACTTCACGCTGGTCCGGCCCTCTCCGACCCCACTGAGTTCCGAGTTGTGGTTAGCAGTCTCTAATATCTAATACTCACCCGACCAAACATTGCATATGTGGTTAACAAGTTGTCCCAATACATGCATCGTCCCACCACTAATCATTGGAATGCAGTCAAGCAACTTCTTTGCCATCTCTGTGACACTATTGATAGTGCCCTCCATGCATACTCTTATGCTGACTAGGCTAGCAACAAAGATGACCACACCTCCACAAGTGCTTACATTGTGTACCTCGGCTGCAACCCTATATCATGGAGCTCGAAGAAACAACGCACTGTCGCTCGCTCTTCCACCGAAGTTGAGTATCGATCTATCGCCTCGACGGCAACCGAGGTCAGCTGGATCACCTCCCTCCTCGGTGAACTGACAGTCTCACTCCCCCAACAACTGGGTCATCTACTGTGACAATGTGGGGGCAACACACCTCTACTCCAACCCCGTCTTCCATTCACACATGAAGCATGTGGCCCTTGACTTTCACTTTATCAGTGAACAAGTTCAAAATGGCACTTTACGGGTCACACATGTCTCCTTGGCGGACCAATTAGCTGATGCCCTCACCAAACCACTACCTCGGTCCAGATTTCAAGACTTGCTGATCAAGATTGGTCTCTCCTCACGGACGTCCAACTTGCGGGGGCATGTTAGAGATAAGAGTTAGTGAAGCCGAGGTGAGCTCCCCAGGTTGTCCCCTGAAGCTAGCCAAATCAGTCAAACCCTTATCCCATTATTCTCTCCATGCAATCCTCCTCCTATTAATGTTATATCCTTAAATTATTCCTGTAACTAATTTGTTCTTATCATATGTGTAAAGGTTAGCTATAAATAGGAGATTACACTCAATGTAAAGGCATGCCATTATTTATAAACAATTGAATATATTTCTATACATGGCACCTCCAAATGTAGAGGTGCACTGTTCAGGCCTCTACAAAAAAAAAAACTCCAAGTTAGAGTTCTGCGGGGAAACCAAACAGACCTCTAAACCTTCATAAACCTTCAAATATGAAGGTTTAGAGGTCTACTGGGGATGCTCTAATAAATGAAGGGAATGCAAATGCGCTTTTGAATGGGTGGAAAATTTAAACCCTAAATTCGATCTTCCATTTCCAATATCCCAACATAAATAATTCAATTGGTGGAAAAATTAAGGAGGGGAGAGGGTTTGAATGGGTGGTAGTAGCATCGAGGGGTAGGGGAAGCGGATGATGGAGGTGAGAGGAGGAGGAGGGGGGGGAGAGGGGGAAGGAATTAAGGAAATGGTTGAGGTTGTCTCAATTTAATTAAATAATGGAGGACAAAAATACCCCTAAAAAAAAGCATGTGAGAAGCACAAGTTGACTATTCCGTCATGTCTAATGGACTAAACTAACAAAATGACATTTTTGGTTCGTTTTTAAAAGTATAGTGATATTTGTTGGGGGGGGGGGGGGATTTTAGTGACCAGACAGAAGATTTTGAAAAAATATGATGATATTTTTTACAGTTCACTAAAAAATGTATTAACAGAATAAGAAAAGTTTCAAACTTTTTATTCCATCTCTATTGTAACCAGTGAAAATCCCCCTTCGTTCTTGATTTTTTGTCTTTTATTCTTCTTCGTGTCTTCTATCAAGTCGTGAAAAAGATTCAACAAAAGACATAAATAGATCAACCATCTATTTTACGTCAAGTAATACGTGCCATAATACGATTGTCGCTGTTACAGATGTATGAGGACATTGCAGGAACACTTCTATTAACAGGACTCTTAATAGCTGTTGAAATACGCGGAGACTTCTTTCTAAGGTGGAATGCTCCCCTACCAATACATCCCATAGTTCCGAAACATAACAAATTCACCCAAAATACACTTAAATTTTTTAACCGAATTACCACCCTAAATTTTAGCAAATTTTTTTACTTTGTTTAACAGGAAAATTTCAAAACACCTTTCGAGGTTTCGGGAAACAACAAAATAGATTATGTAATAACAAAAAGCATAAAGACCCCCCTTGAATATTTCCAATACTGCATATGTTGGGCATTCTGCTAATACTAACGGCAACAAACGCCAAAATGACATTTTTTTTTACCCATTTTAAAAAAAAGTATGAATAACTTTCGTGGGAAATAAAAAATTTTGTTACCAAAGAGGACATAGTGGAAAAATAAAGTGACATTTTGGGCAGTTCACTCTAGACCAAAACTCTGCCTCAAAAATTTAAGAGCCACTGCCCTACACCGTAACATAGGGGAAGCTTCTAGCATATAGGAGTAAAAATCCCTTCAGCTCTCGCTGGTGGGATTCCATTAGGAAAAAGGCCGAAGAAGTGCTTCCACTAGAAGCTCTAGCCGGTGCATTCGCCACCACATTCTCTTCCCTGTAAATGTGTCGCAGAGTTCACTGCCTTTGCAATAATCCAATTCTGAACAATGTTGTTGCCGCTTGCCACGGTCTCCTTCTACTCTTCAAAGCTTGAACAAGCACCAATGAATTCGTCTTAATCTCAAATTCTGCAATGCCTAGTTTTTGACAAGTCATTAGGCCATGCAACAAAGCTATAGCCTTAGCATGAAAATTTGTGAAATGGCCCAGATAAACACTGGCTGCAAACACCACCTCTTCCCTCACATTGCGCAACACAGCTCGGGCCACTGTAGGTCCTGGATAAGGATGAATCGTCCACATTAAGCTTGCACGGCGCCAACCCGGGGCCTTCCCATGCAACAACTTTGCAAGCTTTGCATTTTTGATTTGCCCATTGCGAAATGATAGAGCCAATAAGAAACTGCGCTGAGGCAGCATAACTCGACGATCGAATTCCCCTCCCAAACCATCTTACGGACATTAAAAGCAACCCTTTCCCCCGACACCACTGATCCAGACAATATCGCCCCACAATACGACCTCTAAATTTCCCAACATACTGCTACCAGAACAATATCAGATACTTCGCCAAGGAGCTCGAACGCCGTTGTCTTCCCGATCCCAAAACAAGTATAAACCCTCCTCCAAAAGGACGTGGTACCCATACCCACATGTAACAAATTAAAACAACTGACCCAAATCTCTATAGCGAGTCCACAACCAAAGAATACATGATTCAGCCATCCTCCTGCTCAATGAATGGGTACTTGAAGGCCAATGGGAACACAATTATATGCAATGCATCATCCAATGGAAGTATGTGGTTCACTAAACGCCACATAAAAATGAACAGCTTAATAGGCAACAGTTTCTGCCAAAAAATGTAGTACATCTATCTTGCCCTCTTGCTCTAACAAGCTTATATGCCAACTTGATCCTAAAGGCACTCCTGTTATCTGGCTTTCAGACCTTCCGATCAGGGGTTGGCAAAAATTCCAAACGAAAGTCCTTGATGGCTTCAAAAACTTCTAAACTAAAAATCAATTTCATCTGGGGCAATAAATCTTCCCGTCATGTATGAAAATATAGAGAGTTAACAACGGCTCATTAACGTATTCCTCCTCAACCAGATTCGAAAGAAATCCCAAATTTCACCAATTTGTATACTAGAAAAAGGGAGCTCCCCTCCCCATTGGACATTTATGAATCATTCGCTATAATACCCCCATATCTCCAATTCGCACTCACACCCATTTAACCAAGTTGGAAGAATTGGATGGTACACCGACTCCCTGATCCAAGAATGCAGTACACTTACGTAAATTTTACACTTAGAAGTTTTTATCTTTTAACTTACTTAGTTGTTGTATGAAATTTTAGGACAAAAGTGATAAAGGTTAAAGAAAGGACTTTCATTCCAAAGCCGAAATACCAAACACCAGCCAAAACTACATCAAGAGTTTTTTTTTATAACTAAACAAAATAATTCAAAAAGAAAAAGGAACATGATGGAAAAAAAGAAAATACATAAACATAGGCTAAGGTTCAGGTTCAGTTGGCTTGGAGGTTCCTTCTTGGTCGCTCGGCCTGCTTGTCCCAACTTCATCTTTTCTGGTGTTGGCAGTAGGAAGAGGGATGCCAATCTCCCGACATTCTTCCTTGATATTCTTAAGTACGTCAAAGGGCTCGACATTATCCGGGAGCAAGAATTTTAGGGCCACTGAATCCTCAGGCTGATTCTTGAGTTTTCAACTCTCACAAAGTTCATCTCAGTATATGGTGTAGCCGCTCCAGCCAATTTCCATCAGTCACCTGTCCAACAATCCAACCATGGTAGTTTGCTTGAACTAGGTTATATCATCTTCAACAAATGAGTCACAGGCTTTTGTGAGTTCTTCCACTTTGAGGCAAAAATTCTCTTGAGCAACTAAAGATTCTTGAATATGTTCTCAACCTGAGTATCTTTCGATCCCACTGTCTTTGTCAGTTCCTCCACCTAGGCGTCCTTCACCTTCATCAATTTCTTCAATTCAGCAATCTCAGCTTCATTGACCTCCACTAATGTAGTCAGCTTATCAGCCTTAGTGAAATTGTTCTGGTTATCAACATGTAGCTCCCCATTCTAGGCTTGTAAGTCGGTAACCTAGCTAGCTTCAATTGCAAGTCTCAACTTCAAATTTTCCACATCTTCATTTGGATTTTTCTGGCATTCTTCTTCATAGCTTTGGTAAAGGATGTCCAGAGTCTTAGCTTTTCTACATGAGGGGCCACCGGTTGCTGAACTTCTTTCATCCCCATGAACCGAGATTGTGTTGGAAAGAATGGAGTTATAAGGAGAAACGAGTTTTGATTTGGAGTTAATTTGGTAACTGCTTTAATAAAGAGAGCAGGAAAAAAGATATTGTTAAGTTGGTGAAATTATGCCAAATTTATGGTACAAAATGGAAGTGGAAGGATCTGGAATGGTTGCTGATGTCACCCACGATGTGACAGCTGGAAATTTTTTGATAGGGACGTGAAACGATGAGATCATGAGGAAGATAAATGGAAACTACCTTAAATATTGCAAGAATGCTCCAAATTTTTTAAAAAAAAGTTTAGGACTATTATTTCAGGTTGTGGAAGAATCCAGATGGGAAAGACGTCTCTAAAAATAGACTAGCAGCGTGATGATTAATGAATTTGGTTTGAGGAGGATTACACGATTCACGAGGCTAGTTACCTCAATCGGCTGGTCACAGGTACAATATGTTATTCCGCACATTGAGTTTTAAATTTTTTAAGTTGATTTGTTTGCTTGTGCTTAGCATGACTGAATCACCAAACATATAATACGGATTCATATTGGCAGCCGAGTAGGCCATAATTGAAAGAACAGATTACCTATCTTTCCGATCTTATCAATAATTATCTATTCTTTGTGTGTGTGGGGGGGAGGGGGGAGGAAGGGTGTTCAAGGTATTACATTGTGTATAAGTACTGGGTACTCAAGATTGGGTGTTAGTGTAATTTTCACAAACTCTTTTTAGGAAAATGGACTTTTTTTATTTTATATTTTATGAAGAGTGTGAGACTAAAAAGGATAAAAATGTGTGATACGGATGTGAGTAGGTCACCGGGTAAACTAAAAGTATTATGTTTTGGCAAGGCTTAAGAAAAACACAATACTTGGTGGCTTGTTGGTGTGTCCAAAAATGAGTTAGTTATATTGGACCTAGTTGATGAGGTCATCCCAAACCTTCTAACAAGTCCGCACTCAAAGGATCCAACAAATGCTGAAAGGAGCTTGAGTTCTCAAGCAGAGCCTGTTCGTGTGTTACACTGAGGCGCATAAATGCTACATGATCCGAGTCCTAACCAAAGGGATCCACTGGTTGATATAGAAGGACCAAGAAGCTACGAGCAGATCTCGCAGACCTAGTCCAATCTTGCGCCAGGCACGCCCAACTGACAACAGAAAGCAACGCCCTAGAAAATGATGTTGGGAAAGGCAGAAGCGTCATCTTATTCAAAACCCTTCCATTGAAAAATGTTCGTTTTTCACAAATTCTTGATTTTCTTGAGAATCTTGAATTTCACAAATTATAGAATCTTCAAAATCTTGAAGTTCTTGGTGATTTGACTTCTTGAAATGATTTCAAAAGCTTCTAGAAAATTCTGAAAACTTCCCACATCAACACAACATGCGCCATCACATTTGGGCCGAAACCCTAGCTACACACCGCTCGTAATTTCGGCTAAGCCCACAAGCCCATTACACCATTTCCTTCCTTGTTAAGGTTTAGGGTTCAATAAGTGATTATGATTTGTGCATGTTTCCTAATCCTACTCTTATTGTATTTGAAAGTTAGTTTAAGTCTAATACAACTTAGATTAGCTTTAGAGTTTTCAAAAATGGTTCCCTTCTTGAACTCCTTTTTGTACTTATATTAGGTTAATTCTTTTTAGTAGTTTTACTTGTAATTTTTGGCTACTACAATTCCAAAGTAGAAACCGAAATTAGGTATCTACCAAAACCTAATTCTTTTAGGTTTGGTATGTAAGAAACTAGTCGCATGATTAGTTTTCAATTCTAAATATTTTCCTTTTGGTCTAAGGTTGAGAAATTCGGCCACCACCCCTATAAATAGGGCACCCGATTTCCATAATTTACAGTGAATTTAATTTGATAAACGTAGTGTATACTTCGTTAAATTCCTCTCTTGCATTGAGTTAAAGTAATTTACACTAAGTCTCGAAACTATAGCTTTTTAAGTAATTGCTCTACCTAATTGTGTATTCATTTTAACTTATCTATTCTTTACTTGGTTTGGATTACGTGTTTAAATTAGTTTAGGATAATTTAGTAGTTTGTTGAATCTAAGGTAAGCGTTTTTGAGGTTAAGAGTTGCGTCTTGCAAATCAGACTTTCCCTTGGCAATTTTTTTGCATCACAAACTCTGGTCCACATCTATGGGCCAATCATAGAGATGAGCCCAGTTGAATAAAAAAGAAGTTAAGTTAACTGGGTCGTGAGACAGAGCTCCCCAGACATTACCAAGTCTCAAGGATTCAGGGTTTAGCTTACTAAAATAGAGTGACTCATAGAATTAGAATGAATTGCCAGCCCTCATAGGGGACGTGAGATATAAAGAATAAAAATAATAAATAGGTAGTGAAGACACTTTAATTTGTCAAGAGTTAATGAGAGAGTAAAATCAACAAGAAATAAGGAAGGTTGAAATCATAGAACCTAGGCAAAGGTTAAAGAGGCTTAAAAGGGGGTTTAAATATTCAAAACCGAAAACATGGGAGAAGGCAAGCCTCTTATTGACATTACAAAGGTGGAAATGCATCATATGAAGCATTAAATAAGGGAGCCAGATATGGAGCATTAAATGTGGGAGCCAGATACGGGAGCATTGATTATGGGAGCCAGACACGGTAAGATAAATCGAACAGACATTTTCTCAAAGTAAGCTATATATAGCCTTTAGTCTTATTATGTGAAGGAGCACAATTCTAGTTCAAACTCACGCACTTCTCAATTACATTTCATATTGTCTTTGTTGCTGACTTGATCGTTGGAGTTAATAGGGGGAATAGCCCCGCCTTTCTCTCTTTTCCGATTCAGGTCAATCAGTTTGGTTACCCAAAACATCACTTTCAAGAGTTTATCGGGTCAAGGAGAGATCTACTTGGTTCCACATCAAGTGCCATTTTCCTTGGGCATTTTGTGTTTCACCAGTCTTCTTGATTGGTTCTCCATGGTAGGCAAGGTTTTGTCAAACTTTTTTGGTTTTGTTTTTCTAAAGAATGTTTTGTCGATTGAGATTGCAGAAAGAAATAAATATCACATTTTATTTTTAAAAGGTTAAAGTGGTCATTAATAATTTATTTAAAACCTTAAAATATTGTATGCCCTTAAGAGGAATTAAAAATATTTAACACAATTTTTAGAGTTTTAAATTTATTACGCCCTTAGTAAGAATTTTCATGAAGCGTCCTGAATTGATTTCTACATAAAGATTAAGGCAACCCTTAAAATCACAACATAACCTCCACCTTCATCATCACCTCTAATTAATCTCAAATTAACCACCACCACCAGACATAATAAGTTGCAGTTTGTCATACCCAGCACCTTTGGAACAGTAGGTAGGGATAGTAGGATGCTGGCCCCAACACCTTTTGAAGAGACATTCATTCTCCTGATACTAAGTTACCAGTGAGTATCCATCTTTGTCATTTTTGAAGTTAAAGTTCTGATCACTTTGGCTGTGTTGCGTCTCTAAAGATAAATTAAGGACACCTTTCTCTCTACTAGTTCAAGCAAAGCAATAAACAATTCCCTTGTATGGTTGAGATAGTTGGCCGGCTTTGATAATCTCATGTTGGTTCTGAATTAAAAAGTTGACTCTCTTAGACAGAGCAACAGTAGAAACACACACCTGCCATGAGGAAATCCACAACAAAACTAGAAGAGCCATTTTCCTTCATTTGAAGCAAGGGAGCCTAGATTGAAAAGACTTTTGCATACTAACATTGGCGTATCCAATCATTGAGAGATTCCAGTTGAAAGATAAGATTCCTAGATTAGGCAAGCTACCCTTTATGCTTTCCTAATTTGTATTGAGCAACCATAGAAATGAAGTACAAAAAAAAAGAAGTGGCAGAACGAGAGGAGAGCTTAGCTGAGTTGAGCCTCCATCTTGATTCTTCCTTATTCTTGTTAGAGATTTTTCAATAATTAGTTAAGGAAGAAGGAGAAAATTTGATGAGGAGCAAATGTCTAAAGGCCCGTGTGAGTCCTCTGACGACTTCTAGAAGGTTTTTTCTATCCTGAAGTGTTGCATCTCTTCACGGAAAGTGTGATTCCAGACTCAATTCTTATCCGAATTGAGTTCCGTTTCTTCCTACCTTTTTCTAAGATATGTGACTATTGAATAGCACCATTTAGAGGTCTATAAATAGACTACTTTGGATGATGATTCAGATACAAGCAATCATTCTCATCCTACAAGAAATTCTTGCACTTTTCACACTTGTTCATAGTTTGTTTGAGTCACTTCTAACGATCACCTTCATCTTATCTCAAAAGGATATTAGTCCTGAACTCCTTACATACATAAAGGGATTAATAAAGCCTAAAGGAAAGTGCATTTGCACGATTTGAAGAGGCATTTACTGTTTTCTACCATTGTAATAGATTAGTTGTTCTTTCCAGAAATAAAGTTCCATTTAGTTGGTTCTTTTTGTGCTGTAAAGCCCTATTATTGTTTAGAAATATACAACAATTTTTAGGCTTTATTACACACAAATGGATACTGTGAGACCCTATAAACTTTTAACATTTAAAATTCACCTCTAAAAAGTATATTGAGGTATTCAAAAATATTTTACAAACATTTAATAAATTATTACAATTTAATATAAAAGAATTATCGGTTGAAAACTATTCTCCTAGAAAATTTTATGTATAAATCATAAAACTATTCTATTTCAAAAGAATTTCCTTGTTTCGATTTCAAATCTTTATCTATGTAAATTAATAACTTTGATTCTTAATTCATAAGATATGATATGATTAGTAATATTATGATTTAGGAATTTATAGAATTTTTGGAATTAGGAATAAAAAGAATAAAGAAAATTAGAAAATAATGGAAAATAAAAAATTACTGGAACCAATCGGTTTTATCCGATTCAAAAAGGGTAAAACCGATTGTCCAAACCTTCTAACCGGTTTTACCCGATTCAAAACGGGTAAGCCAAACGGTTTTACCCGATTGGAAAAGGGTAAAACTGATTACACCGCTTCCCGAAATGGTTCTACCCGATTTCGCGGGTAAAACTGATTCCGCTTCATGAAACGGTTTTACCCAATTCCTAAACTGGTAAAACTTATTTAAAAAGTAAAGAAAAAATCTCACCGGCCTACAACCGGTTTTACCTGATTTGGAAAAGGGTAAAACCGACTGGATGGACCCGATTCCCAAATAGGGAAAACCGATTCAAATCGGTTGTAACCTATTCCCGATCTGGTAGAACCGATTTGGGACTGGAAATGAAAAAAAAATAAAATTTCGAGATAAGAACGAGTTGTTTGTCACATTAGGTGACTTTGCCTATAAATACCCCTTCTCCCTCAGCCATTCTTCACCAAAACTCTGCCCAAACTCTGCCCAAACTGAACCAAACTAGAGGAAAGTATAAGGGGAAGAAGAAGGAGAAAAGAAGAGAAAAAGCTTTGAAGAACAAAGCTTGAAGCTAGGAATTCAGAACGTACTGATCTGCTAGATAGCTAGTACGTGAGCTTAGATCTTCGGACCGATGTGAGTTTCTCACTGAAAATGGATACCGTTTTAATGCAATTAATAACCTGAATCAGAGTCGTTACAGTGGCATATTTTACAAACTCTTGAAAATCCTGCATGAAATGTTTTGAGATTTGAAAAGATCATTCAGGATCATATGATCTATTACAAAGCATGCGTACGTATGAAATTGTGTGAGTAAACTCTCGTTATGTGTTGGAAGATGTAATGAAGTATCTGAGTTTGGCTTTTTATCTGATGAGATAATTAACTGTATATACGGCTGAGAATTCCTTCTTGACTGTTCGATACGTTTTATATAGCCAGGGAATCCTGACTGTTCAATATGTTTAATACGGCCAAGGAAATTTTGACTGTTCGATATGCTTTATACGGCTACGGATTCGTTTGGGAACCCTAACTGTTCAATATGTTTTATACGCCTAGGGATTCGTTTGGGAACCCTGACTGTTCAATATGTCTTATAGAGCCAGTTATTCGTTTGAAAATCTTGACTGTTCAATACGCTTTATACGGCCAAGAAAATCTTGACTGTTCAATATGCGTTATACGGCCAAGGATTAGTTTGATAATTTTGATTATTCATAATGCCCGAAAAGACATGATGATATGAATAACATGAATATGAGATATATGTATGAATGCCGAGGTGAACTGTCAGTTCGTTCATCATTCATATAGAACTTTGATGGCTACCTTTCATCCTCATTATATGTCTATGATTACTGCTTGGGTCATAACTCCTATAAGTTAGGATTTTCCTGAATTATATGCATAGGTAATTTATGCAACTCGGTAAATGTTTGCGAAAATGGTGAACTCTCACTGTGGCTTGGGCTCATTCCATTTTCCTGTTTTGTTTTCTGTTTTCCATGAAATTGTTACAATAGGTTGTACCCGGATAACTGGGCTCACTATCGAGATTAGGACGACCTGAACCCCGTGGTAGCTGATTAAAGTTGAAGAGCGAGAAGGTTTTAGTTAGTCTGTATTTGTGAAAATATTGTAAAATGAGGCTGTTTAATATAATTAGCATTATTGAAATAAAGAATGGTTGGTTTGTTCTAAACGATACTGAGTCCTGGTGCGAACCAAACAGGCATCCGATGAACCAGTCCCTTGTATACGGGATGGTGAATCTGGGGTGTCACAGATACCAACGTGAAGGAATTGACATCAGTCATTGTCAAGTTAGATCGGTTCGATGGTGGGAATTTTATAAGGTGGGAGAAGAGGATACACTGCCTTCTTGTCTATTTGAGGGTAGTGTATGTTCTTAACACAACCAAACCCCCAGTTAAAGAAGAAGAAATCTTAGTGCAGATAAGGAAGCGCCACAAATGGAAGACAGACGATGAGGTGTGCAGAGGACACATCCTCAATGCAAAGCATGACAACATGTTCAATGTCTATCACACATGTGGTTCCCACAGCAAGGAAATTGATGAACAATTGGAGGCATGATACATGAGGGAGGATGTAATAAGTAAGAAATTTCTTGTCTCAACTTTCTTAAATTATAAAATGTAGGATAGCAGGCCTATGATGGAACAATTCACCTAGTTGGAAAGGATGGTGAATCACTTTAATCAGCTCTAACTGACCATGGATGATGTAGTTATTGTTTCGACAGTAATTGACAAACTTCCTCCTTCTTGGAAAGATCAAAAGGATCTCAAGCACAAAAAGGAAGAGATCACATTTGAGGGACTTGCTCATGATCTTCGTTTAGAAGAGGAGTTGGGAGTGCGAGATTCTCATGAAAATGAGAAGAATAAGGTCAATGACAAGGCCAAGGAACTTGTAATAAAGCTGCATGTCGTGGTACAAGGACAAAGCAGCAAGTCCAAGAAGAGAACCCACAAAAACAATAATTATCAGGGCAAGAAGAAGAAGAAAAAGAAGGGAAAATGCTTTCATTGCCAAAAAGGAGGAACACTACAAGTATGAGTGTCGACTTCTTAAGAACAACGGCACCAACAACTCCAACAATGAGAAAGGAGAGGGTGCCTTGGTTGCCATGATTTCTAAACTATGTTTTGTTGATGAAGATCATGTTTGGTGGGTTGATTCAGGTGCCACTTGACACATATACAAGAACAAAAACTTCTTCAAATCATTGAAAGAAGATAGTGCTAAAGATTATGTAGTTTACATGGGAAATTTTGCAACAGCCCCTGTAAAAAGAGTTGGAGATATTGATCTGAAATTTACTTCGGTAAAGGTTGTAACATTGTCAAATGTGCTCTATGTTCCTGAAGTTAAAAGGAATCTTGTGTCGAGGTAGTCTTTTGAATAGATTTTCAAGTTAGTCTTTAAGGCTGACAAGCTTGTCCTTTCCAAAAGTGGCATGTTTGTAGGCAAAGGATACCAATTTAATGGCGTGTTTAAGATTAATGCAACGCCAATCAATAAGATGGCAGTTTCTTTGGTGTATATGCTTGATTCATCTTTGACTTTGTGGCATAATTAACTAGGATGTGTGTATTTTAAAATGATGAATGACATGATAAAATTATATCTATTGCCTAAATGCTCAAATATAGAAAATGACAAATGTCATGCATGTATGCTTAATAAAATTACAAGGAAACAATTTCCTGCAATTGAAAGGAAAACAAATACACTTGATTTGATACGTAGTGATTTATGGGACTTGCATGCTACTCCCTCAATAGGAGGAAACAAATATTTTGCCACATTTATTGATGATTGTACTAGATATTGCAGTGTGTATTTGTTGTATTTTAAATTTCAAGCCATGCAAAGTTTTAAAGTGTACAAAACTAAAGTTGAACTTGCATGCAATGGTTTGATTAAGTATCTTAGAACGGATAGGAGTGGTCAGGGGCGGAGCCCGAGGGGGTGGGGTGGGGTGGTTCCCGGCCCCCTCCAACCCTTTCCCACACCCTTGTTATTAGTGTATTTTTAAATTTTTTTTATTTTTTACAATGTATTTATCTATTAAAAAAAAAGTTTATATGTATATTGGCTCCCTCCAAACTTTGTTTCTGGATTTGCCACTGTAGGTGGTGAGTAATATGAGTTGGATTATTTTCAGTCAAGTGGTATTAAGCATGGGGTAACATATGCACCACAACAAAATAGTGTTGCTGAAAGGAAGAATCGTGTGTTAATTAAAATGGTTAACACAATGATGTCTACTGCTGGCCTTAATCAAGATTTTTGGGGAAATGCTGTTCTTACAGTTTGTTATTTGTTGAATAGAGTTCCTAACAAGAGTAATTCAGTAACTCAATATGAAATTTGGCACAAAAGGAAGCCAAACCTTAGTCATTTAAAGGTTTGGGGCTGCAAGGCTGTTATAAGGCTTCCTGAACCAAAGAAAAGGAAGTTAGGGGAAAGAGGAATGGAATGCATCTTCATAAGCTATGCTCATAATAGCAAGGCCTTGAACCAAATGATTCTATTGGTATTGATTCCATTATAGAATCAAAAGATGCTATCTTAAATGAACAAAGATTTTAAATCAATAACAAGTGGTTCTAATCAAGAACCTGCAGTAGATGACTCAAATAGTGGCAATGAAGTCAGTGAATTGAGAAAGAGCACAAGGGCTAGAAGAACCACGACTTTTGGTTCAGATTTTGCTACTTATCTTGTAGAAGGAACAACATATGAAATAAGTAACAGAATACCTTATTTCTTTAATATGGATGTTGATCCCTGCACTTTTAATGAAGCTATGAAATCTCATAATGCTTCATTTTGGAGGAAAACAATCAATGATGAAATGGATTCAATCCTTGGGAATAATACTTGGATCTTTGTTGATCTTCGCCCTGGTTCCAAACCCATCGATTAGAGATGGATCTTCAAAAAGAAAATGAAGGTGAATGAAACCATTGACAAGTACAAGGCAAGACTAGTAGCGAAAGGATTCACATAGAAGCAAGGCCTTGACTACTTTGACACTTACTCACCGGTGGCAAGAATTGCCACAATAAGGATGCTTCTTGCTATAGCCTCAATCCAGAAAATTGTGATACACCAAATGGATGTCAAAACATCATTCATCAATGAGGAATTTGACGAGGAGGTATACATGAAGCAACTAGAAGGATTTTTTGCTCTAGGCCAAGAGCACAAGGTGTGTAAACTTGTGAAATCATTGTATGAGCTTAAACAAGCTCCAAGACAGTGACATAAAAAGTTTGATGAAATAATATTTGCTAATGGATATAGAATTCATGAAATAGACAAATGTGTCTATAACAAGTATGAAGATGGCAAGGGTGTACTCATATGTTTATATGTGGATGACATGCTGATTTTTTGTTCGGACTTAGAGTAAGTCAAAGAAACCAAACAAATGCTTTCAAGGAATTTTGACATGAAATATATGGGAGAAGTTGATGTTATTCTTGGCATAAAGATCAAGAGAATAAAGCTTTCACAAGCTCATTTTATTGAAAAGGTTCTCAAGAGGTTTAATCACTTTGAGTGTAAACCTGTCACAACTCCTGTTGATCCAAACTTAGATTTTGTCAAAAATGAAGGAGATCCTATTTCTCAGCTCGAGTATGCTAGAGTTATAGTTTGTTTGATGTATGCCATGTACACGTCCGGATATAGCTTATGCAATTGGTGTGCTAAGTAGGTATACAAGTAATTCCCTCAAACAACATTGGCTTGGGGTTAATAGGTGTTGAGATATCTCAAAAACACCAAAGACTTTAGGGGTACCTATAGGGGTTACCCTTCTGTTCTTGAAGGGTATTCGGATGCTAGTTGGATCACAAGCAAAGAGGATCACTCTTCTACAAGTGGTTGAGTCTTTGTTTAGGGTGGTGGTACAATTTCTTGGGCTTCAAAAAAGCAAACCTGCATTGCAAACTCCACCATGGTTGCTGAGTTCATTGCTTTAGCTTCAGCGAGCAAAGAAGCAAAATGCTGAGAAATCTCTTGCATGAGATTCCGGTTTGGCCAAAGCCAATTTCACTAATATCTATACATTGTGACAACACTACTTTAATTGCAAAAGCATATAGTCAAATGTACAATGAAAAGTTTAGGCATATTGGTGTAAGGCATAGCATGGTTAGAGACTTGATTACAAGTGGTTGTATAACCTTAGACTATGTGAATGCCAAATGTAATTTGGCTGATCCTTGAACAAAAGGACATGATAAAAAAAGGCTTCTATTGAGATGGGATTGTCCTAGACCATTTGCAATGGAAGCCTCAATTGATTGCTAGTTTCATAACTAATTCTGAATTCAATATAGTGAAAAAATACATTGTTCAATGGTCGAAACATTAATACAGTTTAGTGTTAATACTTGCCAGTGAGTTTAGGATAAACATTTGAGTTCTTAACAAATTCAAGTTAAATACCAAATATGAGAAGTGCAATAATGCTGGAGATTCTCATATAGCAGGGATATTTTGAAACTTGCCTATATGTATGCATTATGAAAATTCATAAAAGGTTCTTCAATGAAACCTTGGAAGCGTACATAAAAGAGATTGAGACACATAGTTGTTATGTGTTGTTTATAACATGTTGCAGGAAAGCGAACTTATGTGTGATTACATTAAGACTTGTCAATGGATTGTTGGTTCAAAACTCGTCTACCAAATTAGTTCGACAGGTTTGCGGGATGTTTTCATTTAGGCTTTGGTTCAATCGAAAGACACAATAGCTAATGCGTAAGTTGTCAAGAAAAGTTCTTGGCTTTGAGAGGTAGGCAATTTTTCAAATCATTGGAAAATGGCGGGTGATTTTTGGAGATTTTCCAATAATTAGCTAAGAAAGAAGGAGAAAAATTGAAGAGGAGCAGATGTCTGATGGCCCGTGCGAGTAGCACGAGTTCTCTAATGAGTTCCAGAAGGTTTTTCCTATCCAGAAGTGTTGCATCTCTTCACAGAAAGTGTGATTTCGGACTCAATTCTTATCCGAATTGAGTTCTGTTTCCTCCTACATTTTCCTAAGAGATGTAACTATTGAATAGTACCCTTTGGAGGTCTATAAATAGACTCATTTGGACAATGATTCCGACACAAGCAATCATTCTCATCCTACAAGAAATTCTTGCACTTTTCACACTTGTTCATAGTTCGTTTGAATCAGTGCATACTCGATCATCTTCATCTTATTTCAAAAGGATATTAGTCCTAAACTCCTTGCACACATGAGGGGACTAATAAAACCTAAAGAAAAGTGCATTTGCACGATTTGAAGAAACATTTACTGTTTTCTACCATTGTAATATATTATTTGTTCTTTCCAGAAATATAGTTTTGTTTAGTTAGTTCTTTTTGTGCTGTAAAGTCCCATTGTTGTTAAGAAATATCCAACCATTCTTACTCTCCTACTTCGTCACTACAAAGTTGTTTTAAGTACTTTTTTATATCCCTTCATCGTACACTTCATCGGGCTTAATACCATTATCCCTCATTTCATTGTAAATCTCTAATGCTGCTTCTGAGGATAACTGTCAAGTTTATCATTGTTTTCCACAAAATTAAATCTTTTTTTGGTGTATTTTATCGAATAGCTTCTTGGCAGACACAAAATTATCCTCAGTTATGGCAAAACCATGGATTATATATTACACGATGTAGGATGTAGTATGATCTGGCATCTCAATAAACAATTTGACCTTACACAACTCAAATCCCCAAACCAAACATAAGATCATGAAACCGTTGTTGTCCATGCAAAACCATCTCTCTCGCCCATTGCGTCAGAGCTCCTCTTGCTTCAATGTGCATACATACATGCTTCATAGTTTTGGCCTTACGTTTGAGCTCATGGCAATTTTCTTTTTTTCTTTTGTTTTTTTCAACAGTTTTAACCATTTACGTTTGCCCATTTGGCACCCATAGTCCCTTTTACATGGAGTTGTAGGTAAAGAGAGAAATTTGGGCCATTTAAAAATTTTCTAAAATTGCTAGGGCAAATGGTGAAATCAAAAACGTTTAATATCATTTTTTTCCTCCACTTCCAAAGGAGAAGAGACCAGCAAAATGTCGTTTTGTTGGCTTCTTTCCTTTATTAAACATATTCGATTTCATCATTTGCCTCAAAAATTTAAGAAATTTTTAAACACCCTAAATTTATCTCTTTTATCTACAACTCTAGGTGAAAGGGACTATAAGTACCAAATGGACAAATCTAAAGGGCTAAAACTGTGTCAGCATTAGGAGCCTATATGGTGCTGTCAATTAATTAGGATAATCAAGTTAAATTATGCTTAGTTGGTTATACTTTCTATGTTCTATTAAAAGAGCCACTTTTTAATATTATTTTTAATATTACAAAATTGACTTTTCTAATGAATTGGGGAGAGTAAGTTGGTTTTAGTATTTGTGTCATAATATATATATATATATATATATATATATATGCAATAGCTGCAGGAATTAGGGCACGTTGAATGATGAATGTCATCTTCCCTATTTCTCTCCTTTCCCCCTCTCTTTCTGAATTTTTTTCCCATTTTTAATTTTTCTATCTTTCTTATCTGATTTCTCCCTCAATTTAATATTTTCTTTCACTTTTTTTTTTTTTTTTTTGGGTGAAAAGAGGAGAGCAAATTAACTAATCTAGGGTGGAATATACCCATTATATCTACATTTAATAGTGGCTTGACAATATTAGGGGATCAGGAAATAAAGTAACAACTAAATTTAAATTTAGACTTGTTTTAGCTAAAGCATCTACACATCTGTTTCTCTTTCCAAAAGTGATTGATTTTGCATTGCCAGTCTCTGCTCAAGAATTCTCTAATATTCAAAAGAATGTTGAAGTGAACATGAGCTTCTTTTTTTCTTTCACTTTAATACCTTTGAGCATGACAAATTGAGAGGAAAAGAAAATGGACTAAAATCACCCTAAGCCTAAACATTAGGGTCAAAATTATCATTTTTCCCTTCCAAGTCTATCCAAGAATATTAATAAGATATAATGAAAACGTGAAACTAATTGGTTTTTTCTACTTAGTACGTCACACTAACTGCACTGCACTACCTAGATAACTAAAATTACATTTTTCTCTATATATATATTATTCATATTATTAATCTAGGTCTATTGTGTCCAAAACATACAAGTACTTTGGGTCCTTTTTGTTGAAAAATCATTCCATACATTGCTTGTTTGTACAAAGATAGAACTCTCAACCTAATAGACACTTTTTCTTTTTTATACTTTTCCTCTTTTCTTCCGTGAAAACCTCTCAATCAGAAGTGTTAAACATGTAAACTTGAGGAGTAACCCTCGAATCCTCAACTGTTCTACTTTATTATGCAATGCCATAAACTGTACCCAAAAAGAAATTGAAAAAAGACCCATAAGCATTTACAGGAAAGAAAAAAAATCATATGATTTATGCATGCTTATTATCTTGCCAGAACCACTTCACAAGTAGCAAAAATTTAACAGCAAAACTGTTCCTCTACCAGTAAAGGAACTGAAAGGAAAGTGGCTCATCCATTAGAATTTCTGTCAAATTCCTACCTAATATTTGCAGCAAAAGATTATTTGGTAAGCAAGCTAAAGCTAGTTCACTCTTCAAATCCCAAAATACTATACCCAAAATACACCAGAGTTTCCTTTAGCATGCTCAATGTATATTTTTCTTCTCTTTCTTGATTTCTGGATATAATGATTATCAACGAACGCTAGCCAACACAAAATCAAAGACAACCCACGAGTTTGGTGGTACCTTTTCTCCATATCCCACTTTCCCATAACTGCACAGAAGACAATAAAAAGAGAAGAAAAAAAAAACAGGGGAAGGGAAAAAATCAGTTCTGCACAGACAAAAGAGTGAATGAATTTCAGCTATTCAATACATCCCTCGGCTTTCAATAATTTCATATAGATCAAACCTGAAAACAACAGAGGAAAAAGAAAACCAAAAGCTTGGAAATAGGAATCTGAAGATATTAGTAGAAGGATTGCATATACCCCATTGATGGTGGAATTGTGACACGTCTCTTATCACCCACACGCATGCCTGAACATTTATATCATATATATTAAGAAGCTACAGCTGAGCATATATGGAAGAAGCTAAAAGGACAACAAACTATTCCAAGTTCTTAAAAGACCTACCTCCAATACCAACATTCCATCCATCTAGAATTGTTTCATCACCTGATTGATGAATGTTTGATGAATGTTCAATAAAGCAAAATTAGTATACTGGTTTTTCTGATAAACATACAAACCAATTTTCTCAACCCTGTAACATTTTTTTCTTTAAATTATTATCTCCTAAGTTTATACCTAAACGAAACTGGAAAGGACGTTTGCCGATGGTTGAATAGAACACTTCCCCGGTTTCTTTTAGCATGGCAATGTAGTGAACTTTGACCTGAACCAAAACTCATCTAATCAAACATTTGGTCTTTCTTCTTCAAAGATTATCATAAAAGATCAGCAGTCATTAACAGAATAAACTATTGTTCAGTCAAAAACTTACCTTCCTCCCCAAAGTAGCTAACATTCCATCTAGGTCTCCTAGTTCCAAGTCCTCAATAATTACTTCATCTGATAAGCTTGTTTCTTGACTTGGTCTGGATGGTTCTTCGGATCCATTAGCAGACAAAAGGGACACATTCCCCTGGTCCTTATTCTTCTTAGTTTTTCTCTCTTTTTTCTTCCTTCTGGGTTTCTCCAGTTGAGAACCATCAGCTAAAAAGTTAAAATCAGTGTCTCTGCATTATATAGGAGTCAGCTAGTTAGTTGTGGATCAAGATGCCTTCAACATATTTTCCCAAGGCAATTTCTCTTGGCATATATAGCTGTATATTTCTGGTACAAACATTACATAATGTAAGAGAATATGAGATACCAAAGGATAAAGGATAACAAGAGCTTAAAATTCTCACTCATTGGCACTTAGTTTCTTCTCTTGTGCAATTGTTGCAGGCTGATCCTTTAACTCTTCACCAAGCTCTATCACATTTTTCTTCAGCTGATCATTCAGAATAACATCATTAGAGGTAGTCCCATTACCCCCCTTAGATTTCTTCTTGATGCCACTTTTCTTCCTTTTCTTTGGATCATGGCCATCAACAGAACCGGCAGAATGCACCAGTGAACCATGACTCTCACCATAAACAATCCTGCACATGAAGTTAAATGATATCATTCTGAAGCCTTAATGCTTTTCACATATTCTACACAACAACTAAAACAAAAAAGAGAGGAAATATATATATATATATATATATATATATTAAATACTGTCAGAAGGAATAACAGTGGTTTTAAGAAAGTTAAGCATCCAAGGGAAATAGAAGAATGATAAACACACAAGAGTTACTTAACCAAAAAAAAAGAAAAAGAAAAAGTAGACAAGCCCTCACAATTTAGGTTCATTAGGCTGAATAAGATCTTGGTGCTTGCAATCACCCTCAGCCTCAGGTTGCAACACAGTGTCCACACTGTCTTGTACAATCAGTTTCTCATGATTGGCCATGCAGCCTTCAAGATCATCAGAATCTTGTCTTCTTTTCCTCTTTGATTTTGACTTGTTTAGAGGACCAAGTTCACTAAAAGGAATCAAGAAACCAATGCAGGTAGTGCACAGCATAACATCATGAAAATTAAGGTTTCCCATAACCACAATGTTATTATTATCATATGGGCATCCAACAACATTGAAAATTTACAGTTGCTTGAGGAATTGTAAACCCTAAAACCCTAAACCCACGAAAAATTTACAAAGAATTTCTGTTGTCCTGTATTTACTCAAAGGAATTGTAAAAAGAATAAAAGCATAGTTTACAAAAGTATTTGTGCAGGCATGATTTTTAAAAAATAGCAAAAATTGTTCCTCAACAAGTCAATGAATTGAATATTTGATTGCCTTCAGCTTTTAAGTATGAAAGGGATGTGACAGAATAGAGCAACAAAATATGAGGACTAAGGCCCCGTTTGGTAACCAAACTCAAAACCATGTTTTGAGACTCATTCTGATTTTATAATAGTTTTTTGTCATTCTCAATAAGTATTTTTATATTTCCAATAAATCTTTTTACATTTCCATCACACCTTTTTACATTCCCAATGTAATTTTAATATTATAAAATCAAAATGAAACTCAAAATCATATTTTGAAACCTCTTCCACACAGGGCCTAAAACTTCACTAACCATGAAGATGTTTGGAGGGTATGTGCATAAAGAAGCTCTCAATTTAAGAGCTCAGATATGTTATTGAAAGTCAACAAATGGGAACCAGTGTTATGGAACTTTTTCTCTTTCGCTCCTCTAGAGGGGGAAGGTTGGATTTCACAAATGAATGTAGTTAACGCAACATAATACATGTGAGAAACTAGTTTGCAAAACATAACAGCTTGTGCATACCTAGTTGATTTTTGGAGCAAGGTAGCAGCAGCATCAACTTTTTCCTCAGACACATGGACAGAATTGCCAGCATCTGTCATATTAATATTGTCCTTTATATGAACTTTTACGTTATCAGTCTTTTCTTCTACTTCAGAAACTAGCTGATCCACTGCCTTTTTTCCAATCGACGCAGCTAAATGGAATATTTCTTCATCTTCACCCTCCGGTAAAGCAATTTGGTCATCAGAATCACTTGATAGAATCAATTGCCTTTGCAGCCTTTTATTTCCTTTCCCTTCTTCTTGTTTCTTATCCACCATCTCCTGAGTAACTGAATAATAATAAAATAAACCAATGCATCAAAAGCTAGAATGAAGATAAACTTGCCAAACAAAACATAAAAATTGGCAGCCAAATTAGTTATAATTAAGATCAATAACAGTGCACCAAATAATGGACAGATGGGAACATACAAGCAGTTAATTAAACCTTTGACAGAAAAATATTTCAATGATAATGCAAGAATGACTTTCTGAAGATGTAACCTCTTCAATAGCAAACAGGTATCAGCAATAAGTTGATCCTTGGTTCAAAACTATGAAGTATTCAGCAAATACACCAATATCTCAATTTGAGTCCTTAGTCATCACACATGTTACATCTTTTATCTTTATGTGTATCTTTTATAACTCCCTTGTAAGCCAACTCTTGCCCCTCTCTTGTCTAATAACCACCACGCTATACCCCAATTAACCAGATTATATGCCTTTTCAAGAAATAAATACCATTTCTAAAACTGGTTTTCTCTAGCTAAAAAGTACTCACATAATCTTCTTATTAGAATATACCGAAAGAAAAGTCAAGGACCAAATGTGGATAACTTATTTTCCAAAAGCACACAATACCACACTTTAACTTTCACATGAAAACAATTGGTTAATTAAAGAGTAATTTTCCAAAGCCGCGACCGACTTCAAAATACTCCAACCTCCATTAGTTGTAACAGGAGAGGATGGGAAAACTTCTGGTTCACTATCATCAATAAAGCTATCATCACCATCATAATCATCTTCGTCACTCCCATGACTATTTTCTTCCTCGGTGTCTGCAATATCCTCACCATATGATTCTCTTTTGCATCAAATTAAGGAAATTTAGAAGTTACAACCGTTTAACAACACTAAATTGTTTTACATATTGATGAAAAAATGTGTACAGAAATAACAGGAAAATGAGCAAAACATCACAAAATCAAACAGAAACAGGATACGTGTCGCTTTGCAGAACTGAATCCTTCTCCTTGCCAACATAATAACCAGTGAGGTAAACACTTCGAGGACCGATAATAGAAAAAGTAACATCAAGTGACTCCTCAAATTCCAAATCCAGATGAATTGATTCTGTGGTTCGAGGCAGCAATGTACAAATGAAGACGGGTCTTTTGTTCCCTATGTTACACTGTACTGAACTTTTCTCTTCTGCTGTCCCAACACCCAAAGTCGCCTAAACCGAAAACAAATTAAAAGAAACTTAAAATTAAATCAGGTGTTACGGTTCTCTTATTGAAAATATTTATCGAAGAAAACCAAGAATTTCCATATTTTTCTTGTCTCTTTCATTTTCTCATAAATTTTGTATAAAAGATGTAATCTTAGGAAATTGACCAATGCATAACACAAGTTGGAGGTTCTCAAAATGGGGAAAAATAAAAAAATAAAAAAATCCCCTCTCCGTGATGAGAACGCATCATTGCATTCTTGAAACTTTTTACCTGGGAAATCCGTAGCCTCCTTCGAACTTCCGCAAACGAGTAAACAACAGGCCTTCCGGGTTTTACTTCGATTCCTAACGAGTGAGAAAAAAAAAATTTTCAGAACAAAAACAGAACATTGTTAATGGTTTTTTTGAACTAATAATAATTATAATAATAATAAATCTTTTCTTCACAAATAATAGCACAAATATAGACGGAGCAACTGACCCCAGAAAGTAGCCATTGTTGAAGAGAAGGAGTTTCCACAA
Organism: Leptodermis oblonga; assembly: GCA_016801395.1. Classification (NCBI taxonomy): domain Eukaryota; kingdom Viridiplantae; phylum Streptophyta; class Magnoliopsida; order Gentianales; family Rubiaceae; genus Leptodermis; species Leptodermis oblonga. Next base: position 20,971,443 of record CM028753.1, read on the forward strand.
AGTTTTCACAGAGAAGAGTGGAGGAGGCTAAGAGACCGTACTGCCTATATTTTATAGGTCTCAGACGGCGGGAGATGTTCTTGCTAGTTGAAGAGTTCGCTTTTTACAAAATTACAAAGCGATCCCTGAAATTTGGAAATTTATCAAATAAAGGATGGCCAATTACATTTTTATTGTGTCATTAATCAGACTTAAAAAATGACATCGACTTAAGGTATGTTCGTTTTGATTGATTTTAATTTTGTTTTGGTTTGATTCTGTTTTAGATTTTTGTTCAGCAAATCTTTTCCATCCCAAAATCTACTCTCAAAACAAAATTTTATCCTCCATTCAAATTTGATTACATTACATATTTTTATTAATATAATAATTTATAATTCATATTAAACTGTATATTTTGCAAAATAATTTTTTAAATGAGACGAATGAAATATTAATTTACCATTATTTTCAATTAGTTTTTAACTATTTAACTATATTTTTAAAGTTTTTAATATATTTTTAACATTTAAAAATTATTGTTCAAAAATATTTTTTTTAAATCATCTCTTAAAATTTATTAACAAGCATATTGATTATTGAGTTATGAAAATTTACTTTAAATAAAAGGTTTTACTACGGGCATGTTCTTTTTGTTCTGTTTTGAAAACGGTTTTGATTTCAACAGTAAATTTAATATATTTTAATCATATTTCATCATTTCCAATACAACTTTTTACTATTCAGCATCTACTTTTTACATTTTCAATACACTTTTTACATTATAATACTATTTTTTAAAACTTGTTTTAAAATCGTTTTCAAAACGATGAAAAAGAAGAGGCCTACATTTTATTCCTCTAAATTATTATGTTCCAATCAAATTCGATTCATAGGTTAATAGAAAGCCTACCATATACAGAATATAAAAAGGGAATGTTGTTATTACTTTCCCAGTGTAGCGTTCAATCAGATTTAATGCTGTCCATCACAACATCCCATCAAATCAATCCCTTTAAAATAGAAATTATTATTTGCAGAAATAAGTTTACTAAATATAGGTACCATTTTAAAAAGGATTTTTTTCGCCAATAAACAAATAGGAGCAGAAAATTACAAAAATAAGCAAAAAAAAATTTTTTTTTCCGGATCTATAGAAAACGAATTCGAAAAACGAATTTGGCAGATTCGTTTTCGGAAAGATATGCGAGGCGCAAAGAAATAAAAAAATTTTAAAAAAAACGGCTGAAAACGGATCTCGGAAATTCGTTTTCAGAGAAAACGAATTTCCGAGATTCGTTTTTTCTTCGGATTTTTAAAAAAAGGAACCGATGAATTCGTTTTTCTTCGAAAACGAATTCGCTGAATTCGTTTTCCTTAGAAAACGAATTCACCGAATTCGTTTTTTAAAAAAATTTAAAAACATGGAAAACGAATTTCACAGATTCGTTTTCCATGAAAAAAAAACAAAAAAAAAAGGTATAAAAAGCTGCGTGAAAATTTCACGCAGCAGAAAAACAGAGCAACCGAACCCGCCCTCGACTAACCGGCGACCCCTCACCCTCCGAACACGACCAACTAACCGGCGAGCCCCTTCCCGTTCCGGCCGAACCCGCGCCACGTCGCCGCTGCTCGCGACCTCGCCGGACCGACGTCCATTTGACCGGAAAACGAAGGAGAGTGTAGAAGAAACCCTAGATTTTGGGGATTTCTTGAAGGGTACCAAAATTCCGCCATTAGAAGCTCAATTTGCTTGGAAATTGCTTGAGGTTTGTGTTAGGGTTATAAATTTGTGTATAATTTGTTTTGTATTTGTAAGTTCACATTTTTTGGGTGATATAATTTTATGAATAGTACTGCTGGGTATTGTAGGAGTGCTTGTTTGAACATGATTAAGTTGGTTAATGCCTTGGTGAACTTGAGTGTTGCTTTTCCTCCTAGAAATCAGCAGTGACCCGTAATGTCGATTTTGTTAAGAGATGAAGTGAAGAGCCGTCAACGAGTAGTAGTAAGAACTTCAAATTAATTTAATCTTACTCACTAGATCGAACTAAATATATACAGTTCTGTTGCCATGCCTTTTGGTGCTCAAAAAATAACTAACAAATGCATCCACGTTTGTGGCTGATGAATAAACTCTGACAACTGGTATTTTGTTGTTATTTTTTTTCTTCTTAAAACCCAGAAATTAATGATTCTTTTTAAAATTCATTTTCTTCTTTTATTTATCTTAATTTACCATGCATATGAATAGTGAGAATTAACATTACGAAATCATTAAGAGGCCGAAACCCAATCTTGCACAAACATAACACATACGCACAGAGAGTACAGCGGCAAATACATAAAACTACTTCTGATGAGAAAATGGTATTAAGATTATAAACATAGTTAAATTGTATTAAGATTATAAATTTTTTATTCTTAGAGTATTAGTAAGATTCAAATTAACTAACAATATAGGCATAGATCGTTTGTACAAGCAGGCTTTTTGGGTGCTAAGATCCAAAGTCAATAGGGAAACAACCCAGATCGTAATGTTGGAGTTTCTAGATACCGTTTTCTGATATTAGAAGTTGGAGTTTGTGGGATTGGGTTTCAATATTTTTCAGTTGAGATCCATTGAACTTGGTTGATGCTGCAGGTTGTGCAAAATGGAATAGGGTACTCCCCGGAGCAAGTCAGTACAAATACTGCTTCTTCAAACACCAGTCAAGTCAGTCAAATGAAGGAGACAGTAAAACACCCTCAGATTTTATTGGTTAATTTTGAGGTCGCGTCAAAAAAGCTTCTCATGATTTAGAGCAATTGTTCAGAAGTTCAATAGGTTTGAGCTTTTTCTTCCGAAATTTTATATAGTAAGATTCAAGGATCAAAGAAAGACTTCCTCTTTTTTCAAAGTACACTACTACTATGATGTGAGGGAGAGGTGGAGAATAGTTAGAAGCAATGGAAGAATGAAAAGTGGAAGGGTTGTGTTTGTGAGTAATAAGGAAGACACTGAAGTGAGTACAACCATAGTGCTGCTTCGTTATCTACTTCCCCTGCGGAAGAAAAGGATGAGGCAGAGATCCTCAAGACCTTGAATTTGTCTCTAAGATTAAAAGGGTAACGAAAGCTTTCAATTTGTTTACGTTTGCTTATAGACTCTAGGTTCTGGGCTTATCCGTTGAACCATTTGTTCTGATAAGATAAATAATTGTATGATGAAGCTCAAGCCAAATGCTTTTATTGTCCATAGGTGTTGGAGCTCCTGAAAAAGAAACAGAGATATGACCTTTAACGAGGTGTGTCTCCTCATTCTTCTTCCTTCTCGTTTTTTCTTTTCTTTTCTTTCCTTTTTTTTTTCTTTGGTTGTTGTGGGTACCTTTAGGATATGACAAAGGTTCTTATCTTTATCCAATTTTTCGTGGGAACAGTTGTGTTCTCTTGGATTCTTGATATTTTTCTGGGTGTATGATCTTTTTGGTTTGCTTGAAATGGTTTGGAGTGCCTTCCCATGGTAATTGTATTGAAGTCTACTGCTGGAATTGGTGTTATGCTTCTTGGTTGTTTTATTGCACTATTTACCTAATGATACTGGCTGCAAAGAATTAGCACTTATTTGGGTTAGGAATTGTGAAGGTATAATGGATAGGATTAGCTCAATTATTGAAATTTGTCATCCGTTCAGTTAGTTCCCTTTTTTGTACTATTTCAGCTTATTTTTGTTATATAGCTTTATTTCTTGCTTTCCAAATCAAGTTAACTATAATGATAGAAGATCCCAAGGACGTTGAGCGGAAGCGGCTGCTTGGTATTGATGATGAAAATGCTCCAACTAGGGATACTTAGCTTCTGATTTAGATGAAGTAATTGCAATTCCTTATAGCTCATTTCCTTGGTTTTCTTTTCAGTTATTATGCTTCTTGCTAATTTCGATATCATATGGTAGTCACAGAAGTTCAATGACCAAAACTGCTTGGGACATTTAACAATGTTTATGGTAGAAAATAATATTCTCAAATCCAGGAGAAACTGTGCAAAGAATGACCTGAACTAACAGATTTTACCTATTATATATGATAAATAAAATGCTGTCTGGTAAATGTTGATCAGAATAAGCCATCTAACTTCTGTTCTATGGCTTAGCTTTATTTTCTTAACAAGAGACTGCTGAATTGACTGTAATTCATCCTAAGATAAACATTCTCCGATCTTGTATTCATATTTTTACATGCAATCAGCGGTTTTGGGAACCACCAGGCATGTGTTTTATAGAGGGCTTGTTTTGAAATGCTGAAATTTATGACATGTAATCTAGTTTGATTTCGTAGTAGTCCTAGTCATACTCATTTAAGTTATATGTTTTCCTTGATACTCTCCTAGCACCTGTTGTAGTAATGCTTATAATTTTCCACTTCTTAAAATTAAATAAAGGGATCAAAGTTAGAGGATATGCAGGCAATGCCAATGTTGTATTTCTATGAAGTTAATTGCTCATCGAATCTAAGGATAGTGAAGAGTTGTCGATTTTTTTTGAATCACTTGTTAGATGCAGCTTGTTCTTTGGATGGGTCGCCTTCAGCCTTTTAGATAGTACCCTACAATCATCCTTGCTGCAATGCTGTAGTCACACATCTACATTTACTTCCCTTTTTGCCTTTTTTTCTTCTTCTTATGGCCATGAAGAATATTTTGTCTTTTGACAGATAATTGGCTTAGCTGGTTATTCATGGAACTGATTTGTTTGTCCTTTTGTATGACTTCAGAGGGATACTGTGCTATTGTAATTTCCACAATGTTGTTGCTTTTTGGAATTTCAACAATACTGAACTCATTTTTGGAACTCACCTTCTATTGATTCAAGGGAGTTCCTTTGTTTACCTTGCACCTGCATTAGTCATTATGAATTCTTGAGAATATTGAAACCTTACTGAAAATGTAGGTGATAATACCCATCTTGCTTCTGAATTACTCATTTTCTGATAATATAGATGATTGAATTAGTTACTGAATCTTCTGAATATTTACTAAGAACTCGAATTTTGTTTTTTCTCTTATATATTAGTCCAGAAAGGAAGAATGAGTTCTAGATAAGCTTTTGCAGGAAATGAGATAATACAAGAAAATATTGAAGTGCAGCATCTGATTGATTGGCGAAAAAAGTACTAGTTATTATTTCATAGCCTACTCAAGCTTCTTGACTTGGGTTTTGGCTGATACAAAGAATGTGTTTTGGCTGATAAATTACTGTGACATTGTAATGATGAAGCCTGTTCTGTATTGATCTCTGTATTTTGATCTCCATTTATCCATCTATTGAATCACAAATGTTGAAAGAATCCTTTTATTTTCATGTCTGTAATCTGAATTGTTCATTCTGTTCTTGCAATGGTTTTAGGTGCCTTAGAGGTTCACTTGTTGTCTGTCACTAGCTTTAAAAGTTCAACTATCTTTCAGAATTCCTTGTACCTCTATCCATCTCATTTCCTTGTTCTGCAGTTGTTGTACCAAGCACATGCTTTTTTGTGGGTATTTTGATTTTCCTCTATTGCTGATCCTTTGCATAGTTGATTGGCAGAACACATTTCTGTGAGAACCAGAGCATTGCTGAATTGCACCCGCGGAAACTTACCATTGCTCAGGATAGAGGTCAGCGTTCAGCCGTATTATAACGTGTCTTAATGGTGTGAATGGTAGTTGTTTTGTTCGCTATCTTAGTTCTATTTGGCAAATATAGTTACATTGCCTCCTCATGGTTGTCTAAATTAGTGGCTTTCTATTTTGAGGCAGTTCCCTATGTATTTGCGAGTACATTGTGATTTAGTTGGAGAAACTGTATTTGTAAGGGTGTTGTAAGGCTCTTCTAATTATGTTTTCTCTCTTATGGATTTACTGAATATGGAACAGAAACTCGGCTGGATCAGTGTTGGGAGACAACTATCTGCAAAGCTGAGTTGATCAAAGTGACAGTTGGGGCATAAAGGCATGCTTCTGGTGTGAAATTGTGTGTGCTTCTCTGGTTGTAACGACAGGAGGATACCGAGGACCATGGACAGGACAAAAAATAATTAACCCGATTGAAGGACTGGATCAGATCTTACCAGCTTCAAACGATTGATCTCACTGACATTCTCTCACAAGTCCCTGCAATCTCAGAGGTGAGTGTTGTTCCATAAAATTATTTAAAATTTCTGCTGCAAATATTCATTTTATTACCTAGCCTTTATCTTAATGGTTTAAAGGCTTACTGAGTATTCATTCTGTTTTGATAAAATTAGAAATAATGAACTAACTCGATGAGGAATGCCTGGTTTTAAAATATAGTGCAGACAGTTACTGTGTTATTAGTTGATCATTGATCACATTTTAGCCCTCATGGAATGCCTTGGTTTAGTATTAGTTTAGCATGGATATAGTAATATATGGTTTAACTAATTAAGCAGCATTATTGAAAGCAATAGCTATAACAAAGTACATCAACTGTATTTACTTTTATGATATTTTATCATCACATTTCTATCCCTGTATCTGCATATTGGTTTTTTTGAGTCATATTTTTAAAATAAAGATATCATCACTTTGGAAAAAGAGAGGAAAGAAAAATAAAAGAGAGAAGATAATGCTCCTGTGCCAAATTAGAAATTTCAACATTGTCAAATAGAACTTTGTGCATTGTTGCTTTTGCAGTTTTACACAACATAATCTCATATTAAAAGTGATATCATTGCTAATTTTGGAAAAATTTTAAAATAATATATGAATTTTAGTAATGAGGCAGAGACAAAGACAGCATGTTTACTAAGCACTCTTAATATGTCTTTTGTTTTCTTTGTATAGGTCTTTCTTCCAAATGAAGAAGAGGTAGCTCATGAGCAAGATCCTCAATGAGGAGTTGGCTTCTCTTACCAGTGAATGCAATGCTAAAGAATGACTTTTTAAAGAAACCTGGAGAATATATGTTCATTCTTTTTCCTGTCTGTAATGACTCATTTCTTATTCCAAATGAAGAGAAAGCAGAGCATCTGAAAGAAAATCCTCTGCTGTACAAACATGGTAAATTACATCTATAAATTAATAAAATATTTTAAGTACACCAATTTGATATTACTAAACACAGGATGGAGGGATAGAACTTTACAACTTTTATCCATTCTATTTTTACCCCTATAAAATTACCCTCTTTCCCATTTCCTCCATGTTAATAATAATCCATAATAATGAAAAATAATATTTCCTCAATTTCATTAGAAAAGACAAATTTCAAAATGGTTTTTTATTCTATTAGAATAGTTAAATTTGAATTTATTTTCTTTTGGTACATTTATTAATATACTTATATGTTTTAAATTAACATGGAAGAAATAGGTAATGGGGGGTAGAGGGGGGCAATTTTATAGAAATAAGGATATAACTGGTAGGAATTGTAAAGGCTATCACTCGCGTTGAATAAAAAATTATCTTATTTTACCACCTTTCTAGAAACATTAGCAGTTAAAATCAGTACATTGTAAAAATTGATTACTAAAATTAGAAATTTCATCCGCATTAATTAATTTAATTTATAAGTAACTAAAATCAACACGTTACATAGAACAATACTTTAAAAAATGATAATGACCAACGTTAATCCACATTAATAATTAAATAAAAAAATGATCACACGCCGTGGTAATTTCTCATAGTTTATTATGATACTCAAAATTTTTTACTCCAAAACACAGAGTTGTAAACTTATTACGAGACGTCATTTTATTATGAAATCACATTTTTGGTTACTATGGTTCGAAAACACTTACCATGTGTTGTGAGCTGTTGGTTTTTGTTTCTGTCGATGAATTGCATAGTCCAAAACTTGAAGAATCAAGTTGGTTTTTTCAATTTCATGTTTTTGGATTACTTATTTGTTTCTCTAATGCAAAAAGTCAGCACTGGCCTACATTCGGAAGAAAATAACAAAGAGAATTAAAAGTGAAAAAATAGAAAATAACGATACAAGAATTTATGTGATTCAGTCAAAAAAATATATTTTCACAAAATTACCTTCACAAATCTCTCAACTAATGCGTGAAACAAGAGAAAGAAGAAATTAGTTTCTTAAAAGAAACTTGGGGCTTGTTCTTTTTGTTTCTTTTTAAAAACGGTTTTGGTTTCAATAGTAAATTTAATATCACTCGCGTTGAATGTTGTTTCTTTTTAATACGAAGAAGTAATTTATGAGTTTTGTTTTTAATGGAATTCATTATTTTTAAAACATAAATGTGTGACTAAAATTTTTACAAATAAATAAATTCCCCAAATTCATTTATACGAAGATTTAATGTATTTCAAAAAATGCCGTAAATTACTTCTTCTAAAATTTTGTTGAATTACAAATTAAAATTTCAATTATATAATTATGTTTTGCCTTTTTTTATTTTTTATAACAACTCAAAAACTATTTACGGCGGTTCGATTCAATTAAAATAATAATTTAATTTTTACAAAATTCGTTTACATATAAATATTTTTATTCATTTTAAAAATCATTGTAGTGGCATTAGTTTCTTAATGAAATTAATAAAAAAAAAAGGAAAAAATTAATTATGGAATTCGTTGATTAAAGCAAAAAAAAAAAAAAAATTCAATTGAAAACGAATTCACGGAATTCGTTTTCAATTGAAAACGAATTCCGTGAATTCGTTTTCAATTGAATTTTTCTTTTTTTTTTTTTTTTTTGTTCGGTTGAAAACGAAGTTGGGAGATTCGTTTTCAACTGAAAACGAATCTCCCAAATTCGTTTTCAATAGTTCGGGAATTTCAATTTTTTTTTGCTTATTTTGGTAATTTTTTCCCCCAAAATGAATATTAAGGTAAAAAATTATTTTAAAAACTGAAAAGACTAAATTACCTATGTTGTAATTATAAATGAAAATTGTAAAAAGAGTGAAATGCATTATTTATCATTTAGCTTATATAAATATTGACATTTTTTTTTTAAATGTTCTTTTTTTATACTGAACTTTCAAAACGGTTAAAATATATCATTCTGTTAATCTCTATCGTTAAGTGGCTAACAGATGAATTTTTTAAAGGGCAAATGAGACCAGTGGCCACCTAACTATTCGCAATGTTCAGTTTTGACCACTCATCTTTTTTGTGTGCGCGTTTGGTCACTCATCTTTCTAAAACGTGTCCCAGAACCCATTCCGTCAAAAAAATTAGCAAATTTGACGGAATCCGTCCAAACCCAAAGCCCACGTGAAATCTAAACAACAATTAATCATCATCCTCATTCATCGCTGTCAATCTCTCTATTCATAATCATCATCATCATCCTCATTCATCATTCATTTCGAGAGGCAAAGACCCCGAAATGTCATTAGAAACCAACAAAAGCTTTGTGAGGTTCTGCAATTGGAACAAGCCCGGGGGTATACTACCAGTGAGTTGTGAGTGAATTCGAAGCTTTCCAATGCTTTCCAGGATGCTCCCAACAAGGTTATTTGAACTGACATCAATGGCTATGAGAGAAGCACAGTCACCAATTTCAGTCGGAACACTTTCGGTGATGTTAGCATCGGAAATGACAACTCTCTGCAGGGATTTGAAAGAAGAAAGATTCGGAAGGCAACGGAGGCTCCAAAGGGATAGACTGTATGTTTATCTCAGAAACAAATCCCTGATAATCACATGTAATAAAAGCCCATTTGCATGGACTCTGGTCACTTAATTTGCAGCTTGAAAAAGACTCATCAGGCGGTGAAGCAGAGCCATGCAGCCATGAAAACAGAGCAAAAGCTTCAGGATTACTGGCCAGGGAACCAAAAACAAAGAGACGAACAGTGATGAATGAATGATGATTGACAGTGATGAATGAGGATGATGATTAATTGTTGTTTAGATTTCACGTGGGCTTTGGGTTTGGACGGATTCCGTCAAATTTGATATCATTTGACGGAATGGGTTCTGGGACACGTTTTAGAAAGATGAGTGACCAAACGCGCACACAAAAAAGATGAGTGACCAAAACTGAATATTGCGAATAATTGGGTGGGCACTGGTGTCATTTGCCCTTTTTTAAAAGGTAAAACAGTCATTTTCAGCCGCGCACTGTTCATCTTCTCCCTTAAAAAAAATAAATAAATAAATTCTTTCTCTTCTCCAACGCAATAGCGCCGAAGGTTTCCCTTGGCCAGAACCCCGAACAAGTGCTTTCAGGAAGTGGCCCGTCCACTTGACGTTTAAATGGAACCCCACACCGAATAAGAAATCCACTTCAAAGAAAGTTCATCTAAAGATCAATTCAATTCATCAACAACAGAGCAGCAAAAGCAAAGCAAAATTTCAGACAACAACGATGGCGGAGCTGGAGAGTCCGATGGTGATGTCCAAACTCATCAGCTTCCTCTCTTCCCTTCTCGAAAGTGTCGCCGAAACCAACGATCTCAACTCCGGTTTGCAGGTTTAGAAAATCTCCGTCGTCCATGGCCTCGCCCGGCCAAACATCTCCATCGAGAATTATCTCGACAGGATTTTGAAGTACGCCAACTGTAGCCCTTGTTGCTTCATTGTGGCATACATTTATCTTGATCGGTTTACTCAGAGGCAGCCCGCTTTGCTCATCAATTCCCTCAATGTTCGTCGCCTCCTCATCACCAGTGTCATGGTGCCCGCGAGATGGCATGTGAGTTTTTCGTTTTTTGTTTCTCTCTCTAAAAATCCCCAATTTTGATTATGTGGGGTCTTTTGGGTCTTTTTTTGGGGTTGGATTTGATGTGGGAATTGATTCTCGAAGTTCATCTTTTTCTGGGCTCTTCAAATTTTGACAATTAAGGTATGACATTGTGAAGATTTGAAACGATCTTTGTTTCTGATATGTTTTCTCAGCTTTGTCAACTGTTTTTGCCTAGAACTCCTTCCACCCCTTCCTAAGGCTCTGTTCTCTTGTGGCTTTGGTAGATGACATTTTATTAGAGGGAAGTTTTTTTTTTTTAGGAAAGTTTTTTTTGGGAAATTGTGTAGGTGAGAGATAAAAAAGTGTAATTATTGTGTTTTTTTTTTAATTTATGTGAGTAGGAATTTATAGGAAATTTTAAAATTTTACTTTTAAATTGTTGAAAAAGTAAAGTTGTTTCTTTGTGTAAAGTTTTGGAAAAAAAAAGTGATGATTCTCTACCAAAGCCACAAGAGAACAGAGCCTTAATTTTGCTATTTTCATCGTTATGAATTCAAGATTCAACCATTTTTGTGTGTTTTTCTAAATTTGTGATGAGCAAAGAGTTGGGTATTCTGTTGTCATTCCTAAATAATCTGCCAGGTTGGGAACTGGAATTTTCATCTAGCCAGATATTACAAACAGTGCCCTTTAACCAGTCGGTTACGGCTTTGAATAGAACACAGCGAGAAGCTGGCCTTCTCTCTGTTTGAGCTCCTCGGAAGGTTTAAAAGTTTTTTTTTTTTTTTGGGAGAAGAGGAACAATGGCGGCGGGAAAGTACTATTTTACCCCTGAAAAAATCCTTCTGTTAGCCACTTAACTGTAGAGGCTAACGGAATGGTACGTTTTGCCTGTTTTAAAAGTTCAGTATCGAAAAAAGAACATTTTAAAGAAAAGTGTCAATTTTTACAAAAGTCCATAGTTAAGTGATGAGGTGTGCATTCGCGCTTGTAAAAATCATTGGAGAAATCTTCTACCTTCTCCTTTGTGAGATCGGAACTAGCGGACAAATCGGTGGACGGGTAAAATCTTCTGTTTCCATTTCTTGCGCAAGAACTGGCGGACGAAAAATCGAAGCGGGAAACCGGAGAAGAGAAAAACAAAGAAGAAGAAGAGACATTTGCCGGCCCATGGCGAAGGTCGCCAGAGGCCAGCGAAAGCTACCGGCCATGGTTGCCCGCGAAGGTTTTCTTCAACCTTCACTGGCAACGATGGTGTTTAAAAATATATGTATTAAAGTGATAAAAAGAAAAAATTTTGAGTGGGAGGATGTTTTGGTAATTCACTCTTAAGCGGTACCTACATTTAGTAGATTCGTTCCTGTAAGTAACATGCCTCTTTTTAAAATAAAAAAAATAAATAAAGGAGCCATTAAATGGACAGAATCGGTCTAGGATCGAGGCGCGTGAGTGGAATTCCACATTAGCACCTCGGTCAAAAATACTAAAATATCATATTGATTTAATTAATCTTTCCTCCTCTTTTTTCTCCTCTCCTCCCCTGCTTCTTCGTAGCTTTCTTCTTCCACTGCCCCACTTTTTCTTTTTTTATCTGGGTTATCAAGCCAACAACAACAAATACAGTTCAAGAACCCTTAAAGATTTTTAAGGGTTACAATTAGGGATGTCAAATGGCGGGTTGAGCAGGTATTAAATGGATATTAAGTTAATAGGTAATGGGTACCCATTACCCATTCAATTAATGGTCTTAATTCAAATGGGTAATGGGTAGCTATGGGTACTCATTATACAAAAATGTAAGGCTTATTTAATGGTTTATTGATAACAAATTTTCAAAATTTTTTAATTTCATTTTAATTCTTTTTTTTAAGCGAATTTTAATTTTTTGAATATATTTTAAATTTGAAATATTATATATATTGTATGCTTTTATATTTAATCGTATGTATTTTTTTTTTTGGTCTAAACACAAGTTTTAATTTTTTTATTTTTATATAAACCCCGTGCATGCCCCAACCCCGACCCGAGGTCTAAAATTGGGCCCGGCCCAAAATAGGCCAAGGCTCGAACTAGGCCCTGCCCAAAACAGGCCCGAGGCCCAAACTGGACCAGACCTGAACCATGGGCCCAAACTAAACCAGCCCGAGCCCAAACTCAGCCCGAAACCCGAGCCTGAACTCAACTTGAAACCCGAACGAATTTTGAATTAGTATTTATAAGTGGGTAATTTAAAAATATTATAAAATAATAAATGGGGAAAAAATGCACAGTAATTGTAGGACACAAAAAATAAAAAAAAATAAAAAATAAGTTTGAAGCAAAAAAATAAAATGGGTCAACTAAAATATGTGAGTTGTTGGGTTTTTGTTCATACTTTTAAAGATAATTTTGGATGGTTATTTTGGTACCCATGATGGGTGAATTTTAGGGTACCCAATGAACAAACCTAAACCCACCAATTACATATTTAGCCCAAGCCCGCTCAACTCATTATTTTTTTAGGTAGGTTTTATTGTGTTAAAACCCAATGGATTTGAGCGATTTTTTAGTTAATGATTTTTTTTTTGCCACCCCTAGTTACAACCTTTGAGTCCAACACTCTCTTTCTAATTTTTAATGCATTGTAGTGTAAATACCAATATCAAGTTTCATTAAACATAAACAAAGAACAACCTCCATCTCTCCAGAAACATAATTTTTATTGTAAATATACAGAGTAGTCATAAAATTAATACAATCTTTATTGTAAAATAATACAGAGTAGTCAAAAAATTAATACAATCTTTATTATAAAACAATATATAGAAGTCAAAATATCAATACAATCTTTATTGTAAACAATACAAAGTAGTTATAAAATCAATACAATCTTTATTTAAAAACAATACAAAACATTCATAAAAGCAATACAATCTTTATTGTAAAACTGTAATCATATTATAAATTAATTGAAGGCCCATCTTTAAATAAATTATGTCAAGAAACTAAAAAAAAAATTAAAAAAAATATTTATACGTATACTGAAGGGAAGATAAAATAGAAGAAAAAAAGAAAAAAAAAATGCAGAAGAAGAGATGGAAAAATGTGACGGCTTTCGGATTTGTTTCAAGCGCAGAGTATGAGACTCCAACGAGGTGGCCGACCTCCTTCTTCTCCGTTCCTAACAAATCTTCTTCAGGGTACAAGAAGATTGCGTATTTTGACCATACATAGTTTTTAATAAGAGAAAACAAACTCTGGATAAAAAATAAAAAATAAATAAATAAAATCACCAAGGATGATAAAAAAGAGAAAGTAGGAAAAAAAAAATGGAGAGGAACAGACAAGAAAGTAGGGGCGGTGGAAGAAGAAAGGGAGAAGAGACGGCAAATGAGAAAAAAAAAAAGAGGAGAGGAGAGAAAAAAAGAGAAAATAAGTAGGAAGTGGCTACAAGCTCTAATTTTCATTATTGAGGGCAAAAATGTAAAAACTGATAGTTGGCCCTGTGCACAGTGCCTCGTCTAGGACTAATTATGTCCAAAAGGTATTTCCCTTGAAAAAAATAACTATAAAAGTAATTACTATGATTTACAAGCAGAATTAGGCCTAAGCAAAATGATATAATCTTCAGACCGACTCGCACAAAAATCGTGATTGGAAATCATTGCCATTTTATCACAAAGCTTGCCATCGGAAAATATTTATAAAGAAAATACAGTAAGTTTGACTTTTATCTTTAGCGTCCCTTTATAATTAAAATTTTTTTTAACTCCTTTAAAGTCCTAAACCTAAAGATAAATTGGGGACTTTTCAAACTTAAGAACAAGAACACTTAAAGATCCTTTAAAAAAAAAATTTTTAAAAAAAACACACACACACACACACACTTAAAAGAGTAAAAGATAAATTTCTGCAGAAAATAAAAGGAAAAAAATGGAGAAGGGAAAAAGACTTGTCACAAGTCATAAATGTAATCTAAGGCATGTAAAATCGATTTCCTTAAAGTGTTTAATGCCCATCTATCTAGCTAACTGGGATATGGCAAGATCACTCATATGATATACTCCCTCCGTTCTATTAGAAGGGTCCAGTTTGAGAAATATTTTTTGTTCCATTAGAAGGGTCTAGTTTGAGTTTTTTTACATCTCCTATCCTTAATAATATAATTATGTGTGGTATACAAATAATTCTTACTTTTAAAATAAGGATATAAATGGAACAAATGGTGACAAATTAAGTATTTTAGGTATTGTACCTTGACATCCATAATAAGTTGTACCTAAGTAAAGATGGACCTTTCTAATGGAACAGAGGGAGTAATAGATTATTCGTAAACAATAAAGTAGCAGATTCTTTGATTGTTTAGACAAGAAAGAAGATTAAAATTAGTTGATCTGATTTATGGCCATTAACCATCTATTTATAGAGATGAAATGTTGCAAACTTGGAGGTATGATCAGCTTATGACTATATACAAACAACCATTCATTCATTTGGATGCAATACTTCAACCAAAAGACCCATCTTTCAGAAGAGACAAAAAGTCGCATCTTTTAGCTGGGCTGCGATTTGTGCGATGTGCATTGCGAATTGCACGAACTTTGCACGTCACATTTTGCTTTCGTTGAGTCTAGGCATTGCGGAATGGAAGCTGTGCGAATGGAGGTGCGAATTGCACCTCTTGTTGCACGGCTTGAGTAAAACGCTTCCAACCTTTATTCAACGTACTGCCACTCGTGACCGGTTGTGCGATTTGCACACCGTGTCGCACAGCTTGATTTGCCCCCAAATCCTTTACTGGATTTTATACTATAAACTATAAGGGCCTTTCTTTTTTATGGGTTCGAAAACGGTTTTGAAAATTGGTTTTTGAAAAATAGTTTTGTAATGTAAAAGGTGTATTGAAAATGTAAAAATGTATAGTTAAATAGTAAAAAGTTGTATTGAAAATGATGAAAATTGATTATAATATATTAAATTTACTGTTGAAACCAAAACCAAAATATAAAGAACATGCCCTGAGAATTCTCAACAAAACCCAGGTTTGAATCCCATTTTGCATTTTATAATTCTCTTCATTACCGATAAGTCTTTTTTACATTTTTAGTAAAAAATTTTACATTTTCAATACATATTTTTACATTTTTAATATAATTTTAATATTTTAAAATCACAATCCAAACTAAGATTTAAACCAAACCTTCATTTCAAATAGGCAGTGTAAAGTAGCTTTTTGTATTACTTCATGTTTCACGAGGTGTAATTCACGTCTCAAATAATTCATTTTATCTAAAATACATGTAATTCACTTCTTGATTGTGAAAAAAGCGAAACAGTCAAATTGTAAAAACATATTGACGTGACATGAATTACTTGATACAATTGCAATTCATATTGGAAAATTGCAAAAGTAGTTCACAATCTTTACCCATATTTTAAATATAGTCCACAATCTTCAATAAGTATCAAATGTAGTCCACGATGTATCCTTTTTGTTTCAATTTCAGTCCAAAAGACAAAAATAGGACAAAATTAACGGTCAACGCATTTGACCGTCAGTCAAAGGGGGTTTTGACCTCCTAAAACCACCCCCAAAGATTGTGGATTACATTTGAAACATGGGTAAAGATTATGGACTACTATTGATTTTTTTTTCCAAATTGTTGGTGAGAAATTTTTAGAATTAGAGAATGAGAATTTAGGAAATGAGAAATTATTGAAATTAAATAGTTTCTTGTTTTCGATAATTTTTAATTTTCAAACTTATGACATTATTTTATTTTTCTACCTTTTTTGTTTTAGTTTTTCTCTATTCATCCTTGTAATTTGTACCTTTTTTTTTTTTCTTTTTTATCTTTGTCATTCTTTTTTTTTTCTCTCTCTACTTTCATTTATTTCTTTATTTTTCTACCAAACTCTTATTTTTTGTTTTTCTTAAACATTCTTTTACCTTAATTTTTGTGACACCCCAGATTCAGTACCCCGCATACAAGGGGTAGCTTCACCGGATGTCTACCTGGTTCACACTAGGACTCAGAACATGCTAATTATAAAAATTTATATTCTTTATTAATATATACAATTTAAAACTTACACAGCCCTACAATATTCTTTAGAACTTATATTTTTACTATTCACAGCAGTACAATCGGTTTTACCCGATTCAGGAACTTTTGAAATAAAATAATTTTATGATTTTTATAAAATTTTATAAAGAAAATATTTCTCAGCTAAAATTATTTTTATAAAAATATTCTTATAAGTTTATTAAATGTTCGTAAAATATTTTAAAATATTCTGATATACTTATTATGAATGTTATGGTACAACAACTAAAATAACTAATTTGACACTATTTATTCTACATATATACTTATTAAGAATGAGATAATTGTGGACCACATATTATTATAATATAGTAAGGGTATGAAGAGTAAAAAAATTTAAAAGTTGACTATTCTATTGAAAAAAAAATTCAAAATGAATTCTTCTGATAGAACAGATAGAGTAATTAATTTTTAAAATGTAAATTTGAGATAAATATAATACAATTATAACATAATTTTTTGTAATTTGGGAACCTCAAATAATAAGTAAAAGGAATCAAAATTGTCAATATCTTCAAAAGTAAGATAAATGTGTTATTCTTAAATAATTTGAAAAAAAAATCAATAGTAGTCCACAATCTTTACCCATGTTTCAAATGTAGTCCACAATCTTTAGGGGTGGTTTCAGGAGATCAAAACCACCTTTGACTGATGGTCAAATGCGTTGACCGTTAATTTGGTCAAATTTCTGTCTTTTGGACTGAAATTGAAACAAAACGTATACATTATGGACTACATTTGATACTTACTAAAGATTGTGGACTACATTTGAAACATATGTAAAGATTGTGGACCACTTTTGCAATTTTCCCTTATATTATTACTCCCTCTAGAATAGAATAGTCTCTTTTTATAAATGTACAAGTTTTTATAAATAACAAAGCACAACATACTAAATAGTTAATTTGACATTATTTATTTCATGGACTTTCTTCAATTTCTTGTGTGGGCTGTTGAAGATTATCTTGTAGTTTATAGTATAAAAATGAAGTAATATATTTGGGAAATGATCGTGCAAAATAAAGGAGGTTCTGTCTAATACGACGTGCGACTCGCACGGCTCCTCGCTCGAACTCCAGTAGCAACTAAGAGATGCAACTTTTTGATTTCTTTTGAAAGATGCGTCTTTTGGTTGAAGTGTTGCATCCGCACGTATGAATGGATGATTGCATCTATTCGTAGTCTGATTGTATCCCATGGTTGCAACCTTTCAACTCTATAAATAGAGGATGATTGACCAGAGATTAAATCAACTAATTTTCATCTCATTTATTGTCTAAACAATCAAAGAATCTGCTACTTTGTTGTGTACGATCAATCTATTTTATCTTAGAAGTGATCTTGCCGTATTTCCTGTTAGCAAGAATAGTGGGGGCATGAAACACTTTAAGGAAAGTGTGTTCTTAAGTTTTGGAGATCCATGCTTATTATCTTCATGGGCTAATTATAAACCATATATAATTATATCTGTAAAAAAGTAGGAAGAATAATTTTTTTGAAATTGGACTTTTTTTTTTTTTTCCCTAATGGAACGAAAAATATTTTTGAAAGTGAACTCTTCTATGAAGCGGAATGAATATATTAAAATCATTAAAGATAAATTTGTCTTTAATTTGTAACTTACTTATTTTTTTCCTTTTTTTAAAGATAATATTGTGCGAATCCCCATTGACATCAAGGTATGTACACCAAGTGTTTTACCACTAGAAATATGGATAATTCGCACACTACTTACTTCTTAATTAAACCTTTTTTTAAATTTTTTTTAACACTATTGCAACCACAATCTTTGAATTGCAAGTCCCATTTTTTAACACACCATTCCAACTCTTCCAAAAAAAAAATTTCTTTTAATTTGCTTACTTTACAGATATAAGTAAATATGTAAACATTTGAATATTAATTGCGTTTTTTTTTTTACAATCAATTTGAAATAGTTTTGCTATTTGAAAATGGCTTCGAGCTTAAATTAATTTGAAAGACAACCAAAAAAAAAGTTAATCGACAAATGTAAAAGGCAAAAATATTATTTGAAAGTAATAAGAGAAAGAAAATTGATTTCAGAATAATATATGCGTAATGAACCAAAAATAGAGTTGATTGACGATAATAATAAATTGTCGGGGGATTCGAAGTGCCATTCGCTGCCTTCCTGATCCCTTTTGCTTCGTTTCTTTCTTGCCTTCTCGGCCAACCAAAAAGTCCCTCTTGTATCTATGATTTTTAATGTTTATATTAAGTTCTCATCATTTTTGATATTTTTTTTACTTTTTAATTATACATTTTTATATTTTAAAATTATTTTCAAAACTAAAACTTGAAAATATTCCAAAATCAAGCTTTGAAAATCCAAAACGAGCATGGCCTTAATATGTTCATCAAACTCAAACACGTACTCAGAGACATCTATCTATCTTGTGCCTTTTGGTTAAAAAGAAAAGAGGCATGTTAAACGCAGTAACGGTTTTACCAAACGCAGTAACATTCCTTGTACAAAGACAAAAATTCCCCTGGAACCAAAAATTTTTTAAAAAAAAAAAATACTGTAGCAAACACGCGGTACTGTTCACACGCGTGTTGCTACAGTAATAATATTCTGTCTGGCTGCTTCACTGTTCATGAACAGTGAAGCAGCCAGACAGAATAATTGCAACTGTGCAAAAAAAAAAAAGAAAAAAAAAAAGGGAAAAGATGCTAGGTGCAACCAGAAGAAGTTTTCTGCAAGTAGTGGGCAGAAAACTCTAAATTAGTTAGAATCGGATATTCCATTTACTGCGAGTACGATCGATTAAAGGTTAGTGCCTCAATTTAATATTTCTTTCGGTATTGTTTTATTTGCGAGATTATTTGTTTGTTTCATTAATTTAGTTAGAGGCATACCGAAGTTATGTTAGAAGTTATAATATATCCGAATTTGTTAGTATGGAATCCGGAAATGTTTTTTTTTTCCCCGGATCATCGTTATCTGTCAGATTGTCCCCAGAATGGAAGGGAAACGGTTATTGCGTTTAACAGGGGGAATATGGACCTGTGGACTTGTTGCTCCTTTCTTTGGCTTGATCTTAAGGCTAAACCCAAGGACCTTGACAAAGGGAGTGCCATAATCCAAGGGACTAAAAGACAAGAAAGGGAACATCGGTCAAAGGGAGTTTTAACTCAAAGCCCCAAGAAGTGAGTAGAGAATGGTTACCTGCTAGGGGACCTAGGCTTGTTGATTGATAAAAACTTCCTCGGCTAACCTTCCGAATCGCTACTGTCCTAACTCGGCGCAACCAGTGGACTTTCCATTCCCGTCTTGCTTCTAGCTATCACTTGAACTTTCTTATCACACTAGCTTTACAAACCTTATTGAAGCTACTGGTTAGCTTAGTTTATAGGGGGGCCGGCTGCCTTACTTGCCTCTGCTTTTACTCCCGCACTCGGGAAAAGAAGAGCTACTGACACTGACTACTCTCTGCTATCTTTTACATTACGCCATTAAGGAAGAAAACTCTTAGCTACTTTTTCTTCCCTGGTTGGGATCCATTTACCGATCGGATAGAAAATATGACTTCGCGGAAAAGAAAAATCGATTTCTGCCAAGTCCGCTTTAAAGCAAGAAGGTAATTTCCCCTCATATGACTAAGCGCTAGGAGACGATTAGCTCTAAGTGCTTAAGTCCATAGCTCCTATGATCGCGAGCTGCGGCTTGCTTTGTTCGCATCTCCGTAACGGCCTTGTTAAAGCGTTCCAACGACATGTCCGGTGGTATTTTCCGGTTAACTCGGCGAGCCGGCGGCAGTCTTGCTCCTCGTTTCCAGAAACTTTCCGGCGGTTGGATACTTCCGGATGTTTTTTGCCCGAACGGGGAGAATGTTGCGACGATACTTTAACATTTCTGTAACTGTAAACGTTTTCTGGTTGTTTAGATGTTCCTTATATAATTTCGTATTGATACATGTGCGTTTTTATAATTGCAGATAGCAGAAGCATTTAAGAAGTTGAAATTGAAATTGACCAAAAGCAAAAGCAGCAGAAGGGATGACAGTATGCTCAATGTTGATAGAAGCACTGAGGCGAGGCATTCCGTGTCGGAGGGAGTAGGTGGCCGAAGACATCCCACTGTATCCGAACGGCAGAGGAAAGTGGCAGGAAGAGCGAAGGGATCTTATCGCTTATCAAATGCGACGAGGGAGAGTAACGTTGATTATCGCGATATTCCATTTGCTCCCCCATACATTGGAAATGCGAAGGAGGAGGAAGCTAGGGAAAACGCGAAAAGATTTGAGATGGACATGTCCCAGTCGCAGGGGTACATGGGAGGGAACTCGGGGCGGTTGGGGGATGAAAATGAAGAAGAAAATGATTCCAACCGACGGAGGAGCGAAAAAGGCAAAGAAGTAATAGGCTCCGCGCGTAGGTCGGTGTCAGGGGCTGAGTCCGGTTCTGGGTCCGGAGGGGATAGCGGGTGGAAGGCTTACTGGCCGCTAGATGGGCCGCTTGACGGTGGTCCGTCAGATCCGGAGTTGCTACAGAGTTTTAAAGGTCATGTTGCCTATTACGTATGGCATCGACAGGTATCGTTTTCACGATTTAATTCATATTTCTTGATATGTATTATTGTTCATTTTTTATGTATGATTAATATGTTGGGTTAGTAAAGGTGTTATGTTATTCATTCCATTGCATAGGACCGTGGTGCATTGTTGTGCCATAATGGCTTTAACAATCTGCAAAAGTGGCCTTTAGAAGAAGGGGAAATGAAAACTCTAGTTGACCAGTCCGGGTTGGCACATTTGTCCTGGTCTATGCATCCAGAGCTAGACTCTGCACTCCTAAGTGCCTTCGTTGAGAGATGGCAGCCGGAAACTAATACATTCCACATGCCATTCGGGGAGATGAGTATCAGTCTCCACGACGTCGCCTACATCCTGCGGATTCCGATTGGCGGACAGCCAATTGGGTGGAAAATTAAGCCGGCCGAGATGAAGCAACTGCTGTTGGAGACGCTGGGGATTCATGAAGAAATGCTCGGGGATCGAGATTTTGCCTCTGTCAAAATGTCCCTCCTCCGCGAGCAATGTATGAGTGGACAGGTGGACGACGCCAATGCTGCCGCAGGTTATCTGCTCTGGTTAGTTGGGAACACCTTGTTCGTGGATAAGAAAAAAACCCACGTCCTTGGGCATTTCTTGCCTTACCTGCAAGATGTAGAAAGCCTAGGCGGACTTGCGTAGGGGGCAGCATGTTTGGCAGCCTGTATCGCAACCTCGGTAGGGCCTCTAGAGCGGACGGTGCCCAGTTAGGCGGGTGTCTGACTTTGTTGCAGGTTTGTAGGCATCGTTTATAAATGAATTCATTACTTATACTTGCGGAAAAAAATGAATAATTTGTTTTTCCATTTTGTTAATAGAGCTGGATATACGAATACTTCCCCGCGTTTAGTCCGGTACAGCATAGATCCTGGGATGCCGATTGGCCAGCATCGGCTAAGTGGCAAGTCGGAACCGGAAGGAAGCGTGAGCCCAACTGGGATCTGTTGAAATACAGACATGCCCTGGATGGAATGAAATCCGAAGAGGTAATAATTCTCCTGTCATTTTAATTTTCGTATGTTTATTATTGTAATTTCCTTACTGATCGATTATCCACTGACTGCGTTTCACACGCACTAGGTCAATTGGCTTCCTTTTGGGCTGAATCGCGCAGGGGCGCACGCAATAACCTTGTATAGGGGTCTTATTCATTGCCCTGGGGTCGCCGAGCCATACATGCCAGATCGGTTCCTGCGGCAATTTGGATTCATTCAGGCGATCCCTCACCCAATTCTACAGCCAAAGAGCTGTTACAGAGGCCCTGAAATAAAAAGGTACTCCTGCGTGTTTGATGTGAATCTGAAGATCCCGCAAATGTACCCCAAGAATAAGGTGTTAAGGGGGATGGGGAGGGCTAATTGGGCCGATCATACGTGTCCTGAGTACCTTGAGTACTTCCTTCCGCGGACGCACGTTCGTGTTAGTCGCGATGACATTCCTGCGTCTGAGCCAATGGACCCGAAACGGCTATCTGCGGTTGCGGTAAGAACTACACATTTATGTTTTGTTTATGTTGATTTAGTATATAATTGTGTCAATCTGTTTAATATTCAGTCGATATGTATTCCATTCGCAGCGCTTGCAATACATAGCAAATAAAATGTATTATGCTCATCCTCACAACCGCAATACCGTCCCACCCGAAGAGAGGGAGAGTGCTATAGAGGAGGTTTGCTGTCATTTGGAGGATTTGATGCCGGCCTTGTAGTACATTTAGCCCGAGTCCCATCTGATGTAATTTATATTTTTATATATTTTTTAATTACACTGTAAATGGAAATATCGCCAATCGCAATGAAGTATAGATATTTTATTTAAATTCTGTCATGATAAAATGTATTACACCTTGTATAATGAAGATGCGGATCCTATGTTTCCTAGGCTAAAAATTGTACAAACAATAAATTGCTTTCAACTTGTAGCCGTACATAAGGCGATAAAAATATCATATACTAACACTCAGCAGTCGCTTTATTCCGGTATGCACCTAATTTTCCATCCAAGTGCGATTTCCAAAGCTGCATTTGTTGGCCGGCCCGGCTACTCCACGTCGGATAGATTGGGGGCAGCAATACCTCCCCTGTAGTTAAGAAAGCAATGAAATGATTTTGTCTTATTAACCCCATATTGATGTAACTGCTAGGATCAGTTGAGACGCCGGCCCCCTGCCACAGGAGCGGAAGGAAAGTACTACTCTGCTGGGCATATAATGTAACCACCCTCTGGTACTTCGTTGCGACAAGTATTCCCAGAAGATGAGAATCAAACCAGAAATCCTCGTCTGCCGGAACTTCATACCAATCTAGCAGCTTGCATGTTAAATCGTAATCGACTACCCCAAGAACGAAACGCCAAAAATTGGCCTCATCCCGGAGTTCTTGCAGCATGTCTCCACGCACTTGGTGCCACTGCTCCTGATCTGCATCGTATACGAAATAAGAAATTACCCTGAAACCACAATGTCCATCGGGCACAACATTAACGTGGCCGGTAATGTATTCGAACACGAACTGCTTCAGAAATATGGGAAGGTCATAAGGCCACTCAGAAGCGTGCGGCCTCACAACCCTTCGTCTTCTCTGCCCGCCTGTGGATCGCCGGCCTGCGAGTGTAAAGCATATTAAAGTCAGTAGTTGTATATGTATTTGACAACAATGACATATTAAAAGTTGCCTAAACATATTCGTACCTCGTTGTATCGCATTCGGCGTGCTCGAACCCTGATAAATCTCGTTGGGTCGAATTGTGTCTGGGCCGTCCCCTGTGTGGACTACTAACAGGCTCAGCTACATCAACAGTTTCTGGATAAAGCGCCGAATGCACAACACCCATGACCCTGTATATCTCAGCGCTCGGACGCGTCATGACATCCACAAACATTTCATGCAGTCGGCCTTCAGCTGTTTGCCTCTCCTCCTGGGTTTCTGGAATTTCTGTATCTCCCAAGTGCAGCGTCTTCCAGAAAGCGTCAACGTCGATAGGATCAATGGGTTGGTACGCGCGCACAAACTGTAGCATCTCACATGCACATGGCAGCCCGCAACTTGTTCGGAGTTCGCAACCACAAAGAGAACCGTCGTCCTCGATAAGGCCAACTCTTTTTGTATATTCGTCCTCCACCATTGTAATTCCAGCGAACGACATTCGACCGTTCAAACGACTATACAGTAGGTAGTCGCTCTTCCGGTATGTTTTGCTGCGCGAAGCTTCCATTTTAGTCCGAATTTCACCGAGGTGCAGCTCTATCATAATATAAATGTCGTGAAAAATACTTGGGAACGCCTTTCTATCCGTACCAATAGCCTTCTTCACAATGGCATGAGCACTCTCAACCCTGATACTTTTGACATTAGTATTCTGCATATATCATAAATCCATATATAAAACATCGCGTAAGTATACAACGTACGAATCATAAATGAAATCAATAAATAACTTACATGTTCGTTGTGCGCCCGCCGTAATGCTTTTTGTTTTTCGTCCAGTAAGACACGAACTTCTCCTTGTGAGGATCTAACCATGTATTCTTCAAGTAGGGAATAATATGCCTGAATCTGGATTTATTCCCATATTTAGTATCAATATAATGCACAGCTTCCGTGAACCGTTCATATGTCAGGGTTTTCACAACTTGTCCCCAACGATATAGGAAGACATCCGTCGTAGTTTTGTCGTTCCCAGCTGACACTACATGTTTTTTGACATCCATTTCAATGTGCCTCCTACAAAGTAGCTGGGTAGCATGTGGGAAAACTAGTGCCACTGCATTCAGTAATGCGGTCTCTCGATCGGTCATAACCACGTGGGGGAACCTGTTTCCCTCGAATAAGGTGCTCAATTGCGCCAATCCCTAATAATAACTCGGAGTAGTCTCATCCCTCATGAAAATGAACGCGATATGCACATACTGAGCTGTAGGTACATGAGCTACAATTTGAAGCAGAGGCATGTCATACCTGTTTGTCTTATACGTTGTATCCATAAACAAAACGTACGGAAACAGAGCAAGTAGACGACGCGCCTTCTTGTGCGCAAAGAAGATGTGGCCCACTGCATTGCTTCCGTCATCGCCTGAGTACGCATAGAAGTATTCATGATCATGCAGAAGTTTGAAGAAATACTGTATGTTAGTCATACCTCCCCTCGCATCCCTTTTAGTTTTTGCTGCTTCTTTGTAACTTGCCTTACGTGGCTGACATTTTCCGGATCATCTGCGCGCAATTGGGCCAATATATGCTTCGGCCTGATGTTGATACTGGACATTTCTGCAATCTTTTTCTTCTCCTCTTCTGTTAAACGTGTCTGCGATGAATGCCAATTTCTCATTCCTTCTAATTCATGATTGTGCGTTCCGTTTCTGACCTCTAACTTCCACTTTCCCCCATCAATTTCTAGCCCCTTCAGGTGAAATGGACAGTTTGTCTTCTTGCTGCTTGTATTGCTCCGTCTGCTACTCCCTTCCGGTATAGGTGCCTTATCCCTAACTTTTCCTCCCCTATCGCACCCAATCTCAACTCTACCGCTTCTCCCTCTTGTTAGGAACAACCCCAACATTTTCGCTGAAGATGTAATTTTTGTCGTCATATTATTTTCAGCTGCTCGTGCCTTAACCCATGCAAGCATACCTTCCTTACTGATGAACTCTTGGGCCGTCCGAAATACTTCGGTGTGGTCAGCATAAATGTCATCACTCTCAACACGAAAATCCTTTCAACAACATAAAAAAACCTCGTTAGCAAACTTACACACTAAAATTTCTATTCAGCAAATACATTGCGCAATCATATTATCGCCCAGATCCAAAAGTTACGACACAATTGTGATTAAAATAGGTTCGTCTGGATATTGCGGCATGTCCCGAAAAAGTAGCAGAAAAAAAGCATGCCCGCCCGCAAACCGGCGAAAAATTTTGGCCGGAAATATCGCCGGCCGGCCGGCAATATTTCCGGCCCAAATACCGCCGGCGAACGGCGGTTACTCCGGGGCAAATACCGCCGACGGGAGGCGGTATTTTCCCCGGAGTAACCGCCGGCGGTGGAAATACCGCCGGCGAACGGCGGTATTCCGGCTATTTCGGACTGAGAGACATTCTCCCGGTCCGAAATGTTTCAGAATCAGCAAAAAAACGTCCGGATAATCGCAGATTCGAGAAAAAAAATCCCCCATATTGGATTTTTTTCCCCAAAAATTAACGTGAAACATTACATACATAAATTACGCACACTGCTATAAATTAAAAAAATAAATACAGTGTTACTTACAGTGTAATATGGATCATACTCGGGTATACCGGTCATATTTGAATGAACGTGTCAGTGACCAAATGGAAAACAAGTGTTTCTGCAGTTTAATGTAAATGTAAAACAACTAATTCTGAACGTTTTAGAAAACTTCTGACCTTCACCCCTTATTTATAGGTGAAAATTGTTACTGTTCAAACGCGGGTTACTGTTCATGAACAGTACCCCGCGTTTGAACAGTACCTTTTCCTTTTTTAAAATTTTTTTTTGATCCAGGGACATTTTAGTATTTTTACAGGGGAATGTTACTGCGTTTAGTAAAACCGTTACTGCGTTTAACAATTCAGAAAGAAAAAGAAGACATATTTCTTGAACATGTCCGCCATATCAGAGTCATCCTATAGGCTATAAGCTAGTGCAACATGAAAAATATGATCAAATTCAGTTTAATGCTATCTGCAATGGTGGACTATTGACCAAGGTCTGGACCAAGGTAGCCCAATAGATGACCATTCTTTGGACGTCCAAAGAAGAGGGTCTAGGCTAGTTATAGTCTAGACCATACAGTTGAACCAAGTTTTGGTCCAAAGTTTTATTAAATTTTTATTCTAAAAGTATATTATTTTTATTTAAAAAATAAATAGAATAAATATAATTTTTGTTTATTTAATAATTTTGAATTATTAAATATTGTGTATTAAAATACATTTTACTCATAATTTATGTTAGTTTATTTTTACAGCATTAGTTATAATCACGTCAATAATTTAGTTTTATAAAAATAAAATTATTTCGATAACAAAGTTTTAAAAATATTATTTCACCTTTTTTTAAAATAATAAATTATTAATAATTGAATAGAAAAATACAATTAAAAATAAATTAATAAAAGAAATATATATGAAATGTATATAATAAATTAATTTGTACAATGATATATAAACTAGATTGAATAGATATAATATTTTAATGAATTGTACTTTTTGTATGGGATTTGGTCCAAACTGTTTGGATTGAAATTAGTTTTTTTGTTCCGGACCAAACTGTTGGAGATGCAAGAGTGACTGCAACTATGGAGTATTTGACTGTTTTTGTCCAAGGTACATACCATAGTGGCCCAACAATGGATCAAACCTTGGATAAAAACAATCAAAAGTTTATGGTCTGGATTTAGTTTAGTCCATACCATGTCAGGCAATTTTTAGCCTGAAAATTCCATGTGATAATATCCAAACCAGCGAATTAAAAAGGGAAGGGAGAAATTGCACAAAGAAAGAGTAAGGAAGAAGAAAGAACGGAGAGAAACGAAATATTGAGATGAAAAATATCATAAACAAATCACATGAATCGCTTCAGTTGCAGGACTATAGCGTTTATATACTCCCCTAAACGACATCATTTACAATGCTAAATTAAAACAGAAATTTAGATTATTAGCTAATTGCATGACAAATCTCACTTCTTGAAAACATGCTTATAATTGTCCTCAAGTTTGAAGGATGAAAAATTGGTGAAGTCTTGTTGCTTCCAAAGTTTCTACTGAATTGGCCTTAATGTGTTATAATTCTCTAGTTTGTACCTAGTTGTGGTGCTTCCTGTAACCATGTTGTGGAAGCTTCTTGGTTGCAAACTTGCAATGCAGTGCCTTAAGTTTCCTTCAATTCCCTTGTGTATCTCATTATAACACATCCAGCTCTGTATCTTTTTCAAGTGCTTCCAAGTTCTCAAAACCTGCTCCGTTCATATTAATTGCCATAATGCTAGTTGAAGGCATATGATTGTTACTTTCCCAAGTTGAAAATTCAGCATGGTTAATGAGTCCAATATCTCCATATATGCAGTGAACTTCCCTAGCTAGTATCAACCACCCACTTCAACAACCTTTGATATGAACCAACGAAAAAAGAAAAAAAAAAAAAAAAAATTAGCTCTATATTTTATTGACTCTAGAAGACCCTTGAATCTTGCTCCAAGGTTTGCCCAAACCAGCTCTAGTTGAGCAGCTCTCACCTTTCTCTGTATTAAGACAAAAATACAGCTTGCTTGACACCTATATTTTCTTTTGTGATATCCCTGACCACATCTTTCTTTCACCAGCCTGTTCTTTTTGTTTCGTTTTGAAAACGATTTTGGTTTCAACAGTAAATTTAATATATTTTAATTATATTTCATCATTTCCAATACAACTTTTTACTATTTAACATCTACTTTTTATATTTTCAATACACTTTTTATATTATAAAACTATTTTTCAAAATTTGTTTTCAAAATCGTTTTCAAAATGTCCAAAAAGAACAGGCCTAATCAATCTTTTCAAATCATCCCAGGCTTCACTTTTCGTAATACTCCAACCAATTTCAAAATTAATAGAAATCCCAATGGAAAAATCCAATCAGACCCCCCAACATTCAATCTCCTCTAACATTTCTATTTCCATATCAAAGTTTTCAAACTATGCCTCAATATCAATTTGAAAAACCCTCTCATATAAACCTGTGCCTTCTTCAAGTAAGGATCCAGAAAAAATTCAGAAAAACTACCCAAAGATGCATCAAAACATAAATTATGTTCTCCTTTATTAGATTTGGGTAGAAGATTCAGAGCGCGTAAGAAGTAAGAACCATTTAAATACATGATCTCTCAAAAATTTCCCATCACTGGCTGGAACTCCTAAACTTTAATGACAATATCCCTCATTGTGTCGTACAAATTTATTTTTCAATAATTAAATTTTCAAGTATCACTTTTTGGTTTAAGAATAACACTGTCAAACTTTTGGGTATTCACAAAAACCAAGAACTAAGCTGGTGCCGGCGGTTAACCAGTTTTGATTAACTAGTTTTCCAGTTTCGGTAAACCGGTCCAGTTCAAGAATTCCTCCAACCAGATTAATTAATATAGTAATTATACATATATTAATTGAATATTTAGTTCTATTAATATTGCTTATTTATAGTTATTTCCTTTTTTTATTTATGCATGACTGATTCTAAATCATTAACTATTTCCTTATTTTTATGATGGAATTAATTATTTCCTTTATGAATATGCAAAATTGATGCCTAATCATTAACTTATTTCTTTTTGATTCATGCATGATTGGTTCTAAATCAATTTTTTTTACGGAATTAATTATTTCCTTATTTGTGTTGACAAGATTAATTATTATTTTTTAATTATTTCCTTTTTGATTATGCATGATTGATTTTAAATAATTAATTTATTCCTTGTTAATTTATTATTTCATTTATTAAATATGCATGATTGATATTTTTCCTTTTAGTTATGATTTGATCATATTTTTTTTTAATTTATTGGTTTTAATCAATAAACTAATTATAACCAGCCAAACCAGAATCAATATTACTGGTCGATTAACCGATTTTCCCCATTTTGGTGAAAACCAGCATAAACCGAAAACCAGTTAATCAGCAAGCCAAATTTGATGAATATTACATGTCTTACTTGCGGGTGTTACATTTTGTTCCCATCACGTTATACCCCAATTAACCAGATTATATGCCTTTTCCAGAAATAAATACCATTTCTAAAACTGGTAAACTGATCGAAAATTGCTCACATAATCTTTCTCATTAGAATGAATGGAAAGAAAAGTCAAGTACCAAATGTAGATATTTCCAATAGCACACACAGTAATGAGAGTATTAACTCACAGGAAAACAAACTCATCACTGAGCGACCGAGTTCAGAATACCACTTGTACCAGCACGTCCATTAATTGGAGCGAGAGAATACGAGAAAACTTCTGTATCACTATCCTCAATGAAGCTATCATCAATGAAGCTATCGTCAAAATCATAATCATCTTCTTCCTGACTATTTTCGTCTGACTCGGTGTCTCCAATATACTCCCTTTGGCACTAAATTAAGGAAATCTAAAAAGTTTCAATCGTTTACTACAAAGTAATAGAAATAATAAAAAGCATAATTCTAATATGGATCAAAACATGAGTAAAGAAATCACAGGATACGTGTCGCTTGGCAGAGCTGAATCCTTCTCCTTATCCTTGGCAAGGTAATAACCAGTGAGGTAAACACTTCGAGAACCGATAACAGAAAAAATAACATGAAGCGACTCTTCAAATTCCAAATCCAGTTGACATGATTCTGTCCTTAGAGGCACCAGTGTACAAATGTAAACTGGACTTTTCTTCCATATTTTACACTCAACTGAAATTTTCTCTTTTGCTGTCCCCGGACCCAACGTCGCCTAAACCGAAAACGAATTAGATCAACAACCTTAAATTAAACCTAACAGAAAGCATTAAAGCACAATGATTGAAAAATATGTTTTTCTTTAAGAATTTCCATTTTTTTCTCATAAATTTTGTATAAAAGATGTAATCTTAGGAAATTGACCAAGGCATAACACAACTTGGAGCTTCTCAAAATGGAAAAAACTCTCCGTCATGAGAACGCATCATTACATTCTTAAAACCGTTTTACCTGTGAAACCCGTAGCCTCCTTGGATCATCAATAAACGAGTGAACAACAGGCTTTCCTGGTTTTACTTCGATTCCTAGCAAGCGAAAAAAAGAATTTCAGAACAAAAACAGAACATTGTTAAAGGGATTTTTGAATTAAAAATAAAAGAACAAAAAAAAAAAAAAAAAAGAAGATATTTTCTTGGAAAATAATAGGAGGAATATAGAGGGAGCAACTGACCCCAAAAACAAGCCATTCTTGCAGAGTGGAGGAGTTTACACAGAGAAGAGTGGAGCAGTCCAAGGGATCGTACTGTATATTTATAGGTCTCAGATGGCGGGAGATTTTCTTGCTAGTTGAAGAGCCCGCTTTCTACAAAATTACAAAGCGATTCCTGAATTTTGGAAATTTATCAAATAAATAAAGGATCATTTTTACTGTGTCATAACTTATTCCGATTTCAAAAAAGAAATGATATCGACTTAAGGGATGTTCGTTATGGGCTTGGCGCCATCATTTTCTAAATCATGATTTAGAAAACTTATTTTTAAAAAATAATTTTTTAATATAAAAAATATATTTAAAATGTAAAAAATTGTATTGAAATTATAAAAAATAATTATAATATATTAAATTTACTGGACAAAAACAATGTAAATGACCTCAATGGTTTTAATTTTGGTTTGGTTTTGATTTTTTTTAAGATTATTTTTCAGCAAATCTTATATATTGTAATAATTTATTATTATTTTTATCAAACTTTTTAACTATTTAATTATATTTTCTAACGTTTTTAATACATTTGAATTTTTTTTCAAAACATATTTTTAAACTCATCTCTTAAAATTCGTAACTAACATATTGAGTAATGATAAATTGAATTTAAATAAAAAATTTAATTACATTTTATTCTTCTAAATTATTATTATTATTATTATTATTCCACTCAAATCCGGTTCATATAAAAGCTAATAGATAGCCTATAAAAAGGGCTGTTTATCATTACTTTCCCAATGCCACTTCCAATCACATTTAATGCTCTCCATTCACAACATCCCATCAAATCAATTAAAAAAAGATAACAATAGAAGTAATTACTATAGTTTATAAGAAGAAAGCATAATTAGGCCGCCCAAGCAAAACGATAACTCACACAACATTCGTGATGGGGAAATCATTGCCATTTTATCACAAGCTTGCCATTGGAAATTTTTTATAAAGATATGGTAAGTTTCATTTTTTTTACAAATAATTCATTTATTTTATGTGAAAAAGTGTTGAACAGTAAATTTGGAAAAGGGGTATGTAGGGCGGAGTAAAGGAACAAATCGTAATTCAGATTATATTATTATATTAAAATCATTATGAGTAATCTTGTTTTTTAATTCACACCACATGAGATTTTCTTTACACTATCTTACTTCTTAATCAAACAAAAACTTTCTTACTTTTTTTCTTTTTCTTTTTACTATTGCAACCAACAAAATTCAACTCCACAGACGAGAATTGCAAGACCCACATTTTTACCACCATTCCAAATCTTCCAATTTTTTTTCTTGTTAATTTCCTTACTGTCGAGATAGTAAGTATAGATGTAAGCATTTGAATACTAATTTCCAGGGGTGTTAAAAAAATTTGGTGAACCCGTAACCGTATCCAAAATCTAACTGATAAACCATTTGCTATCAGTTAATCGGTTTTAGTTAATCGATTATGAACGGTTAATCGGTTCGATTTTGGTTTAAAATTTTTCTCGATCGGTTAAACCGGTTATTAGGAGTGTTCAACTGGTCGGTTAACCGATTCCGGTTAATTTTGGTTTTGCTAATTTTAGTCAAAACCGATTAACCGGCCGATAAGACTACGGGTTGACTGGTTTCGGTTAACTAGTTTAGCGGCCGGTCTACCGGTTGAACAAATATAATTTTTTATATGTATTACTATAAGTGTAATAGAAAACATAAATGAATATGAAATAAAAAATAAATGAATTAAAATATTATTATGATTTATCATTAAAGATAGCTATAATATTTTTACAAAAATCTCTAACACAAATTTATTCATCTATTTCCTTTTAAAACTTTTATGTACATGAAAATTTTACGTATCATAATAGAAAAGAATAAAATAAATTTATAAAATCTTCACTTCATAAGACATGTTGATTATAATTTATAGGTAAATAAATTCTAATATAAATGCATAAAAAAATAGTATATATATATGTATATATATTAGCGGTTTAATTGATAGGAAAAACTTCAAACCTGAAACCGAGCTGATTAACCGCTTATAACCGGTTAACCGAAATCGATAACAAACAGTTTATCGGTTTGGATTTCGGTTCACCAGTTTTCTTGAACACTCCTACTGGTTTTATATATACTATTTATTTTTTTTATGCTTGTATGCTAGAGTTTATTTACTTATGAATTATAATTAGCATGTCTTATGAAGTTATGATTTTACAATTTTATTTTATTCTTTTCTATTATGATACATAAATTTTCCATATACATAAAAGTGTTAAAAATAAATACATGAATAAATTAGTGTTAGAGATTTTTGTTAAAATATTATATCTATCTTTAACGATATATCATAATAATATTTTAATTAATTTATTCTTTTGTTTTATATTCATTTGTGTTTTCTAATACACTTGTAGTAATTACATGCAAAAAATTATATTTGTTCAAAAATTAAAACAAAGTAAAACACAAAGAAAATAATTTATCGATTAAACTGGTAGACCGGCCGCAAAATCAGTTAATCAAAACCGGCCAACCGTTAGCCTTATCGGTCGGTTAACTGGTTTTGACTAAAATTAGCAAAATCATTATTGACCGAAACCAGTTAACTGCTTAATCGGTTAACCGACCGGTTGAACATCCCTACTAATTTCACCTTTTTTCTTACAATCATTTGAAATAGTTGTGCTATTAATCTTCGAACTGGAATCAACCAAAAAGACAACTAAAAAAAGTAACTCGGAAAATGTAAAAGATAAACGCAAAAGACGTGCATCTCTCCCAAGTTTTCTTTTCCTTAATTTTTTTTACTCTTTTTTTTTTTTTAATGTGAACGGCTACGGCAAGGGCACTGAACCCTATTCCATTCATCTAATCAGTGGGAACATACAAATAATTCGAAGCGGGAATCACTCCCGTACGTAGGGGAACTCCCCAGCATCTAGAAGAACTAAACCCCCCACCCTCCTCGGAAGGGAGGAGTGAACAAAAAAATTGGTGTTCCGCGTGTCGTCGCCATCTTTGCCGATGTATCTGCCACTGCATTTCCTTCTCGGTACAAATGGTGCAACTTCTTGTATGTATACCGTATTTCCGTAATTCTTCGCAAAATATAGATCGCTTGCCATGGCCCTGATCCTTTTTCCAGTGATTGAAATACATACGAGGTGTTCCGCGTGTCGCTCGCCATCTTTGCCGATGCATCTGCCACTGCATTTCCTTCCCGGTACAAATGGTGCAACTCCTCGTAGGTATACCGCATTTCCGTAGTTCTTCGCAAAATAGAGATCGCTTGCCATGGCCCCGATCCCTTTTCCAGTGATTGAATCAGTACCTGTGAGTCCGACTCTACTTCGATTGGATCCATCGCCATTTCCTTACACGTGAGTAGGCCATAGAGAAAAGCAAAAGGCTCTGCTTGGAAACTTGTACAACATCCTTTGTAGATACTTGCCGCAGAGATGACCTTTCCAATGGAGTTTTGTAGCACAGCTCCTGCCGCTGCAGGTCCTGGGTTACCCCTTGATGAGTCGTCTACATTTAGTTTCAGCTTGCCCGATTGTGGCAACTTCCAAGTCACCGTCTTTGGAGTTTTCTTTCGTTGGTATTCCCACTTTTCCACCACCGATCCTAAAAGAAAAGAGGCCACTCCGGAGTACAAATGTGGAGTGACAGTACTCACAGAGTAGAGCATTCTTTGGGTCTCAGCCATGACTCGGGTCCAGGGTTCCACCATTCCCTTGTGTGTGGCCTTGCATTAAGCATTCCAAATGTGCCAGCAAATGACTGTGAGCACTGTATCCGTCAATAGCTTTGGAAGTTCCAGTATATGTTCGTCTTGCCTCAACCAAAAGAGCAACATCACATCGGCGAGATCATCTCAATCGCCTGGTGCTAGATGCAGTAGCCCGTGCCAAGCATTCCAGATGTTCCGTGCAAAAGAGCATTCCCAAAAGAAATGCTCTGTCGAGCACTTATTAGGACAAAAACAACATTTGGAGGCCATGGAGAACCCTAAATTGCGGAGGATCTTATCCATGGCCAGGAGGCCATTAACTAAGCGCCACATGAAGACCAAGAGTTTTAAAGGGAGCGCTTTATTCCAAATCGCTGGTGTTTGCATCGAGGGACCCTTTTCCCTGAGCAATTTATATGTTGTTTTAATAGAGAACTTCCCTGATGATGTGAGCTCCAATTCCAATTGATGTGGAACGGAGTACTCGATGTTGTATATTTGCCAAGGAAAGTCTGGAAATTGTGAGACGCAGCTCTAAAACCTCTAGGATCCCTACCTCGGATTCGGCAGATTACTAAAATTAACATAAGCTAATTTTAAACACGCAAAACGAACCAAGATCAAGAATATAAAGATTCGAAACAAAGCATGCAATTAAGCAGAAAAATTACCTAATAGCCTATAGTTTCTAAACCTATAATAACTCACAAAACATGCAAATTACGAAAGCTCAATAAAAAGAGAGTGATTTAAGAGTGTAACTAATAATTTCTTTAACTTAAATAAGCTGTCGAATAATGGAGAATTGAACCCCTATTTATAGTTGTAGGTGGTCAAATTTTCCAGTACAAAGAAGTAGAAAATGATTAAAATTGAAACTCAATCAAGAGATTGATTCCTTACAAACTGAAACCTAAAAGAACTAGATTTGAGTTGAATTTGTGAATTTGGCTATCCTTGGGTGAATATAGCCGAAATTCCACCTAGATTCAGAACTAGAAATGAATCAAAACTATGAAAAGAAATAGAAGTAGAAATCAATCTAGAGATTGATCTCTTTACAAGAACCAAATCCTAAAGGAACTATGATTGGAAAATGAATGGAATTTCGAATGCATGGAGATTGTATCTAGCCAAAATTCTTATCAACTTAAGAAGTACAATTAAACTAAAACAAGAGTTCAAGAAGGAACTCTTATTGAAAAATAGTACTAGAATTAATTCAAGTTGTAAACTTAAACTAACTCTTATCTTAATCAGAGTAGAAGTGGGAAACATGCTTGAATACTAACTCCTCCTCAAACCCTTAAACCTAATTTTGAACTGGGCCATCCGAATTGGGCCTTTATAATTTTGGATCTGTTCTCCTTTATTTGGTCTTGGGCTAGCCAAATTGTAGAGGGTGGATTGTAAGGGAATTCGCCCCAAAATTAAATGGTGTGTCTATGGAAAGTGTAGAAGCTTCCGGAATCATTTCTAAAACTCCAAATTCAAGAATTCTTCATTTCTTCATGATTCTGTAATTCAAACCTTTTTTCCAAAACTTTGAGTAAAATGATCATTTTACCCTTTTGACTCTTCTGAGCTTTATCTTCAAGGGCGTTGCTTTCCATTGTTAGTTGGCTTGTCTGGCATAGGTCTGGACTAGGTCTGCAAGATCTGCTCGTAACTTCTTGGTCATTCTTTGAGTCATAGGCCAACTATATTAACTACAGGGTCGTTTTGTTAAGGACTCAGATCATGAATAGGTTCTACCTAAGTCATCGAGTTTTCTTCTACATTATCTGGATCCTCTTTGCGTGGACTTGTCTATAGGTTGGGGATCACCTCATCACCTAAGGTCTTTGGCTTCCATACCCACTTGTCCGGATAATTATCGAAGCTGAGGTGCAACTGGCCCAACTTATCCAACATATCGATCGAGATGGTCCCTATCCACCCTGCTAGGAGCTCCTCCCGATGGGTCCAAAAATCTCTCACAGTAAGTAATGGATTTTCAATCTGATCCTCTTCCACCCATCCGAGAGCCAACCAAGACCAGTCCAGTTAGAAAACCAAAACAAGCTACACCCGTCTCCTAGGCAGACCTTAGAGTTCATGGCCATTTTCTCCCCTACCAAGTCCACCTTGGCCCAGACCCGCAATGTTCTAGCCGGATACCGGCAGTGCCCTCATGTATGATGCCCAAAGTACCTTCAACGTGTGCATATTCCACCAGAGCTTTCCAGAAAAAACCCTGACCATTCCCATCATACTGCGCAATCCGAACCTGTTCTCCTCCAAAGGCAGTACTAGGCGGGGCCACCGTCTCCATTTCCTCTTTGGCTTTCCTTCCTTTTATCCCTAGAAGAACCCTGAAAAAATACCCTATATTATTTCAATGACGCCTTTAAGCAAAATGACTGCGGCAAAGTAATGGAGAGGCATTGTAGCTAACACGTGCCGAATGAGCAGCAGGTGGCCCCCACTTTCCCTGCCAGCCCGCCAAACACTTATGCAGCTTATCAATCACTAGCTAGTAGTAGCTGGCGCAACTACATCCCTGATAAATGGGGCAACCCACGTAGGTAAAAGGGAATGTACCTGGGCGCATTCCTGTCAGCTGGCGGATTAGGGGCTCTCTATCCAGATTTTTGTGCGCCACAAAGAAAGAGGACTTGGGCTCACTTACTACTCTTTTTTTTTTTCTTCTCTCTTAATGATACTATTTAAAGGTAGTAGTTGTACTCATGGCTACTCTTATAAAGTAACATTTTTTTCTTGTTTTTATTATTATTTTTTGTTCTTAGTTTTTTTTTTCCTTAGTGCTACTGTTAGACCCTATAAATTTTTATATTAATTTAACTCTTATAATTTAATTTTTATAGAAATCATATTTTTAAACTCAATTATGTTAAATTATAAAGTTGTATAATTTTATTAAGAAATTTTAATTTTTGAATTGTAATGTTGTGATGTTTAATTTAGAGTTAAGATGTTAATTTAGCTGTTAGATCATGTTTAAGGATACATGAAAGTAGATATACTAGTTTAATTTTAGGAGTTATGGAATGAAAATAAGAAAATAAATGAAAAATAGTAAAAATGAGGGTCAATCGGTTTTACCCAGTCTTGGAGTGGGTAAAACCGATCCGATTGCCTGACGAATGGTTCTTGGAGCGGGTAAAACCGATCCCACCGCTTCACGGAGCGGTTTTAACCAGTCCTAGAACGGGTAAAACCGATACGTCCGTAAGATAAAATATCTCACCGCTGGAAGGAGCGGTTTTACCCAATCCTATAGCGGGTAAAACCGATATGGGAAAATGACAAAAATCCTCCGAACGGTTTTACCCGATCTTGGAACGGGTAAAATCGATTGAGAATGGTTTTTCCCGATCTTTGAACTGGTAAAACCGATCGTGTGCTGGAAATGAAAAAAATAAAATTCTCAAGATAATTATAGAAGTTTGGCTTATTAGACGGGTTTTGCCTATAATTACCCCCCTTCTTCACCCTCCCAACTCATTAGACAACACCATTATCATCCAAAAAGAGAGAAAAAAAGAGGGAGAAAGGGAGAGAAAGGAAATGAAGGAAGAAGAAGAAAGAAGCTAGGAAAGGCAGGAATTTGGAGCAGGAATTCGGATTCCATAACGTGGATTTCGTGCTAGGGAGTCTCTAGAACGTTAAGGTAACATGTTTTGCTCAATTGCATGTTAAGATTTGTAGAAAAGATGCATGAAAATGGAAAAATGAGGTTTTTAGTTTTCTTAAGGATTTTGATCCGAATCTTTATGTTTTAACATTGTTTAAGTGTTATAGATTGATAGGAATGTTGTATAAGTATTGTAGGAATGATTTGGAGCAAAAGAAACCAAAGAAAAACGAGTTTTGGAGCACTTTTGTTTGAAACCCGAAGCAAAAGGTTGAGAAAATATTTTCTAGGCACGATCGGGTAAAACCTATCCGTGAACCGGTAAAACCGATCCCCCATTTGGGTAAAACTGATTCGATGCTGAAAATTTGATTTTTGAATAATTTTAATTCTTTTTTTTATTTCTTTATAACTCCTTTTATAAATCTTTGCAAAAATTATTTTAACAACCGTTTAAAGGGTTTTTAATTCATATTTTCTTAAGTTAATAATTAATAATTTTTCTTCATTTATTGGTTATTTCCAAAATAAATTAGAAATAAAGTTTAAATGTTATAAACTCCTTTTTAAAAGAAAAATAAATAAAATAGTTTTACGGCATGAAACATATATTTTCTTTAAGATTATGATATTTTCTTACTTATTTTAAAAATAAATGAAAATAACTTTTAAATACCTATTATTATACTATGCTGTTTTTTGCAAAATTAGATAAATTAGTTTTACACCTTACTTAACTAATTCTTGGAATACGTAAGAAGTTTAAAGAATCTTAGGATTCTATTAGTTAGAAATAAACACTGAATTTCTAGAACATGAAATATATGCAGATTGGATAGATAGAACGTGAGCTAGTATCTACAGACCAAGGTGAATGTTCTCACTAAAGGGGTTAAATGTTTTAGTTAGTAATAAATGAGTTAGCATGCTCTATGATATTGCTGTTTATTAAAAGTATGTTTAATGAAATACATGCGATATATGATTATGACCTTATATGTGAAATTGCAATGTTTATATATGTGTCAGGTCTACGTAATTGTTTTTAAAATGCCGAGTTACGTGTATAAGTGAGATATATGTTAAACTTTATCGTGTACTCATAATTAAGTGTTAAGCAAGAAATGTTAGTGTCTTGTGCACCTTGCTATGTGCTACTTGCGTGTTCCTTTACTTGTTACGTGTGTGTCATATTTGGGGTCCCCAAAGCCTGTTTAGTTCGTTGAAATCGAGCGTGTCAGCGTTGGGCTTGAACGTTCGACTCAATGACTGAAGATGTCGAATTCTGGTATTATCTCGAGGTATCCCACCTAGTTCTGTGCACCCGTGTATGTGCACTCGTTCATTGATGTAGTTGACGAAGCAACACACAGTGCATTGTGTCCGCCGCCCAAAGAATTCCAACTCAGGTAAAGTTTCATCGGTAATGCTTACGAAGGGTCACATAGATCCTCATTATAGCTTGCCGGTTATACTCTTTCTATCCCTTACGTGTTCCCCTTTACTTGTTTAGAAAATAAGTGTCATGTGCCGGTAATTGTTTACTTGGTAATATTTTTAATAGTGCGACCTCACTAAACTTATGGAAGCTCACCCCTTATACGTTTTGCATGTAACATTAATTAAGGGCGATATCATAGGGAAAAACGTTAGGATTAAAGAATGAAGTTTCTCGCTAGGTAATTAAGGCGATAATATTGTAATAGTATAGAACTACCCTTGTACATTTTGTATTAGTGAAATAAAAGATATATTATTCTAATCTAGTGTTTAATATTTTATTATTAATTAGTGCTCTTGTATCCTGAATGAGTCCTGGTGCGAACCAAGCAGGCATCTCGGTCGCGACTCCCGCGTGAAACAGGGAGGTCGGGCTGGGGGTGTCACAACTACTCTTTAAAAATAGCACTTGTACTAAGATGAAGTAGCACATTATTTTTACATGTTTTTTTATTGTTCTTATTATTAGTTATTTTGTTTCTTAGTGCTACTCTTATAATGAGCCATTTTGAGTTGGCTAACGGGCAGCAACAGCCTTTGACTCCCCCCCGAAGTCGCTACCCTTTATGCTTTCCTAATTCGTATTGGTTGAGCAACCATAGAAATGAAGTACAAAAAAAAAAAAAAAAGAAGTGGCAGAACGAGAGGAGAGCTTAGCCGAGTTGAGCCTCCATCTTGATTCTTCCTTATTCTTGTTGGAGATTTTTCAATAATTAGCTAAGGAAGAATGAGAAAAACTGAAGAGGAGCAGGTGTCTAATGGCCCGTGCGAGTCCTCTGACGAGTTCTAGAAGGTTTTTTCTATCCTGAAGTGTTGCATCTCTTCACGGAAAGTGTGATTCCGGACTCAATTCTTATCCAAATTGAGTTCTGTTTCTTCCTACCTTTTCTTAAGAGATGTGACTATTGAATAGAATCATTTGGAGGTCTATAAATAGACTAATTTGGATGATGATTCAGACACAAGCAATCATTCTCATCCGACAAGAAATTCTTGCACTTTTCACACTTGTTCGTAGTTCCTTTGAGTCAATGCAACTTCTAACAATCATCTTCATCTTATCTCAAAAGGATATTAGTCCCGAACTCCTTACATACATAAGGGGACTAATAAAGCCTAAAAGAAAGTGCATTTGCACGATTTGAAGAGGCATTTACTGTTTTCTACCATTGTAATAGATTAGTTGTTCTTTCCAGAAATAAAGTTTCGTTTAGTTGGTTTTTTTTGTGCTGTAAAGCCCTATTGTTGTTCAGAAATATCCAACAATTTTTAGGCTTTATTACAGTTTTTCTTGGGCCAAAGAGGAGCTGATTGAGGAAGCTCGCAACAATTTAGTTGTGGCTCACCAAAGAATGAATAAGTATGCAGATTTGGGTAGGGGGGAAGTTGAGCATCAAGTTGGAGACATGGTGATGTTGAAACTTACTCCACAAATTTGGAAGAAGATTTCTACAAAGTCTGTGCACTGTGGCCTAGTTCCTAAATATGATGGTCTGTTCGAAGTTCTGAAAAAGTTGTAAATGTGGCTTATGAACTAAAGTTGCTTGACAGGTTGAAGGTGCATCCAACCTTCCACGCTAGCTATTTGAAGAAGTTCAATTCTGATGATGACGACCTTGAAAGGGTTCAGCTAAAATGTGCCCCTTCCTTAGTTTGCAAGCAATTTGATAAGGAGGTTTAGAACATATTCATTTTCATGAGACTATAGGCAGAGCAAGAAAAATTGAAAGACTAGATATTTGGTTTATTCGAAAAGGGAAAACCCCTTGGATGCTGAAGGGGTTGATGAA
The DNA here is from genome assembly GCA_016801395.1 of Leptodermis oblonga. NCBI lineage: Eukaryota > Viridiplantae > Streptophyta > Magnoliopsida > Gentianales > Rubiaceae > Leptodermis > Leptodermis oblonga. The sequence continues at coordinate 21,013,325 of CM028753.1, forward strand.
AAAGACCTATGGCAATTTGAGAAAGAGATTGCTAACTATAGGAAGCGGCAGGCTGAGTTGAGGGGAGTGTCAACTTCTCAAAGTGGGGGAGGTTCGATACAACCTTAATTTATATTGCTACCAGTGATGTCATTCACCGACGGGAGATGTCACATTCTGTTAGAGGTTAACGGAGGGGACTTAGCTACTTTTGTTATCTTTGGAAAGTTGGGCGGTCTTTGAGATGATGGGTGATCTTAGAGAAAACTAGGTGGTCTTTGGGTGCATTGGTGGTTCGAGGGTGATCTTTTCGAAAGATGGGTCATCTTTACACATATGGTCCCCAGGTGGTCACTTCTGACTGTTGTGCATGGTCATGGGGTGTTGGTCCATACTTGTTGGGTGGTGATACTTGGTCTTTGGATTGGGGCCAAGCAAGACCATTGTGGCTCGGCAGCTTGAAGGATCCTTGTACCGTGGGTTAGACTTGTTTGGAACAGGTGTGTTGGGCTGGAACATGATTGCGAGATTGTGTCGTCAGGCGCTAGCTAAGTGATGTGCTGGAAGCCTAGGAAATTAAAACTTCAATCAATCACATTTTATTGGTAAATTACATTTACCTCTCTTACCTCTCTTAATGCCTGAGAAAACTATTAGTAATTTTATGAAGTTTTTTTAAAAAATCAATTATTCCCTGAAATTTGTATTAACATAATAATTAACCCCTCTTGATTTGGTCAAATTATCAACACTTTCTTATTAGTAACAAAAATAAATACAAATTTCATGGCTAATTTTGATACTTAGAAAAGAAAAATTGAACATGTAGAAGGGGTAATTCTAGTTTTCCAAAATCTTGGAGGGGTCGTGATAATTTACTCAAATTTTTTTAAAGAATGATGACGTTGTCATACAAAGATTCATTTAATGTAAAAATTACTTTAAATTCCATCAATCAGCGTGAAATTTTATTTTCAGAAAGATGAACTTGTCATAAAAAAATTCATTTTAACACCCTCATTTATAACAATTTGAATTTTATTGTGACCTATGTAAAAAAAGTGCCCAAAAAATTTGAGTACAGAAATGAAAAGAGAAAGATATTATACACACATACAGTTTTTTTTTCTTTTCTAAAACAAACAATTTTTATTTTATTTTTATATGTGATACTTTTTTAAGCATACTATACTTCAATCCTTATAGGAAATACTTTATTATTATTATTATTATTATTATTATTATGTTTTAAAACATGGAATACATTAACAACTAAACACAATACATTAGAGCGATACTTGATGCATTAAAGTATATAGGCGATGCCTTTTTTTGTTTCTTTTTCGTCTCCACACCAACAATAAATTTGCAACTAAAATAATACGATATATGCTATAAGCGATGCACAATACATCAAAAACCATATGTGATACGTAATACTTCATAACATATACGCGATATTTTTGAAGATAAACTCAGTACTTTTATCTAAGACAAAGTATCAAGTGTTGTGTTTCTTAAAAAAATGCGTCAGATAAAATGACAAGTCCTATAAAAGTGTTTGTGAAAAAGAAAATGAATGAAAACATTGAAAAGAGTAGGGGAAAACAGCAAAATGGATACTAAGAAAAATTAATAATTGATATGAAGAGGTAAAGATAAAAAGATGAATTATAGACACAAATACAAAGTAAATGTAATAGGTAAGGCAAAAAAAGGGGAAACAAAGCTAAAGAAAACAATAATAATAATACAAAAGTGTAGGACTTTCTCATTAGTTCATACATGCGATTAATATACGTGCGTTTTGTACCTCAGAATTTTATTTATTTATAGTAATTGTATTTTCAAGTATTAGTTTGGTTCAATAATAACACTGTCAAATTTGACGAATATCACGTGTGTTACTTGCAAGTATTATGTTTTGGCTCAAAAGTAACAGTATACAAATATCACTTGAGTAACACTTTGAAACTTGACGAATATTGCATGTGCTACTTTTGGGGTATCAATTTTGGTTAAACAGTAAAATTGTACAATTATCACAAGAGAACAACTGTTAAATTTGATGAGTATCACATATGTATTATTTACGAGTATTACTTTTAGTTCAAGAGCAATCTCTCAAACTTACAAGTCTTATTGATATCAGGTCTGGTTAATACATGATGAAACTTGATTACAAGTATCACAATATCACTTCTTTTTTCTTTTCTTTCTTTTTTTTTTTTTAAAATTAAAGGGTAACACTCTCAAAGTTGACAAATATCATATGTATGGCAAGAGTATTTTACTTAACTCCGTCATCAGATTTATACGCGCATCATTTACTGTGTCATATTTTTATTTTTTTTGGGTAACAGTTGATTAAGTGGTTGAGGGCATGAACACCCTTTATTATAAAAAATAAATAAAAAATAGAATGTGACGTAATGAGCTTTACCTCTGAAAAAGACAATATGCTAGATGTAGATGAGAAAGCATGAAATAACTAATGCAATCTAGCATATAAAACTAGCAAATATATGGAAACCTGCACGCATCTAGAGCCACAATGCCCTTAATATCGCGAGGCAAAGATACATGAGTGTAAAACAGCGTGGATTGAGAGGCACTAACAAGAGTGGCCAACACATCTGCTATCATATTTGCCTCCCTGAAAATATGACCAAGTGTCACTGCACCCAACGACCATACCTGCTTCTGAATTTCCTTCATTTCCTCGCATTGGTTTATTGTATCATTTAGTGTGTCACATATATGCACTGGTTTTACACAAGGCTCTGTTTGTTTTCAATATTTTTGTTTGTGTTTTGATTTTGCCTTTTATTTATTAGGATTTAAAAAGAAAACAAAAAAAGTGAACCTTTTTATTACCTCATTTTGCTAATTTTGATTTTTATTAGGATTATTTAGAGCAAAAAAAATCCTAAATAATACACGTCCTTACTCTTTTCAAGAACTTCACTTCCTGTTTGGTATCAAGATCCAAACTTTTATTTGGATTTCATTTTAATTTTATAATAATTTTTCATCAATCTCAATAAACCTTTTTTCATTTTCAAAATACATTTTTACATTTTTAATACACCTTTTTATATTCCCAATGCGATTTTAATAGTTTAAAATCACAATCCAAATCAAGGTTTGAATCAAGTCTTAATACCAAATGGGACCTCAGTTTCTCTCTAAAAAATACACATTTAAACACTCTCATTTTCTAGTAAATCTTAAAAAGTCACTCGATACACTTTTTCTCTACTTTCTAACATAGTATCCCATAAAACAATTCATTCTGAAAAAAAAAAAACAAAAAATTAAGAAAATTCTCTATCCAGGGTACAACACAAACATAATTGGCAGTTTTTCCATTAAAAATGTATTTTTAATAATAAATTCCAAAAATAGGGATAATTTTCGGCCATTTCCCGATTTAGAGAAAGCGAAGTTCTGAACTTCGCTTTCTTTGAAAACGATGAAAGCGAAGTTAACAACTTCGCTTTCTGTAGAAAAAGGGTGAAGCGAAAATTTCAAAGAAAGCGAAGTTGAGAACTTCGCTTTCTTTGGAAAACATTCGATTTGGCAACTTGGTCAGTTTTCAAAAAAATCGAAGTTGAGAACTTCGATTTCTTTGGAAAAAAAACCCCCTTGGTCAGTTAGAAGGAGATTACCTTTTTTACAGCATATGTTAAGAATCATACAAGTATGAATTGAATTTGTACGTCTATTTCACAACGTTTCTTATTCAATAAATATGAGACTCTTGCTTTGCTCATAATTTATACTGCTGAATGGGCTATTGCTGTTTTTACTAGCACAGTAATTGATTAATTTTTTTTTTCATTTCATTTTTCTAGTTCTCATTGATTGTAATTTACAGCTCCATGCCATTGCTGAAACCTGAACTTGATATTCATTCACTTTTAAGGTTGAAGCATCGAGTTATGCAGAAAAATAAAATGCCATTGTGATTTGAAAATGGTAAGTTCACTGCCAGACAGATAAGAGGTTCAAATCAGCTGGAGATTGTACCATTATCATTAAAGAAAAAGCTTGATCTCATGTAAATTCACTCATGCATACTACGGTTTAAACTTTTACATGGTCAGAGTTTTCGTTTCTTCATTTAATGTAATTTCGTAGTTTGTCTTCAAGACATGATTACCTTGAATTGGTGATGCTGAACTTGTGAGTATTGAGATTACTGATCAAACCGAGAGTCCCCCTTGCTTTCCCTTCTCCCTTCTTTGATTTTTCATTTCTTCTTTTTTTCTCATAGTTTCTCTCTGTTCCAGAAAGCAGAGGAATATGAAACTTCAATTCAATTGCAGCTACACTAAACAGAAACAGAATTTTGTTACAAAGGCCAATATTGCTAGTATGTTAGGTAGATTTTACATGTTAGGTAGATTTTGCTGAGAACAACATTGCCACCATCCCAGATTGACTTGTGTAAGCCATATAAATCATTAACAAACTTTCTCCAAAAATCAAATGTTCATGAACAGACTCTGCAATTCGTGATGGTTGTACTCTACAATTCTATCATTATCACAGAAACTCAACTCCCTCCCAATATCATATACCACAGCATCAATTTTCTGGATGAGGGATTCCACCTGCATAAACTCAGCTGCGGCAGTACTACTGAATATGGTTCTCACAAACATGAGAAAAAAGTGTATGAACTCAAGGAAATAGGTTTGATTGTGCAGTGTATAAAAGTTGGCCAAATTAGTAAAGCATCCATATAGAACAAGTGGGGTGAATTATATCTATAGTGTAAGAACTCCATATCCACTGCACCAAAAATTTCCGTCCCTTTCTCCCATTCAGTAGCTCGCTTTCTTCAAAAACTTACCAAGGGGGGTTTTTTTTTCTAAAGAAATCGAAGTTGAGAACTTCGATTTCTTTGGAAATTTCAGCTTCACCCTATTTCCAAAGAAATCGAAGTTGAGAACTGACCAAGTCGCCAAATCGAATGTTTTCCAAAGAAAGCGAAGTTCTCTGACCAAGTCGCCAAATCGAATGTTTTCCAAAGAAAGCGAAGTTCTCAACTTCGCTTTCTTTGGAAATTTCCGCTTCACCCTTTTTCTAACAACTTCGCTTTCATCGTTTTCAAAGAAAGCGAAGTTCGGAACTTCGCTTTCTCTAAATCGGGAAATAGCCGAAAATTGTCCATATTTTTGGAATTTATTATTAAAAATACATTTTTAATGGAAAAAATTCAACATAATTGTTTGATTGAATATCAGAGAAGAATCGCTCTTACAAATTCTTAATTCCTAGTTATTCTGGAGTTAAGTGATTGGTTACAAATGTCTAAAAATAAGATTATGTACAGCAATTTTACAGATATACACAGCTGCACCTTAATCATTCGCAACATCTTATCTAAACATCAATAACGTCTTTTGAAGTACAACAAAAAACCTTACAATTCTGCAATCAATGCAATAACAGATCCAGTTTTGGTTTGTCTTTCGGATCAGTAAAACGAATCAATGATACTGATCGTCTTCATCAGGCAAAACCACAGCTAGGAGAGAGTATTTGACACGGAGAGATATCTTGCCATTGTCAACTACAAGCCTAGCCCCAGAAACAACCCAGTACCCAGGTGGATCCTGTGGTCCTCTAGTCATCTCTGTAGTGTCAACATACCTCAAAAGTTTACGGGTTTGTGCCGCCGTCGGGGGACCTTCAGGATACAGAGCGGAGTTTATATTCACATCAGATGGCTTTGGAGGAGGTTTCTGACTGCTGGAAAAACGTGTGCTGATCAACGATGAGATGATACCAGACTTTTGGCCAAGAACAGGGGAACCATCCCAGTCAGGTTTTTTCACAACCATAGCACCGACAACTTTGGAAAAATGAAGTTTTAGAAAAAGAACATTTTTCATGCCAGAATCTTTAACTTCAAATTCAGCACCAGTCACAATGCACAGTTCATCATCAGATTCCACAGGAGCTGAGCATACATGTGAGAAGCTCTTCCACTGAACTTTCTCATAATATCTCCTGTCAGTCGAGTTGTTGACTGTGTTCTTCCGATTTGATTCATTCTGAAGCTGAAAGCTCTTAGGCAACGAGGAAAGGTGCTGCAAATGGATTGCCAAGCAATTGCTTTTTTTCCCTTCCAAGTACAATCGAAGGCCAGTCAAAGGCTTATTACCCACATCCACCTGTTTAAAGTAATTATCAGGCAACTGAAAAAACAGATTACAGTATTTTGAGCAAACAACAACCATTGCCAAGGCTCAGCAAGTCATAGAAAATTTTCTAAATGAGTATTATTATTGCTAGTATTCCTTTCAGAGACCTTTCCCATGCATAACCTTCTCTTTCCCCCTGAGATTCAGGGAGCGAAGGGCAGAATTGCACTGAAGGTCTCATAAAGCTGCAAGGTTTGTTAAACAAACCGCAGTTACAAAAGGAATCCAAAACATTGTGATGCAAAGGTGACCTGAAAAAGCAATAAATGAGAAGTGTAATACTGAATTGCTATATTGGTCTAAGCTTTCATTTTGCCTGGTTCACAATTTGCACTATTGGAAAATGATTAAACACTCGACATACAAAAGATAGAGGGGCATGCTCAAATGAGAGCCATTAAGTCTATGCATGGTAACCTATGTACCAAACAATATGTTCAATTGCAACAGAAGATAATTATATAGTGCCATAGAAGTTTTACCAAGAGGGAGAACTTTCAGTTATGCATCAGTTAGCCAAGAACCCATGCTTTTCTTTACTATTGAAAACAATTTTTTATGGACACTCATTGCTTTGAGGGCAAGACAAAGCAGAAAACAAATTAGAACCATGTATTTGAACCAGATTCCAAAACTAATCAAGTTTGAATGAGTGAAGCATTTAACTAGTGCAAAATCCTAAATCCAAATGCTTTTCTCTCTAGACCTGTCTTCCATCATGCTTAGATGCTCTTTTCCCCACCCTGCTCCTAAGTTGAGTTCAGTTCTTTATTTCCACATCAATGAACAGCTTAACTGTTCACCTATCCTTACAAAAACTGAACAAATTACTGTCCACATTCAGAGGGCAATGGTCATACTAGAAAATGCAACTTCTATGAAAGGCGACTCCAAATATTCATGGCACAAAGTTTGTTGGATAAACAAAATGTGACATCAAAGTTTGTTCCGCAGTAGCCACTTGAATATTAGAGTTTCAAATTCTGTATACCTGAAATTCTAGTCCTTTGGAACAATGACCATTTACAAGTTCGTTACATGCTATGCAACAGAATTTCTTTGTCAATAAAATGTTGCCAAAACTTAGTTTTAGTCATGCATAAATAGCTTAATCAAAACGTTACCGGAATTGTATTAACATATAGCTTTGGACCCATTAAGCTGAACTGCAATGATGCACCATTTTGCTGCTTTATCTCGGGACCCACAGCAAGGTCACCAAATACGGGTGCCCATTGCCTAGGAAGTTGAAATTCCAAAAACTGATGTAATTCTTCAATTGGAGGCTTATCTGCGTCCCAAAAGATTCAAGTAAACATTACAACCATTCCCAAAAGATTCAAGTAAATATTACAACCATTGAGAAAAAGATCATTGTGTACAGTGAAAGTTTGCTACGGAAACTACAGAAAAATAACCCTAAAAAGATTCCGGTCAGAGCTTACAGCGGAGGTAAAGGTTAATGGCATGGCTCAAAAATCCACTTCCATCAATTCCACTCAATAGAGATGAGATTGGAATGAAGGTCATCGAAATAACATCAGGTTCAACTTGGACAGTCTGGCACCAATTCATATGAGACAAATTCTTGCTATTGCTCCCACCTCTCCTTCTACAAAAGAAGGTAACATCCTGCATCAGAATCAAAACATACATTAGCAAGATGGATCTGCTTTCAAAATTAACCTGAATCATAATTCCTAGGTTTACTTGCTGGTAGAAGAGTTTCCGAATTCTACATAAGATATTACAGATTTTCACCTCAACATAATATTTTTATTCAAAATTCCAGAATTAGGGGCATTGATGGAATTTCCCAAATATACAAGGTGCAACTATAATTTGAACCTCGCAGTTAATACTTTAAACATGAATTGAACGTCACATGGCACAGTAAGTAAAATTGGAAGTTAAATTGGATACAGAATATGAGCTCAATTTTCGATTAAGATCAATTAAGAGTTTTTCCTAGTTCAATTCTATTCAAACCACAACCTCTCAGCATTAAGGAAGAAAACAAAGATACCATTAAGGAATAACAGTGTATCAGACCTGAAACAACATTTGTGTCAATTTCAGTACTGAGGTTAACTTCAATGTGATAGCAATTCTAAAACTGACATTTACATCCAAACATATGCTTAAGTCAGAATCTTAGGCAGCTAAGCTCAGTATGTTTGGTTGCTGCTCAAAGTAATCAACAAATATCATAAGGCAAAGACGAATGCACTAGCAAAAGAGTGCTATACACTTTTGCTGATGTTCAGTGACTGAAACAAAGATATAAAGCAAATTCAAGTTCAAGTTCTGATCCCAGCATAGAACATTTAGGAGAACCATTTGGAAATAAGAATCCCCCAACAAACATGAAGAAATTTAGACCCAGCAAGTTGACAGCAGAATTACCTCACTTTGTGAAAAAACATTGTCTGCACTGGCATCCACGAATATACCACGTTCATTGTTGTCAAGCTGAAATCAAATATGTGGTCATTTTAATGAATGGAACATGTGGTAAGAACTAAGTTTAGAGCAGCAAAAAAAAGATTGATAATTACAGCTTATAAGATTTTCAGTACAACAAGAAGACAGGCAGGGAAAAAAAAAATATATATATATATATATATAATAATCCAAACAAAGCAACAGTCTGCTTCTCATAGCAAGATTAACATCAATAAACATGCTAAATGTCGGAAGGTATGAGGGAACCAACATTTGGTAAAAGCAATCATGTATCTCTCCCTCAGGCTATATATGAATGCAGATCTTACTCTAACTGAACTTTTAGGTAGAAATGAAATGCGGCTCTATTTAGATTAATAAATTAGTAAACAGTAGCTACCATGACTTCTAGGTCCCTTTTAGATGAAAATGATGCTAAACAGAAGTCTGACACAAGGCAAGTGGAAAAGAAAAAACTTTGAGTTAAGACGTATGACCAAAAAATTACATTTAAGATTAACCTAGGAAAATATTAAGCACAAGTTGAGGATATTAAGTGTCAATACTCAGTTCATGCCTGCATGTATTGTTGATTATGCCAAACTATAATACATCTTTGAAGCATTCAATTGAATGGTAGTAGAAGCTAATCAGTCACCTACTTACCTTTAAATACAAACATTAACACCAATTATTACTGGCATAACCATGAAATTAACAGGTTGGAGCTCCATCACAGGTAGAAAGGCATGAAACGAGAAGATGAGGCAGTATGAAGATAATTTTTTTGGAGTACACACACCATTACAATGATGTAGAAAGTATGATTTAAAGGAGATATTGCCACTCACAGTTTCTCTAACACAAGCTTTATCTGAGCGGGCACTTAAAGGTCCACCTGTATCAGTGAACCTCTTGTCTGCAACGTCCTTTAACTTTTTCTGCGTATCAGCAGGCTGCAGAGATGATGAATACAGCTGCTTCACATATACAACATCCTTTCCCCCCATCTTGACTCCAACAATGACATGGGTGCCATATTTCTCAATGAACCTACATATTTTCACAAGTAAAAACAAATTTAAAAGCCCTTCAACATAATTATAGAAATTGGGTTAAATGTGCACAAATAGGTACTAGAAAAAATTAGACGAGGCTATGTAAAAGATTGAAATAATGCCAAGGATGATATAAGGTGGGGTAGAAACACAAATAGATACCATAATCGCTGAAAGACTAATAACAAAAACCAAAAAAAGACAGGGTCCAAGACAGAACAAGTAGAGGTATGTTTACTTAACCAGGGAATATTTTAGCATCACTTTGAAAATAGAAATTATTAGTTAGATTCTATGGTCCAGTTGACAATTCATCACCTGAAGCCTTCTAGCTAAATAGCTTGACTGCAGTTTAGCATTCCCTCATCAATTCTATGGCGTTGATCTTATAAAAATCTTAAGGCATCTAAAGGGTCATTAATGAAAACCTCAAGAACATCTAATGTAGCTGACACATGTGTGAAAGCCAACAAGAAAATAACAGAAAACAACCTGCATACTTACCTTGCCAATGCAGCAGGGTCCCATGACGAAGGGACAGCTTGCTTAACATGATCACATAGCATCACTTGAGACTTCTCTAGTGCAATACTGTAGAGTGTGATAAACACACCATCAAAAGCAAGAGTTTTTGTGTATGCAGCATCTTTCTGCCAGCACCCTGTAAATTCGAATGCAGAGTTGAAGTGTCCAGTCGGAATTTTACCAGAAAGTGCTATATCCTGGTTGAATTGTTCTGACATCTGCAACAGGAGAAAAGAATTGCAGACAATTACACAAAGTTTGAAAATACCATGCGCTGGCTGTTTATACTTTGACCATACCTACCGACCTACGTGCCCTTTTTAACATGTGCTTGACATTTTTAGGTTCTTGAACCCTTTTACTGGCCTCTTTTGTGCTCCAAGTAAAATATGTGTGGGTGTGTGCGCATGCATGCACAGAATAGCTAACATTTAGACTATTCAATTAACTGTCAAAACCTCCTAAGAAAAAGGACATGCTAATCATCAGCTTAAACATTTAAAAAGAAGAAAAAGCCGTAAGACATTGAAATAATCGATAAACATAATGAAAATTCTTGGTCAATCTTCACAAATCTGACATTTACATGGTAGAAACCACTCAACAAATAACTTCACTAATCCAGTTATCTTCTTCTGTGGCTTTTGCATCAGCCACTGAGAAATTATTAAGAATTTCAGCACAAAAATCATTACTCAGAGTTGGTAACATACTTTTTCTAGATGTAGTTGATATTTTACAATGACATAACTATGAGAACACAGTTTTAGTTCCCAATGTTTGGGAGTTATACGGTTTCAGTCCGCAATATTTTAACCCCAAATCTGGTCCTTAATGTTTAAATTCTTTGATACTTATAGTCCAACTACAGTTCTTCTTAACCAACTAACAACAAATGCACATTGCCCCAGTTATACCACATGTCAAATAGTACAAAGAAAAAGGCATAACTTCAAAGAGTTTGAGGTTTGGAAAAAAGTATAGATGCCCCATGAATTTGTATGGAAGGGCAAAAAACCTCTCAAAGGACTTTGAGCTTGAGGATACTTTTTCCATTTCATACAAATTCATAAAAGGGCCTTTGAGGGTATTTTTATCATTCTCCAAACCTCGGAGGTATATGTACTTTTCTCATGTGCGTTTGCTATTAATTTGTTAACGAGTGTTAGTTGGATTAAAAGTGTCGAAAAATTGAAATATTGAGAAACAAAGTTGACGAGTTAAAAGATTGGGACTAAAAACTGTCCAAAACTCTTAACTACAAAGTCTTAACAGATAGTTCTTTGGAGCACTTTTGGTGAAACACTAACTGTGTTTATAATGTGGCACAATATCCTTAAGATTCACCAATTGATTTGTTAGAGCTTTAGTTTAAATTTTAAAAATCAGATTAACTAATTAAATGGACGAGTAGCATATTTTTATAAAGTGTTGATGCAGAAGATCTAATGCTATAAAGTACTCCGAAAACATTAAGGTGTGTTTGGTATACTCAATCTTATCAGAAATTCATGATTTCCACAATCATTCATACTGATTTCTAATGTTTAACTGATCGTACGTTGAATTTCTCAAGATTTCCTAAAAATTCAAATCGAATCATTTTACAAAACTATAAGCCAATTCCACACGCACAGAAGCGAAAATCACGGAACATACTAGGAAAAAGGACAGAATTAGAGTCATGTCCTCTACCTGCTGAAAGGAGAGAACATCGGAACCAAACCGCAGGCGTTCACCTTTATCACATTTAATCGACGCCGGCACATTCTGGACCAAAGTCCCTCCAGGAATCGCTATATCTCGAACCTGATCCTCGTCGATCGCGATCAGCCTCGTCTGCTTCTTGCAGTACTTGAGCCTGAGGTCAACCGCCATATCGTAACCTAAACCAATGGACTCAATAGCCGCCTCCGCAGCAGCCCTCAGCCTCACCGCCGTCTCCTTACTGCTGCTCCGGCTGCCGGAACTTGCCGCCATAATCAAACTCTTCACGAATCCTTCTTCTTTACTTTATTTATGTATTTGATTTTCGAGGTTTATACCAGGGTTTTAGTTGAGCTTTAACTCCACCATTTCCCAATTCTCACCAACCAATGACAAATAATTGAGCACTTATTCAACGAAAATTAATTTAAAACAGATTTATTAATTGAATGTGATTCGGTTTTTTGGGTATTGGGTGGAACGAAATAGAAGAATCGAAATAGAAATAAAAGTCGTGGTCGTGGGATTCTTTGATCAGTCGTATTTGGCGTATTTTGGTTCGTGTTACTGTTTGTTTGTTTGGTTTCATAGTAGTGGAAGCAGTTGGTTTAGTTTGAAAAGCTCCAATTGGCTGATAGTCAAATTTATGGGTTTGGGTTTGGGTTGAGAGATGACACTTGAGGACGATGGAAAAATAATTAAAAGAACGGATGTTCTGACTGGTATCAGTGGATGACTGGTTCATCCAACGGCGGCCGATGGCTCCGAGTGATTTTGACAGTTCTACGCAAAGGCAAGTAAAATGACCGAGTAATTTTTGGCTGTCAGCTTCGTTCTCTTTGAAATCAGATTGGAAAATTTTTATTTTAGGTAAGAAATATTTTTTTGAAAGGAATTTATTTTAGGATTTGTGTAGAAAAAAATATATATAATGATTGTGTTACTTTTTAAATTTATGTAAGTTGAGATTTAAAAAAAATTTTAAAATTTGAATTTGAATAGCCTGCTCTTTTGGTTTTGATTTCAATTATAAATTTAATATATTATAATATGTTTTATCATTTTCAATTCAATTTTTTACTATACATTATTATATTTTAATACATTTTTTGTATTATAAAATTATTTTTTAAAAATATGTTTTCAAAATTATTTTTAAAACATCATAACGAATACCCTTATTATAGAATGAGGGGTTTTTTAATAAAATTTTGAATGAAAAAAGTGATGATTGAAATGAAATAGGAAAGAACATAGCCTAACTTATAACTGGTAAAAACAAAACTATCCTTATTCCCTTTTGAAAAAAAGAAAAAAAAGAAAAAAAAAAAAGAACTACCCTTATTGCTGGATTAACTCTATTCTAATACTTCTGTCTAAACCGTTTGACTATTTTTCTCGGACTTCATCAAATTATCTTTGCCTACCATATTTTTATATGCTCACCCAATCTTTGAAATGGTCTCCACTAATTTTCTTTTTCATCCTCTACCAAATTGATTTGTTTTATTTAGATATATATATATATATATATTTATATATAATAAATGTTATATTTCATTACTCAAAAGAGAATCTATAATACAACTGTAAATAATTTGATCGGATAATCAGATACAAACAGTTGAAAATAAACTAAATCAAACCTATACAGATCTAAACAAGTAGTAATCCGTACATATCTAAACATTTTTAGTCCCTTATATTTGATCTTGTGATTGTTTTGGTACGTTTTGTTTTAACTTTGGCATTTTCAGTCCTTTATGTTTACTTTTTTTGCCACAAATAATCCTTTTACCTATTATCGAATGTTTCGAAGGTAATTTTGAAACCTTTTTTTAAAAAAAAATAAAAATTGATCATATTGTAATAATTAAAACCATTAATAAATTTAGTATTACTGTTCTAATAATTTATTTTGTTTTCTTTTTAATTTTTGAAATGTTAGTTTTTTTTCCTCATTTTCGATATATTTTCTTATTTTTACTAACATTATTCTTAATTATTCTTTTTCCTTCCTTTTCGTTTTCACTCTATAGTTCTTTGACGGAAAAAGAATATATGATCTACGTCGATCTCTTTCTTTGACGAAAAAAAAAAAGGTGTGTGTTGGACATTATTTCAGAGCGGAATGGGTACAAAATCAGACACTCAATGAAGGAAGATGGAGATATTGGTGGGTGTCAGTTATGGTAGGGGCGGTAGTGATAGACGACGGTGAGGGTGGTTCTAATGGTGATGAGTGGATTAAAACATATATTTATTAAAATGGAAGATAATAATTATGTTAATGAAAAAGGAAAGTAATATTAATTGGAAAGAGATAAATGTGATAATTGAAACTAATTATAGAGAAAAATATGAAAATAAAAAAAATATGGAAAGTAATTATAATTCAAATATAAAATTTAATAATATGTTTAAATTATAAAAGGTAATATAATATTTAAATTTAAATTAATAATATATAGAAGGGAAAAAATGTTAATAAGAACATTTACATAGAATTAAAATTAAAAAAAATAAAAGAATTAAACTGTTAGAAAAATACAATATCAAACAATATCTCAAATTATATTTTAAAACATATCTAAAAATATATTTTAAGAAAATGTATTTTAAGATATGATACCATCTAATATTTCAAAATATATTCTGAAAGGGGTTACCAAATAGAACCGCTTTTCTCAAAGGGCGCGAAATATTTTCCAGTAGTGAGAAGGGGCTTAGGGTTGAGAAACGATAAATAGAGGAGAGAAGACTGTGGAGTTCTTCAGTGCAAAACTATTGAGGAGAGAACGAAAAAACTACATAAGGAAGCTAAAGAAAATGTTGCGAAGGAACTCAGGAAAAAACTTAGTATTGCGTGAGGATGCAGATGGGGACCATCCTCTATATGGTAAGCATCCTCCATGGACACGTATATGAGGTCCCTTTTATAATGTGGTAGTCTTTATGCTGAGAGGTAGGGTCAGCATTGTGGGTGTAGGGGACAAAAGATAAAAGCTCTAACACTTGTTTATAGGCTAATTAATTAATGATTAATATAATAAATAGAAACTATGTTGGTCTATATTTATTAATAACCATGTAATTTGTTTACTGTTTATGTCTTTATGATTTTGATATTGTTTAATCTGTTATGGCATGTGCTACTGATGAATTTGTACATGTGTGTGTGGTAAATATATTTTTGGGTTCTATGTGTTATGGACATGATTTTAAATTTCTTTGATTTTATGATTTTCATAACTTGAATCTTAATTAAATGTGCTTTGGATGATTTATTTACTTGCATAATAAAATGCTTAGTGAATATATTTTATATTTTTAACTAAGGCAACATCTGATGAACTTGATGACTTCATGAAATGAACTAAGTCTGTTATACCTTTGTCTTGCTGAATTTTATATTTTGTATGCATATATACTGCATCCCTGCATGCATGCAAGAACAAAAATTATTGAGTGATATATTTCTCATTATCCAAAAACTTTACTGCTTATTCAATTAGTCTGTACTTTAATTTGAAAGTTTGCTTATGATGTTTTGTAACTGAAAACAGGTGATGATGACACTTTCATAACATTGAAGATGAACCATGGAGGTGGGTTTGTCACAGAGCCTAACATATTGTATAGGATGGGGAAGATTGATTATTTTGATTTCGTAGAACCATATACCTTGAAGTTAGAGGATGTGTTTTATATGGTAGAAAATCTTGGTTACTTCCAGCCCCATAGACTGTACTACAGGGTCCCTCGGAAAAGGATAAGTGACGGGTTGACGTATTTGTTGACTGATAGAGATGTTGTTGAAATGGTTGGTCTTTTGGAGGAGCAAAGGATTGTTGAGATGTTTAGGATTGATGCAGATGAACTAGATCCTTTACAAACTGATTCTGTTAAGTCTTGGGAGGATGACTCAGATGGGGATAGTAATTATGAAGCTTTATTTGATAGTGACTATATTGAAAGTGAAGATGAAAAGATGTTCACCAAATATGTAGAAAATGAGATTGAGTTTTCAGGGTGGACACCATATAAGGCACTGAATGATTTAACTAGAGGTAAACAAACTGTTGGGAAGGGAAAGGGAAAGGGAATAGAACAGAATGATAGTGGTGAGGTGGGGGAGAATAGCTCAGATGTTGATCATGCATCAGTTAGTGAACTGGGCAGTGGGTCATCCAGTGATAGTGATAAAGATAATGAGGAAAGGAATAGGAAGAGGGAATTTAACCCCGATACTGATATGCTGAATCCAGTATTTGAACATGGAATGTTGTTTCCAAGCAAACCTATATTTGTCAAGGCATTGAGGATGCACTCAATTTCTGATAGAAGGAACATCACACTGCACACAAATGACAAGTCTAGGGTCATAGCGAGGTGTTCTGATCCAAAGTGTCAGTGGAAGATTTATGGTGTTAAGAGGCTTGATGTAGAAACTTTTCAAGTTAGAGCATTGAATGGGAAACACAACTGTAAGAAGATTTGAAACACAAGAAACTGCAATTCTAATATTGTTTCAGATTGGTAAACAGACGACTTTGGTAATGAACCTGGGTTAAGTGTGCCACATCTATTGTTTGGGTTCAAATGGAGAAGAAATTGACCATTTCCCGAACTCAAGCTTGGAGATCTAAAAAGAAGGCAATTGCAAAGGTGATATATATATATATATATATATATATATATATATATATTTGATTTTGGTCATTTATATTAGAAATAACGATTGTTAATTGCTCTTGTAAACCACCATAATCTGTGACGAAAAGGATCGTGATTGAAGGCAGATAGGAAACTTGTTCAAGGTTATGAGCAGTGCGGTGCTGAAATGATAGTTGAATTGAGGAACTGGAGAAAACATATCAGGAACTTATGACTATGTTTTTTGGCTTCTAATCTTCAACTCATAATAATAGTTCCACATTGATCTTGGAGCGTGTGATGAATTGTATTATTGTAAATTGAGCGCTCTTTGTCAACTGGGTTTGGCATTGGTTTGCTGTTTTGTTAGCAAGTTGTGAAATTTTGCCATTCACCATGACTTATTACTATTGTATATCAACAAGTTCTTATGTCTTCACCTTATTCTCTCTCAAGTTATGTTTTCCCCCCCTCATTATCTATTATTGTTTAAAAGCTGTAACTGTGTATTATAATAGAAGTGTCCTTTTTTGTATGATTGATGTTGCCGCATCTTTTCTTCTCCATTAAAATTCGAGCAATCAACTTACATGGATAAATTCTTGTCTTGTAGATTCTAGGTGTAGAATGTATCGCCTCCCAACAAGAGATAAAGAAAGCATATTACAAATTGGCTTTATACCTGCATCCTGATAAGAATCCTGGTGATGAGATAATTTTTTTTTTTTAATCCTAGTTCTCTCTCTTTGTTAATTATTTTATTCTATTGTTAGTTTGGTAGAAGGGTGGGCGGGTTAAGTTTGAATGGCACTATTAACTTGCAACAGCCAAAATAACAAAAACCAAGCCTTTATTCCACAGTTAACTTGGATCGAACAAAATTGAAGGAGACTTATTAACCTTCTTTGTAGGAAAAATTTCAGCAGCTTCAAAAGGTTGTATCGATTCTTGGTGGTGAGGAAGGCTCTTTATGACCAGACTGGCTGTGTTAATGATGTTGTAAGTGATCGCTTTGATTTGCTCTCTTGCACTTTGTGGTTCACTACTAAAATTAGAATATTTTAATGAAATGAAACTTGTTCATTTATAGGGTACATGGACTATTTCTCTCTTGATATATAACACGTGCTTAGAATTTTCCTTTTGTGAGGCCCTATATGGCAACAACTTTCAAAAGGTCTTTTGGGTGGGTCCCGTAGCAAAAGTTTGTTTGGGATCAATTCTAAATTTTGGCATCTTAAAATGCTTTTAAAAATGCATTTGAAAAGCTTGTTTGGCATTTTGAAAGGAAGTTGTTTTCAAAACAGCCCCCAAATTTCAACTTTTTATCCCTTCCTCATTTCCATGGCAGAACAACCCCACCCTCCTTTTATTTTTCTCTTTCTTTCCTTTCTCCCTGCACTACTTCTTCTTCCCTTCCTCATTTCCATGACTGACTACCCCCCCTCCTTTCCCTCCTTTTTTTCTCCCTGCACTCATCCGAACCTATATATATTTTCCTCTCTTTTCTCTTCTTGTTTTTTGTTTCTTTTTCTTTCTTTCCTTAGTCTCACCCATGACCTCTATTTCCTTCTACCCCTCTCTTCTATTTCCTTCAGCAAATGGGTGGTGGTGGTGGTGGATTAGAAATAGGCGCGGTGATAGATTTAAAAATGGGCGGAGGTGATGGATCCAGAAATGGCCAGCGGTGATGGTAAATCTGAAGATGGGAGCGGCGGATCTGAAGATAGGAGCGGTGGCGGGGGATTTGGTAATGGGCGGTGGAGGATCTGAAGGGTGGTGGTGGATTTAGAAATGATTATTTAAAATTAAAAGAAAAAAAATACAAAAATATAATAACAAACAACATTTCAAATCATATTTTAAAACACATCTCCAAATATATCTTAAGATATAATACCAAATAATATCTCAAAATATCTTTTAAAACACGTTTCAAAATACCTTTCAAAATATCTTTCAAAACATCTTTCAAAATGTGATTCCATTTATGTTTTCTTATCTCATGCAACTCTTGTTGAATGATTAGTTTATTGTGCTACATAAACATGGGTGTGGATTAAAAATGTCTTTCAATTCATTTGGGACCTTTTTCACTTTTCCTGCAACATTGTAATCATTGTTATTCCTATTTAAATTAAGAGCATGTTCTTCACGCAGTTCTAATAACTGGTTTGGCCTTTTTTTTTGGGGGTTGAAACCCAAAATCAAGACCAAACCAATATTTCTTACCCATTTCTAAACCCCAAAACTAAGTTATTCCTATTTAAATTAAGGGCATGTTCTTCACGCAGTTCTGAGAACTGGTTTGACCTTTTTTTTGGGTTGAAACCCAAAATCAAACCAACCCAATATTTCTTACCTATTTCTTAACCCCAAAACTAAGACCAATTTCACTTCAAAACTAAGACCCACTACCGACGCTGCCTCCCTCCTCCGCCTGCAACCGCTACCGGCCTCCTCCTCCTCTTCCTTCTTCGCGCCGTCGGTGTGGCTCGGCCAGCAACGTAGGCTGCATCTTCTTCCTCCTCCTCCTCTTCTTCTTCTTCTTCTTCTTACTCCTCTTCTTCCTCTACTTCCTCCTCTTTTTCTTCTTCTTCTTCCTCTTCCGCACTTAATCTCTCTTTATTTGTAATTGGAATTTAAAATTGAATCTTTAGTTCACATCCCATTTTGGGGATTTGAGAAAATATGGAATTCAATCTCAAATTTTTTGGCTTGAAATAGAAAAAGCAGAAGAAGAAGAAGAATTGGATTTTGGGGGTTTAGGGTTTAGGCCGGCGGTGGTGGCTGTGAGACGGCAGTGGCAGAGGGGCGTGGAATATGTGTTTACGTTTTTGGGTTGAGAACATTGTTTCTTTGTTTTGGGCACAAACACATTTGGACTCAACCTAAAATTCAAACTTTCTCAACCCGGTCTAAAGATCAGGCCCTAAGACAAGGACTATTGTGTCCTTACGATACAATACAAATCTACAGGGTTTGCCCCTGGTTTCTTGTTCTTAAATTTACATCCCTCATTGAGTTTTAACAAGTTTTATTGCTTTGATTTACAGGTACTTGCAGGGGATGTTGGACAGAATTTGAAGGATTTTTTCCAGACCTTGTATAAAAAGGTTGTTATGTTTAACATAGACCTTGTATGAAAAGGTTGTTATGTTTAACATAGTTGAACTTGTATGCCTCCTCACTACCAAATGTTTTCTCAATCTGTTTGCATTGGTCATAGGTCACCAAGGCTGATATTGAAGAGTTTGAAACGAAATACAGAGGCTCTGACACACAGAAAAAGGATTTGATTGATCTGGACCAGATGCACAAGGGTAACATGAGTAGGTATGGTAGGACATATGCCGTCTTCTTGGGTGCAGTTTGAATGGGCAGTTTGTCATTATAGTTTTACTTTTGTCCTCAGAGTTTTCTGCTACATGCTTTGCTCGAATCCAAAGCTGGATTCACATAGGTTCAAGGATATTCTTGATGAAGCAATAGTTGGAGGTGGGTTTTAATAGCTTGATTTGCTTAATGTGATTTGGATATTAAAGATTTCTATGCTTATGCTATTAATTTCTTCTAGTTTTTCTGGACCTGATCTAACTCCTTCGCCACTCCATGAACATTTGTAGGAGTTCTGAAACCAACTAAGGCATATGGTAAATGGGCTAGGAAAGTTTCTGAAAGAAAACCACCTACTAGTCTACTGCGCAGGAGCGGCAGGAGGCACAAGTGAGTAAATTCTCTGTTTTATCATGGTGCTTCTGTGATCCGCAGGTGAGCCATTCAATAATTGTCAACCTCATTTGCAGGGCAAAGGAACAAGAAAATTCCTTGGTTGCTGTTATCTCGCAGCGACGAAATGAGAGGAAAACCCGAATTCTATGCTCTCATCTCTGGCTAGCAAATATGGAGCGGGTGGTTCAGTTCCTGAGCCTAGTGAATAAGAACTTGAAGCTGCACGCAGAAAACTTGAAGGCAGAAGACATCCAGGA
Source organism: Leptodermis oblonga (assembly GCA_016801395.1). Taxonomy (NCBI): domain Eukaryota; kingdom Viridiplantae; phylum Streptophyta; class Magnoliopsida; order Gentianales; family Rubiaceae; genus Leptodermis; species Leptodermis oblonga. Next base: position 21,033,902 of record CM028753.1, read on the forward strand.
GGAAGTAATATTTATTTATTTATTTTTTGAAGCACAGGAAGTAAATTTAGTATGAAGCATATGTGCAACAGAACTTTTCTGCTCTAACAATTTGGGCTGCGAAATGGTGTCACTTAATGAGTTTTGTCTTCGTGTTTTGGTTTTATGATCATAAATATTTTGCATGTATTATTTATGGCTTATATACTTTTTTAACTCCTGTCTATTGGATTTAGTTTCTACCTTGGCCTTAAATTATTAAAATACTCCCTATATTCTATTCAAAGAGTTCACTTTGTATTACTGTTTTAATAATACAAAATGAAACCTTTAAATGAGACACATTACATGTTTTACTACTCTTGACTCTTGATTAAAGAATATAATGACTATCACCACCTTTACATTTTTTTTATGTGATTCTATGATTACTCTTATGAATTCTAATAATAATTTAAGAGACCAAAATACTCTTATACTAAAAGTAAAGAGAAAAATAAAAATTGAAAAAATAAAAAGAAAATAAATGGCACCTACAATATCTTTGGGCAGGAATTGGAGATTCTCACCGAGCTCGCATCTGGACAAGTGGCGGAAACAACCAAGCTAGAGTACATTTTGAAAAACTTCTTGTAACTATTCTTTTCGATTATAGACGACGGAATTGCCGTTACATAAAAATAATCGATTTGCCAAAGATGTACCAAAAAAATAAAAATAAAAACTCTCAATATTTCTTTGAAACACGCAAAAATGATAGATGATACTCGCCAAATTTTTTTCTCATCAGAAGTATAGAAAATGGGTTATTGATACTTATTTGATTCGAAACATGCAAAAATGATTTTCAAAAAGAGTGTATTTCAAGACGTATCTAGGAAAAAGTCACTTTGATGTGACTATTTGCTAGATATATCTGTTCAAATATGATTTTATCTAGAGTATAGAAATTGGATTAAATATTAAAAACTTATTTTCATCTTAAAAAGAATGAAAGCAATTCAATACATTTGTTCGTAAATAAATTACCAAATGCTTTTCTAAATTACCAAGAGCATTTTGTTTTTTTGAATGTGAAATTTTATTGTTGACAAAAGATATCATGTTGTTAGGACAAAAAATGCATATGAGAATGAGTTTTAGAGTAATGGTTGAAAATTTAGAGTGATGTTTGTTTTCTTTTTATTTTTACATAATTTTAATTTTTGCTATATTTTTAGTGTGAGGGTATTTTGGTTTTTGGTATGTCTGGTTTGCTCTTCGGCCCAACCTAAGGCCCAATTACCAAACTTGCGATCCGGCCTAAGTTAGGGCTTGTTTGATAACTCAACTTAATGCTTAAAATTATTTGATTAAGAGATAATGACTTTTAGTGTGTTTGATAACGGAAACTCAAATTTCTTAATCGTTTAAGCACTACTTATTTCCTTTACAAAAAATTAAGCAGAAAAAGTTAGCTTATTGCTTCTCGCTTAATGCTCCACATAATACTTATTTAAATAATTCATATTTGATTTTCGAAACTACCCCTTTTATTTTATTTATATTGATTTAACTATAATAATAATTTTAATTTTTTCTTCATTAGCATACCACGTATTTTAAAATTTTTCATTATAATATTATCAAATTAAATTAAATTTATTTTTACTATTGTATTTTGGTATTAAATATTTATTTAATAAATTACATCATTTACATGTTTTTATAAATCTCATTCATACGATATATTTTATATTACTTATATAGTTTATTAATCATATTGTAAAAATTTTAATTTCTTTAAGACTACAATAATGGATTCATTTCATTTTTAGGGATTTTAATAAATTGTAATAATTATTTTTGTATTTTTTCATCATTCAATTTAACATGTTTTATCTTATTTTCTTTCTTTATGTTTTTCATTAATCATAATTGATGTTTTATAATAAAATTTGATATTACGCATATATAAATATAAAAAATTCAACATAATGGTAAAATGGTACATTTTAAGAATTTCAGCAATAAGATCAGCATATTTATCAAAGAAGATCAATTGATTAAGCATTATGATTCAGATGTTCAGAAAATATATTTCAGCATTAAGATGTTAAGTGCTTAATCAATTTAGCATTATGATTTCAGCGTTAAGCATTCAGATATAAACATTAATCTTTATCAAACGGGCCCTTAGTCCATTGTTGGAATATCACTTCTGCCCGGACAATTGGGAAGAGCGGACGCAACAGTCTAGTGGATAATCCCACTGACTCGTCTAGTCAAGCGAAACGGAAGGACTAAGGGACAATCCTGCGCTTCATCCTATTGGATGACACAGAAGGACCTGTGGTCTAAACAACGCACCCAAACTCCTATAAACTGGTAATTTCATCCTATTACAAAGGACCTCTCTTTTACTACTTTTTTCTCTCTAGCTTCCTATATTTTCTCTATATCTCGATACTAACGTTGGCATCGAAACTTAATCGGCGGAAGTCTCTGATTAAAACAAATATTGAAGAAGACGAAACAAAGCAAGTCCGACCCCAAGGCCCTCACCGACAAACTCGGCTTCATCAGTTTTATAAATCGTTATTAGAGTTCATAAAAGTAATTGTGAAATTACATGAAAATTTAAAAGTAATGATAATTTATATATCTTTTGACTAAAAGTCAATAGTAACAAAGTATGTATTTTGATAATTTGAGGTCAAAGTAAAAACTAACAATAAACTAACATACAAGAGATTAAAGAGCAATGTCATATGTAGTATTTCTGCAAGTCATGTTTTATTGATTACATTTGGTTTGATGTATTTATTTAAAGGGCAATGTTATTTGTATGTACCAATTTACTACATACAGATACCATGTACTGTACTTACAAATTTTAAGGAGTGAAAATACCAAAATATCATTCCACTGATACAGCCCTTCGTGAGGCTACCAAAATGCACAAAACTAGTGCTTAAACCTGCAAGAATTATACTACACATAGCATAGTAAAACATGATCGATCTGCAGGGAACAGTTGATCAAAACTCTCATTCCTACCAATTTTCCAAACACGTTGATTAGAAATCACCTTTGTGTCTCAGAAAGACTTTTGAAATAGCACTTTTTATGGATTAAAAAAACTCAACTTAATTTAGCTGATTAAATTACCAATTTTAAGAAAATTCCAACATTATATGAATCAGATCAATCCATGCATGCGATCATTAACGCCACAAATAAATCAAAGAGCAATGTATCGTTGGTTATAGGTTACCGTGGGCTCCTTACGACATAACCACATCCCCCCTTAGTGTGTCGGTAATCGTTGTGGGCTCCCTATGACACGACAACCTCTCTAACTAACCAAACTAACAGGCCGTGGGCTCCCTACGACACCTATTAATTTAATTAATAGTATTAATTACTAGGAGGACCCAATACTAACACTTCTATTGGGTTAACTTTAGAAGTTGTTACCTATTTATCTTGTACCACCTGACGGTAGGTTCGTCACTTGTTGACTTTACCAGATTAAACAAAAGCTGATTAGACTTTAATTAAATCTAGCATTTAGACTTATGTGCACAAGATAAATAGAAATACAAGCACTTCAACCAATTTTAATCCTATGTTTCATACATGCATAGATCTACATCATCACATAATGCCAGAATAAAAGGTTTAGTTACTCATAGTCATGGAAAATACACATATATTTAATGTAAAGCCATAGGACGAAGCAACAAAGAAGAAAAGAAAGAAATAGAATACTTATTAATAATAGCAGATCCGAACCACCCTCCGTTTGGGCAAATGGAGGCTTGAACGGGAACAATTCCAACACAAGAACAAATTTTGAAACTACTGTATCAATCCTTCTTAATTCCAGAACGAAAAACAAAGAACGAAAGGAGAAAAAACTACTTAAAATCAATGGAGAACTAATTGGAAACTAGAAAGAAAGGTGTATCAAGAACTATGAAAATAAACTAGCTTAAGAGAGGAAACTTTAAGAAAACTAACATGAGAAACAAAACTAAAGCTGAATGACTTTTCTAATCTCCCCTTATTTATAGTAGTTAGGGAGTGCTAAAAAATTGGAAGAATAGTAATCTCCAATATTCTCCAGCTGCATTCCAATGTGAATGAGATTAGATTTGATCTTATTATCTTCACTTGCTCAAAATTAGAATTTCAAACCAAGGATGAAACCTTATCACCTTCCTTCACAAGCTCTAGAATATTCTTTTATCTCTTCCTTTTCAGTAAAAACTTCAGAACTGAGATAACTCTCTCATTTACTGAATACTGGAATTTTTCCTCCTGATTCACGGTTGGAACACCTGAAAATTTTCCATTGCTACACTTTTTCCGCTGCTACCTTCCATTTGTTCAAACGTACACTTGCTTTTTCCACCTTTTAGCTCATTCTTCTCCTTCTTGACTCAGTCTCTAAACACCTACTCTTGGCTTCATAAAACAAAAAATATACCTGTGAAAAGCACCCAAGAGAAGCTAAAATAAAACAACTAAAAGACACTCATCAAATATCCTCACACTTGAATGACACTTGCCCTCAAGCATGAAGTGAAGAATCAAAACATAGCCTTACTTTAGTTGCTTACGCACCGACTCAAAACTAGACACAGAAAAGGACTCAAATAGAAAACAAGAAAACAACTGACGACACATAACCACAGACTCAAACAGACTGACTCAACAAGACAAATAAAAACACACATGTAAAGCCGCTTTTCATGCTCTTCAAACCTATTTGCCCCACAGAAATTATGATCATGTATAGCATATATAAACCCTACCAATCTACCAAGCAAACCAACTTATTGCTTTAACACAGTCATTCCGCAATTCCCTTTAAAATAACACTCTTTGGAGAGTAAAACCATATTCTCACATTCATAAATTAAGGACAACTCTCCCTAGTCTATACAGAATGATCCATTGTTTGAAAATTGACATATCGCCACAGTACCTTATTGAGGGGACACAACTGTTAAGGACAACCATTTATCTTTGAATGCAATGAGGCTTAGGGATTCAAACTTGGTATGGCCCTAATTGGTCCTAAGTCGCCTGCACGAAATAGAAACTCAGTGTGCATACAAAAAACAACAACTCATCCTTCTTAGCATTTGCACAAAGTTGCCTCCCATTTGGGCAAATAGAGACCATCTCTTCGCACATTCAGGTCATTACTTCATCTTTTTTCATTCATAATTCATCAATCAAAACAAAAATTCAGCAAGCAATCACAAGTCTTTTCATCATTCACCGCACACAATGAATGCTACACAATTCAACACTTTGTTTCTTTTCTCTTTTCCTTACTTTTACTTTAGCACAACAACACACAAATGCAGCATACAACAGGGTTCACATTTTTATACTTGTTTTTTCTCACAGCCATTATACACATCCTTTTCAATTCAGCAAGCAAAAATCCAACATTCATATTGCATGCACACTGAGGGGGTAGAAAAGAGGGGATAAAAAACAGACCTTGGTTCATTTACTGACTCAGAAGAAATACAGTCAAGGCTTCAAAATGGCTTCTATGGATTAATGCACAGGAAAGTTTAGAAAGTAAAGCCAAACTTGGTTATCCTACAAGTGCCCCCTATCATCCAGTTGTATCCCACACAATGACCATCTTGACAAGTCAGACCGGTAAACAGTGGGATTCCTACTCCTCACCAAAAATTCATTTTAGGCTCATCAGAAAAAAAAAATCCATTTACATTGGCTGAGAATGGGAAAAATTAGCCTGATCATGCTAAAGCAATAAAAACATACCCAAACCTCAGCCAAAAGGAGTAAACATATGCCAACTCAATCATTCATCCATGGTGCTCATTTCAATGCTCAGATCACAATATGGGCGGTACTTGACTAAAAAAAGTAGACTGAAAACACAAAAAACACAAGATCTGGATAGGATCGACACATCGTCACACTTAAACTTATGCATGTCCTCAAGCACAACAAGAATAAGAAAAGGGAAAAATAGAACCTAACACACAGGGCATACCACTAAATTAAACAAAACAAACACATGCGGACACACAAAGATGATAAAGGAAAATTAGAACTCACCTGCGCAGATTGTTAGACTAGGTAGTCCAAAATGTGGTCCAGAGAGCAAAAAATATTTCCACAAGTACTTGCACACTTTACAAAATAGTTCAGACAAAAGAATAAAGTGTGACCAGAAAACAAAATAACAAAATAAAGAAGAAGAAAAAAACTAAAAAAAATAAAAATCAAACCGAAAGCAAAAATAAAAATAAAATAAAAATTTCAAAAACAAAATGGGTTGCCTCTCACTAGCTCCTTTCTTTTAAGTCTTTGGCTAGACTCAGTTATGCTCTTGTCAATGATTGGAACAGTTCCACAGTGAAATTTCTTCCACTGTTCGGATCTGGCCAGACTCCTTAAAGTACTTGAAACTTGGCACTTGCACTGCTCCATTTGGGCAAACGAACACCTCGTCCAGTGGCCTTACCTTATTCTCTTTCATCTCACCTGGTAGACCTTTGATCTCAGATTTTGCAAGCACTCCCCTTTTTCCTTGATAGAACTGTTGACTAGTATCAAATTCTATGGGTGTATCAAGCCATGTATGTTCATTGCTGCTATTTTGCACAATGACTTTGACACACCCTTTTGCAGAATTCTGGTCCTTATAATATGGAGATTTATCCAATTCAAGCATTAGGGCCTCTTCTTCTCTCGTATTATGGCCGTTGAAATCAGTCAGGCCCTGAGTGAGAACCATCTCCACCTTGTCCTGCAAAAAATGGTCTCAAGAGATTCTTGTACAAGAGGGCCATTCATATCAACACTATGCACATTTTCAACAAGTTGTGGATTCTTCATGGTCTCATCAATACCAAAAGTATGTTTCTCACCATAATAGTTCGAACAAACAGAGCCATTATACACATCAATCAAAGCCCTAGAAGTTTTAAAAAATGGGTGACTGAATAACACACTAGCAGACTCTTTTGCAGGATTATTATTCATTTTAATCACATAAAAGTCCGCAGGGTAAACAAAAGAATTCACATGCACCAAAACTTTCTCATGTACCCCTTTAGGGTACACATATGACCTATCTGCTAACTGTATCACTACCTTTGTATCTACTAGCTCAACACCAGATAAAGTCGAATAAATAGACAAAGGCATAACATTAATGGAAGCACCAAGGTCACACATAGCATGCTCTATTGTTCTATCTCCAATTAGGCAAGGCAAAGAAAACATACCTGGGTCCTTGCACTTGGGTGGTAGCTTTTACTAAATTACCGCTGAGACATTCTCACCTAGCCCCACCTTGCTTGCACCCCTCAGCCTCTCTGCCATGAATTCCTTCAGAAACTTCGCAACTAGGGGAAGCTTAATTGCTTTCAGAAAAGAATGTTGACTTCCATTTTTTCAAACATGGCTAAATAGTCAACCGGATCTTCCTTTGACTTTTTAGCCTTGTGCTTCAGACTATTTGGAAAGGGTGGAGGACTGTACGGATTTCCTCCCTTTAAACTCAGTCTAGGTGCAGGAACAGGGACTCCTTCAGTTTCAGTATTTTTAGGTACTGAATTTTTCTGTTCTGTCAGCGGCAACAGTCGGTTTGGTTAAATCTGCCCTTGCATATGGGAATTTCTTCACAGTTGGCTCCAGAACCTTCCCACTTCGTAGAGTCATCTCACTTATATTTTCCCTGAAATTTCCTCTGTCTCCCTCAGATTTCTTCTCCACTTTCTTCCAACTCCTCAGGCTATTAGGGAATGGTGGAGGACTGTATGGATTTCCTCCATTCAAACTCAGGAATGGTATAGGCCTTTCTTTGGTTTCAGTAATTTTAGGTACTAATCCTTCTCTTTTAGGTTCAGAACCGAGGACCCGTTTGGGCAAAGCGACCCATGTAGATGATAACTTTTGTTTAGCAGGCTCCAGAACCATTGCAGTTCTCAAAGCTATTGCGCTTACATTTTCTCTAGGCGGAACTTGGACCTGAGAAGGTAGTTTTCCCTGGTTGCCCCTAAGCTCTTGGATAGAAGCAAAAAGTTGGGACATCATTTGTGCTATCCCATCCATCGCGGTTCTCTGCTCCTTCTGTCGCTCAAAAAGATCACCGATTGCATCTTCCACTGACTTACCACCCCTTTGTTGATTCTGATTCTAAAACCCTCTCTATTTGGGTGATCGGTATGGTGCCTATTGGTTTCGATTATTGTTTAAACCTTGATTGGGGGCTTGTTGACTGGAATTCTGGCCTTGGTTTGGTTCACCGTCCTCTGGTATCTTTCAACTAAACACAGGATTATCCTTCCAATCGGGATTGTAAGTATTCGAATAGGGATCTCTCCTTTGTTGTGGCCTACTCCAATTCCCACCTGAATTCTGTGTGTTCCAATGGCCAACGGTATTTGCTTAAGCGATAGGGTCATTTGGTGCGAGATTGCACTGATGAGTAAGATGACCTTTGTTTCCACAAATTCCACAGAGTTCTTCTTCTGGTTCACTACTGCCCACAGTAGCAATTTTCGCCACTAACTCTATCAATTTCTCCATACTAGCGATCAGCTTGTCTATCTTCTCATCTCCTGTATCGTTAACAAGTCTGACTTCAGCATTTCGTCTGACCAAACGGACAGGTTCATCAAATTCCCCTCTCGAACCAATGGCATCCTCGATGACTTTCCTTGCTTGGATGACTGTGTTATTCTGAAAAGCTTCACCACTAGAGGAATCTAACAGCTTCCTTTCGTCCCCCTGTCATGCCATGGTAAAAATATTGGAGCAATTGGGCCTCACTGTATTTATGATTTGGGCAGCTTTCAACTAGCTCATTAAAATGGAGCCAGTAATTATTCAGCGACTAATCGTACTCCTGTCGGATGCTGCTGATCTCCTTCATCACCGCATTTGTTTTGGTGGTAGGGAAGTACTTCTTCAATAACAACTCCTTCATTTGCCCCTAATCTGTAGGGAAGAAAACCACCTATTGGCCTGTCCAGTAAGCACTTAAGCATCCAATTTGAGATGATCAATTGTTGCTCCCGTCGAAATCTTGCCCACCTTGCAGTTCTTCACATAATCATCTAGGAAATTGTGTGGGTCCTCCCTTTTAAGTCCATGGTACTTGGGGATCCCATTCAACCAACTATTTTTTAAAGGGAATCCATTGGGCAGTGTTGGAGTGACCACAGTAGATGCTCTGTCAGCAGTCTGATGGCTGCTCAAATCCTTCAAAGTTGGCTCCCTTAGAGGTGGAGCATCCTCTCTTCGTTTCTCCATCTTTCTTCTCTTCTCTCCTCTTGTCTGTCCCCTATTTCGAAATTCAGATCTGGGTCATACTCAGAGCGGAATCAGCTTTAGAGTCACTGTCTGTTTGGGCAAATGGACCACCGTCACCCTCTAAAGCAGCAGCTTCTGCAGCTGCAGCTGCGGCCCGTCGTCCTCGTGCTTCTTTCCTTAATTAGTCGCTTGGCAGTCTTCTCAATCTCTGGATCACTAAGCAAAATAGGCTTAGAAGACCTGCTCATACACAACATGAAAAACACCAAAGCACATCAATAGGAACAAGAAAATACGAATGGGTATGAACAACTATACATTCGTTTGGATGCAACAATTCAACTAAAAACACATCTTTCAGCTATTGGTCGCAACTTTTTAGAGAAGATATTTCTCAGCATCGATTCAACATTGGTTCGATATTGAACATATGCTTCGACACTGAGTGTGAATGCGATTTGACGTCGCACATCTTCTACAGAGAAAATGTCATGCAACTCCCAGAAGTTGTTTCACACAGTTGAACCCAAAGTTTGATATCGAACACTTGGCTAGGCCTTCGACGCTGCTACGATGTCGAGGCTTGACTTTGAGCCAGTTTGTCTATTTTTCTTGATCTTTGTCTCAAAGACTTGACTGATTCTTATACTATAAACTATAATAATTTTTAACAATCTCCCACTTAGTTTATAGTATAACTATCAACACATTTATGAAATCACACTTAGGAGAAAGTGACTTTAGTCTTAAGCTTTCCTTTAGTGTAACTAAGTCACCAAATTGAGCAAAAGTTGGTGGCACAATGCTTAAACAAAAATTTGATTTCAATTCAAACTTAGCACTACAAGTGAACCATCACTTTTTCCATATTCCAATCACACTTAGTTGTAGCACTCATATGGTCATGTGCTCATCCTAGTTCAGTAATCATGTGCTCCAGCTTCTATGATTACATATGTGAAATATACTCTAGTTTATTTGTTTTACCCAAACAAACACTTAACAAGAAATTCCATTAAGACACTTAAGTCATCCTCTTATTTAAGAGCAACTTAATTAACACATTTTTCTAAAAAATATAATTGTGGCAACATTGTTATTCAACACATCTCTAATGTAGGCCTGTCTCAACCTTATATGTCTAGACTTTACATTGTATACTTTTTTTTTTTTTTGGTTACCACAATGTACAACTTAAAGAAGCACTGGTCTCACCTCGGTTTTCCATTGTATACTTTGTTTAAAGCCCTAAACGTAGTAGATTCACTATCACAATATATAGTAATTGGTGGCATTTACCTTGGTCAAAAATCTATATCCAACAATAGATCTCTTAACCACTCAACTTCATTAAAGGCAGCACACATAGAAACAAACCCAGATTTCATTGTGGAGTGAATTATAATTGTTTCTTTCTTGGATGCCTATGAAACATCACAATTTTCGAGCATAAAGATCCAACCACTTGTAGGCTTTTGATCACTAATGCTTGTAATCCAACTTGCATCGGAGAGTCATTCAATTACACTTTGAAAATTATTGTAATAGAGTCCAAAATCTCTTGTTTTATAGAGATAACCCCAAGACTCTAGTTACAGCTTTCCTTTGATCATCGCTTGGATTCTTTGAGTACATTGCCAACCTGCAATGTTTGGTCTTGTACAACTCATGGCATGAGACTTCCAATAACACTTGAGTATTCAAGTTGTGCTATTGGTTCACCTTGATTTTTAATAACCTTAACACTTGTATCCATATGTGAGACCCCATAATTTTTAACACTAAAATAACCCTAAAATGTTTATATTTCTTTATAAAAATATTTTTACTAAGTTATAGAATTTGTTTAAAAAGAAATTCTTATTATAAGAATACAATTTGTACACTAAATTATAATTTAAGTATTTTGTTATGGATATTTACAAACTTATAAATTGTTTTATTTAGAGAATTTTAATGATGAAAATATAATTTATAATATATAATTTCAATTTCAATTATGATTTAAGTGTTAAGATTTGATTTATTCAAATTATGATTTTTGATTTCGAGATATGTTGTTAATTGAAGTGTAGAATTAGTCTAAGGATTCATTAATTTTGAAAAATAGGATATAGAAAATAAGAAAATTAGAAAATAAATGGAAAATGAGGAAAAAGCTGAAGACCGATTTTTCCCACCATTGGGAGTGGGTAAACCGATCTAACCGCTTGAATAGTGACTTTAACCGCCATTAAGACCAGCTAAAATTGGCATTAGGAAGCTGACAAAAATAAAGACTAGTTTTACCCAGCATTAGGAGCGGGTAAAATTGAAGCCTGGAGTTGAAAAAAAATAGTTTGTCCGAATTTCAACGTCGGGCTACGGCCATAGGGGGCCTGTAACCCTATGGTTTGTCCGATCTGGCACTCAGGGACCTATAAATACCATCCCTGCTCGTCCATAACACCATTTGTATGAAGAATCAAGAAGAATATTTGAAAGAAAGTAGAAATAGGAAAAATTGAGAAATTAGGAGAAAGTTGAGAAAAGAAGAACTTGGAGCTTGGATTTGGATTTCTAATTACATGGTTTCATTCCTAGCAACTTTAGGGACCTAAGGGTAAGCAATTCTAGCTTACTATAATGTTAGTTTGTAGAATTATAATACAAAAATTGTTAAAAAGTTAAGTTTTAAGTTTTTTTGATAGATTAGTTTAATTCTTGATTTATGGACGTTGTGTAAGTGTTATGAAATGATAGGAATGTTGTAGGAGTGTTGTATGAATGATTTTGATGAAAAAGAACCAAAAGCAAAACGTCTTCTGAGCACCTTTTGATTGAAACCCCAAGCTAAAGTTTGAAGAAAACAATTTATGGACACGATCCGTTTTAACCGATCCGAAGACGGGTAAAACCGACTTTCTTGGCTCAAGAAAGTCTGTTAAAACTGGCTTTAGATCGGGTAAAACTGGCCTTTGTATTTTAAATAAATTTTTCTTAGGAAACTTGGTTATAACCGCCTTTAGAGCTGGAAAAACCGATGTTGGATTTTCTAGAAATTCCATGATTGGTTTTTATGGACTTAAAGGTAGGAAAACCCGATCTTTCTTTTTGAAAAATTTCTTGACCCGTTTTTTACCGATCCGATGATGGGTAAAACTGATTTTCTTGATGGATCTTCAAGAAAATCGGCTAAAACCGATCTCAGAGCGGGTAAAACCGATCCTACTCTGAAAAATGAATTTTTGAATATTTTAATTTTATTTTCTTTTCTTTGTAATTCTTTTACAATTATTTTCTAATCTAAATATTTTAATGACTATTTAAAGGTTATTAAACTATATTTTCTTAAATTATTAAATTAATTCATATTTAATCTTTATTTGTTTATAAAATAGAAATAAAGTTTAAATTTCTATCTAAATGTTATAAGTTCTTGTAAAAGAAAAATAGGTAGGCTAGTTTTACGTTTTTACTTAGATAGCCTCTAGAATACGTAAGAAGTTTAAGAATCTTAGAATTTTGCTAGTAGTTAGAAATAAATGATGAAATCCTGAAACTTGAAATATATGCAGATCGGGTAGTCATGAGCTAGTATCTTCGGACCGATGTGAGCTTATCACTAAAAATCGATACCGTTTTAATGCAAATAATAATTGAATTGCATTAAACTGATAGTGTGACATGTTTTATACGCTTTTAAAAAGTGTTTGAAATGTTTTTATTTTTGAAAACTGCCCAGCTGTGTTTATATATCGGTTGGATTGCATATGTACTTGTTATGCTTCAGTTGTACTTCCTTTGCCAATTGGAACAGTTATTTGTTCATGAGTTGAGTCGGATCCATTATATGATATTTGATTTTATCCCACAAGTCAGCATAGGGGTTGGTCGTCTGGACCATTTGCAATTTTGAAATAGTCTTGACCACGAGGGCCCTAAAGATGCATGTATAATTGGGAGTGGTTGACAATATATAGATGATTATGATTATGATTACGATTATGATTATGAATATGATTATGATTACGCTGAGGTGAGTTGGCCCGCCGTTCATCGTTCGTATAGAAATTAAACGAGCGCCCCTCATCCTCGTTATATGTCTATGAATCCTACATGAGTCATGACTGCTATATTATAGGAATTTTCTGAATTATATGCAATGGTAATTTATGCAACTTGGTAATTGTTTGCGAAAATGGTGGACTCTCACTGGGCATGGGCTCATTCCATTTTCTTGTTTTGTTTTCTGTTGTCAATGAAAATTGTTACGAATAGGTGGTGCAAAGATGACTATGCTCATTAGGGCAACCTAAAGTATTGGAATAGTGGAGTACGGCTAGCAGGTAAGGATGATATAGATAGGCTATACTCTAACAATTTTGTATATTTGGGCTGTGTAAACATTATTGGCTATAATAAATGGAATGGTGTATATGTTCTGCACGTACTGAGTCCTAATGCAAACTAGACAAGCATCCGGTGAAACCAATCCCTTGTATGCGGATGGTGAATCTGGGGTGTCACACCATAGGTGTACTTTGCTTCTTTCACACCCAAATATTTACTTATTTAAGATTTTATCAACATAATGAGTTTGAGAAAGAGCATAACCCCCACTATGCTTCTTCACATTTATTTCCAAAATAGTACCAACCTCACTGAGATTTTTCATCTGGAACTTAGAGGCAAGATACTTTTTAGTTTTAACAGTGTGTTTCAAGGTATTACTTACAATAAGCATATCATCCACGTATAAGCAAATCAAAACACAATACTATTTTGTAGTTTTAGAATAAATATATTTATCATGAGCATTATTAAACCTAAAATCACCAGAAAGTATAGCATTCTCAAACTTCTCATGTTGTTGTATAAGTGCTTGTTTAAGCCCGTACAATGCCTTGACTAATTTGCATACTTTGTGTTCATTTCCAGGAATGACATATCTTTTTGGTTGTTCCATGCATACATCTTCATGCAAATCACCATTTAAGAATGCAATCTTTAAATCCATTTGATGAACATAAAAATTAAAAATTGAAGGTAAAACAATTACAATCTTAATAGATGCAATTCGAACAACATGAGCATAGGTATCAAAATAATCAATTCCTTCTTTTCGCCTATAACCCTTGGCTACAAACCTTGCTTTGTATGTGAGAATGGTTTCATTTGTTGGTCGCTTCTTTCTGAATACCCACTTGCAATCACTTGGTTTTGAACCTTTTGGTAAAATCAACAAGGATCCGTATTTGATAATATTGAATATATCTCATCATTTATAGCCTATTTTCAAATGATGCATCCCTTGATTTTATAACTTCAGTATGTGACACCCTAGATTCACCACCCCGCATACAAGGGGTTGGCTTCACCGGATGCCTGTCTGGTTCACACCAGGACTCAGTACGTGCAATATAAATATTCTACCATTTATTATAACAAAATAAAACTTACACAGTCCTAAAGTACATGATTATCAGAGTATCAGCCAGTCTCTATCATTCTCGCCTTCTAGCTATTCCCCACTATTCCAGTACTTCCAGATATCCTAGTGAGCATATTCATTTTCGTACCAAAGATCTGTAACAATTTATTTTTGAAAACAGTAAACAAAACAGGAAAATGGAATGAGCACTTGTCCAGTGAGAGTCCAGCGTTTTCCCAAACAATTACCGAGTTGCATAAATTACCCATGCATATAATTCAGGCAATTTCTATCAATAGCAGTCATGACTCATGCAGGATACATAGACATATAACGAGGATGAGGGGTGTTCGTCAAAGTTCTATTTGAACGATGAACAACGGGCCAACTCACCTCGACGTAATCATAATCATAATACATATCGTCAGCCAACTCCCAATTATACATGCATATTTAGGGCCCCCATGGTCGGGACTGATTTCGAAATCAGGAACGCAAATAATCCAGACGACTAAGGCCTATGCTAGCTCGTGGGATCAAATAGAATATCATATAATGGATCCGACTCAACTCATGAACATATAATAGTTCTAGTGTACAAATGAAGTACAACTGAAGCATAACAAGTATATATGCATTCCAACCGGTATATAAACACAACTAACAGTTTAAAAACAAAAGCATTTCAAACATTTTTCGAAAGCGTATAAAACATGCCATACAATTTAGTTCAATGCAAATCCAATTATTATTTGCATTAAAACGGTATCCATTTTCAGTGATAAACTCATCACAGTCCGAAGATACTAGCTCACGACTATCTACTTGATTTGGGTATGTTTCAAGTTCCGAGATTTCAGCATTTACTTCCAACTACTAATAATATTATAAGATTCTTAAACTTCTCACGTATTCTAGAGGCTATCTACGTAACGATGTAAAACTAGCCTACCTATGTTTCCTTTTGAAAGAACTTATAACATTTAGATAGAAATTTAAGCTCTATTTCTATTTTATAAACACATAAGGATTAAATATAAATCAATTAATAATTTAAGAAAATATAATTTCATGACTTTTAAATAGTCATTAAATTAAAATATTTAGATTTAGAAAAGAATTGTAAAGAAATAAACAAAGAAAATGAAAATACTCAAAAATTCATTTGTTAGGGCCTGATTGGTTTTACCCGCTCTGAGATCGGTTAAAACCGCTCCAAGGATTATTCAGAAAGCAAGGATCGATTATTCGATCGGTTAAAATCGATCCAGTTTTATTTCAGAAAATCAAACATCGGTTTTACCCGCTTTAGAGGCGGTTATACTAATTTTCTTGAGAAAAATTTATTTAAAATCCAAAGGCTGGTTTTAACTACTCCGAAGGCAGTTTTACCCTATTTTCTTAAGTCAAGAAAAACAGTTTTACCCACCTTTGGATCGGTTTTACCCGTTCGTTTCGAGGTTCTATTTTCTTCAAACTTTAGTTTCGAGTTTCAATCAAAAAATGGCTCAAAACTCATTTTCTTTTGGTTCTCTTTTATCAAAATCATTCATACAATATTCCTACAGCATTCCCATCATTTCATAACATATAATCAATGTCCAAAAATCCAGAAATCAATCTAATTATCAAGAAAACTCAAAACTTAACTATTTTATAACTTTTGCATTATAATTCTAAAAATGAATGTTATAGTAAGCTAGGATTCCTTACCCTTAAGTTCCCGAGGTTGCCTAGAACGAAATCCACTGATTAGAAGTCCCAAGTTCCAAGCTCCAAGTCCTTCTTTTCTAATTTCTTCCTATTTTTCCTATCTTTCTCTATTTTCTCATTTCTCTCAATTCTCCTTCTTGATTCCTCTTTGTTTTGAGGTTATGAATGGTCTGTGATGTATATATATATATATATATATATATATATACACACACACTCTCTCTCTTGAGAGCCCAATCAGACAAACCATAGGGTTACATGTGACACCCTGGATTCACCACCCCGCATACAAGAAGCTGGCTTCACCGGATGCTTGTCTGGTTCGCACCAGGACTCAAATAACTTTCCCTTTTATTATAATACAATAAAACTTTCACAGCCCTAAATACATGATTTATCAGATTACGAGCCCATCTATATCCATTCGCCTTCTAGTTGTATCCCAAAATTTTAGCACTTCAGGTTGTCCTAGTGAGCATAATCATCTTTGTACCAAAGAACTATAACAATTTATTTTCAAAACAAGAAACAGGAAAATGGAATGAGCCCTTGCCCAGTGAGAGTCCACCGTTTTCGTAAATATTTACCGAGTTGTAAAAATTACCCATGCATATAATTCAAACAGATTCTAACAGGTAGCAGGCATGACTCATGCAGAATTCACAGATAGATATTAAGAATGAAGGGCAGTCGCTTAAGGTTTTATTTGAACGATAAACGAACTAGCCAGTTCACCTCGAAGGCAGATCTTATCAGAATCAGAAGTAGAATCATATTATATCGGCAGCCACTCCCAAACAGATACAGACAGATGTGGGCCCCAGAATTCTAAACTGATTTCAAAATCAAGAACGCAGATGATCCAGACGACCAAGCCCTATGCTGGCTTGTGGGATCAAATCGCACCATATAATGGATCCGACAGGACTTATGTTCATAATTAGATTCAGTGCACAAAGAAAGTAGTTTGATGGGACAAAATCAAACACATAGACCCCCCATACAGAGTTACTGAGAGGCAAAACATTAGTATTTCTGTAGAATATAAAATATTGCATAGAGAAAAAGAGGTGGTTCCAAATTTTAAATAGGTAATTGTTATTTGCAGGTACTATTTTATTAAATATAGGTATCACTTAAGAGTTGAAATAAAAATATAGCCTTGTACTAATAGAATGTGGTAGGCGGTGGTTTGCAACCTTCGATCGACGGAAATTGCATGAAGAAGAAGAAGGCTTCACCGAAAACTGCAGGAAGAAGAAGAAGAAGTCTTTGCTGGCGGTTTGCAACCTTCAATCGACGAAAATTGCTGGAAGATAAAAAATTGAACCTTCGCCACAGGCTGGAGCCAACGATGGTGTTTTAAAATATCAAAAAGGCTTAATTATCTTTTGCCTCCTCAGTTTATAAATTTTGTCTTTTGCCCCCTTTGACTATTGGTCAAATAAGTTAAAGATATGTAATTACATTAATACCCTTCAATTATACTAGGTAACCAAAATGTGAGAAGTGTGATATTGTTTGGACAAAAGTACACTTACTGTTCATATATTATTAAAAAAAAAATTTTAATGTTCTAAACAGGTGCTAGGAAAAAGTTGGAAAGAAAAAAAAAAGAAGAATGAATTTTCATTGAATGGCATTGCAAGTTGCAACTCACTCAAGCTCCCAGGTCCAAGCACCAAAAATAGTGCAGTCAATTTTTTTTGCTTCTTTTCCACAAAACACAAGTCTAGACAGTTAACCATCTTCAAATCCCATAAAAATCAAGTAAACACAATCATCAAGAACCACGTTTACTAGTTATGAAGAGCCAAAAACCAACAAAAAGCTCACAATTAATCAGCTGCAGAAATCAAATGAACTACAAGCAGCAATGGAAAAAGCAACAACAACAATGAAAAGAGCCCAAAACAATGCTAATTGATTCAAAAAGGGTATCTTTGCCATAGCAGTACTATATTTAATACATCGTATCAATTGCTTATCCAAAAAAGAGGCAAAATAAACAAGTGATTGCCTACTCAAACCATATACTTCCAAAAGATTATGTTCAACCTAAGCAAAATATGAATGCCATCACTTGATCAGTCATAAATCAAAATTGATGTTCACTTTCATGCTGTGGAATAACATTGCTGGAACCATTATATGGATTTTTTTGACCAAAAACCAAGAATGAACCACGGGAAGAATGAAAAGATTGAGCGACAGAAGTGCAGCAGCAGGTTGAGCGACGGTGGAGCAGCAGCGGGTTGAGCGACAGCAGTGCAGCAGGAGGGTGACGACAGTGCAGCAGCAGGCTTAGCGCCAGTGGTGAAGCCGCGGGTTGGCGACGGCGGTTCCATAGGTTGAGCGACGACAATAATCTCTCCTTTGTTTTACTATTTTTACTGTATTTGATTGTAAGGGTATTTGACTATAAGATTTTTCCTTGCTTTTCTTATGGGTATTTTTGAAATAAAAATATGAAGTAAAGGGCATTAATGTCATTAGTTTGCAACCTTTCATCTTTATGGTTTAGGCCAGATTTCAAAATCAACTCTTCCATATCCTCTCTTATCTAAACAATCAAAGAATCTGTTACTTTGTTGTTTATGATTAATATATGTATCTTAGAAGTGATCTTGCTATATTTCTAGTTAGCCATATAGTGAGGGCATTAAACACTTTAAGGAAACTGATTCTACAAGCCTCAAATTACTTTTGTGACTTGTGACAAGTCTTTCTCTCTTCTACATTTTTTCTTTTATTTTTCTACAAATTTTCTTTTCCCTCTTTAAATGTTTTTGTTTCTTAAGTCTTGAAGATCCTTACATTCTCTTCAGTAACGTGTGAGTATTCATAATTAACAACATGAACATGGTAGCAGGGGATCCTAGCGTATCTCTCCCATTTTGATCCGTACAATTAAACAAAAATATCATTGGAAAAAGGATTGAGCCTAGGGGTGTCAAACGGGCGGGTATTAAATAGGTATTAAGTTAATAGATAATGGGTACCCATTACCCATTCAATTGATGATCTTAGTTCAAATGGGTAATGGGTAGCTATGGGTACCCATAATATCTATTATACAAAAATGTAAGGGTTATTTAATGGTTTATTAATAAATTTTTTTCAAAGCTTTTTAATTTCATTTTAATTCCCTTTTTTTTTTAAGCGGATTTTAATTTTTTGAATCTATTCTAAAATTTAAAATATTATATATTGTATACTTTTATATTTAATCGTATGTAATTTTGTGTCCAAACACAATTTTTAATTTTTTTATATTTTTATAAACCCATGCATGGCCCGACCCCATCCCGAGGCCCAAAACTAGCTCGAGGCCCAAAACAGGACCCCGCCAAAAACTTGCCCAGAACTGGGCCCAGCCCGAAACTGGCCCGAGGCCTGAAACTGGCCTAGAACTGGGCCAAAACCATTGGCCCGAACTGAACCGGCCTGGCTCGGCCCTGCCCGAACCCAAACCCATCCCGAAACCCGAGCATGAACTTGACTTGGAACCCGAACGAATTTTGAATTAGTATTTATAAGTGGACAATTTAAAAATATTATAAAAGAATAAATGGGAAAAAACTCAAAGTAATTGTAGGACACGAAAAATAAAGAAAAAAATAAGTTTGAAGAAAAAAAATAAAATGAGCCCACTAAAATAGGTGAGTTGTTGGGTTTTTGTTTATACTTTTAAGGGTAATTTTGGATGGGTATTTTTGGTACCCATGATGGACGGGTTTTAGGGTACCCATGTCAGGATTAGACCCCTAAACGTCATCGTTTAAGTTAATTATTAGTTTGTTAGTAAATTGTATAAATATCAGTCCTACCCTCATTGTAAGGTATGTTTTTGATGAATGAAAATCTGAGTTCTTTCCCCAATTCTTCTCCTCTCCCTATCAATGTTTTCTCCCCCTTCTAATTCTTCTATCTTTCTATTTTGATTTCTCCCTCAATTTAATTCTTTTTTCACTTTACTATCCTAGAGCATGACAACCTAA
Source organism: Leptodermis oblonga (assembly GCA_016801395.1). Classification (NCBI taxonomy): domain Eukaryota; kingdom Viridiplantae; phylum Streptophyta; class Magnoliopsida; order Gentianales; family Rubiaceae; genus Leptodermis; species Leptodermis oblonga. The sequence goes on from CM028753.1 coordinate 21,054,311, forward strand.
TGGGCTACTCTAAACTCGCCCATTATATATTTAGCCCAAGCTCACCCAGCCCATTATTTTTTTAGGTGAGTTTTATTGGGTTAAAACCCAATGAATTTGAGCGATTTTTAGGTTAATGGATTTTTTTGCCACCCCTAATTGAGCCCAATAATTACTTTTCCCTCATATACATCATTGTTCAAGTTCTGGGTTTAAGTACTGGTATCTTTTACTTGGTTTCTTTTGGAGATGCTACACTTGTCAATCATTGCCAAATATTTCATAATGACAGCATTTGTTAACAATCTCTTAAGTACACTCTTTCGAACGTAGAAGCCCGATTTATGAAAGAAACTTTCTCATATGATACACATATACATCAAAGCGCCTACCTTTATTTTTGGCTCTTCAACACTCTGCAAACTTATCTCCTCAACAATAATTACGGGCATATTCTTTTTGAACGTTTTGAAAATGGTTTTGAAAATAAGTTTTGGAAAATAGTTTTATAATGTAAAAAGTGTATTAAAAATGTAAAAAATAGATACTGAATAGTAAAAAGTTGTATTGAAAATGATTGAATGTGATTAAAATATATTAAATTTACTGTTGAAACCAAAATCGTTTTCAAAACGAAACAAAAAGAACAAGCCCTACTTTGTCCCTTGGGTTCAAACCGAAGCCTATGAAAACTTGCCTCCATTCGACCAAAATCACTGTACTAATGTAATCAACAAGTACAGCGTTAGCTTCAACTTCCTTGACGGGCACGTCAATTTGGACTCCTAACGTTTCATTATTCATATCAGTGACGATAGCGTGGATGGTGATAGCGACGGAGGACAGAGGAACGGCGTGAATACAAGCTGAAATTTGATTTGAGAAGTGGATGGGATTGGGGATCAAGTGGACTCAGACCACCTTTTTCTTAGTTATCTTGCTTCTAGTTGCTCAATAAAGGCTAATTCCTTGTGGCAATACTAAAGGAAACATCAAATTAGAAGAGTGTGTAGGAAATAAAGTAAAAAATTTAGAATAGTACAATGGAGATAACGGAAGAAAATGGAAGCTGAGTAGATAAGTGTAACAACGGAAGATGAGTAGCTGGACTTAGAATAATAAAAGGCCATTTTAGAAACGCTTAAATCTTTTATACCATCGTATGTTTGTTAGTTTGTTTGGCATTTGCCCCCTGTGTTTCTTAAATACATCTTTTGCCTCCCTTGACCATTAGTCAACCTTTTAAAATTATATAAAGACATTAATACCCTTCTATTTTATTTTACATTTAATTTTCACATGTATTTCAACATTTTGTATTTTTTTAGCAACAAAGTTTATATTTTCTGCTTAAAATATAATAGTGCAATTTAAAAAACTGAAAATGAAAATGTTTATTTTTATTTTTATTTCATTAAACATCATTGTTTTGTTTTTATTTTACAATAATGAAATTTTACATATATAATTTGGTATTTATTTAACTATTAACTTTTGTATTTAAAATGAAAAAAATATTTTTAAAATGTCAAATGATGAGAAAATTTAAATTTAAAATTTTAAAATATATTATATTAATTTAGTTGAAATTGGTAATGTATTTTCATATTTCTTTCAAAATTTATAACAATTTTTTACGTAACATTTACATTGTTGGTTGATACAAATTTTATTTTATTGTTTGTTTGAAACTGTTAAAAATTATAAAATAAAAAATTATTTTTTAAACTTTATAATAATATATTGTTGAATTAATTTCTTCTTTTTATTATATACTCTCTTCGTTTTAACAAAAGAATCATATTTAAAAGGGCAAATTACCTAAAACCCCCTCTGTGGTTAGCGAAAGTTATTATCCAACCTCCTATCGTTTAAAAAGCTACGAAAAACCCCCCTATTGTTTTCTGAAATGTGTAACGTTACAAATTTTTGTCATATTTAACGGACAGAAGGTTAGTTTTGTCATTTTGATATTATTATTATTTTGGTTTTTTTTATTATAATTTTTTAACATATCTTAATATTATTCTATTTCCAACACTTAACCCTAAGGCTCTGTTCTTTTCCGAACATAATCAGGAAAAGTATCACTTTTTTCTTAAAAATATTACACAAAGAAACAACATCATTTTTACAAAATTCACAATTCAAATTTAAAAATTTCCTCTAAATCTTCACTCACATAAATTTAAAAAAAACATAATCATTACATTTTTTCTTCTCTTTCCTACACAACTCCCCAAAAGAAATTTCCTTCAAAATAAAATTTTTCCCTAACCAAAAAATTCTCTATCTCATTTATTCCCCTTCTCTCTCTCTCTCTCTCTCTCTCTCTCTCTCTCGTCCGCCGCCCTCACTCTTCTTCATCTCCTTCACATTTCCCTTCCCTTCCCTTCCTTCCTCTCCATCTCTATCTCCCTCACCTTCCCATATATTCATGCCTCCCTCTCCCCTCGCCCACCATCTCCATCACCTTCACCTCCATCTCTAATTCCTTTCTCTCTATTGCGATGGCGAAAAACAAGAGGAGGAAATCGTGTTTGAAGTTGTGTTGCTCGGAAGTTGTATTTGAACACCGTAATTTTCCTCGAACAAGAGGAGGAAATCGATCTGGTTATCGATCTAAGCAAGAAGCTCGATGTCCGGCCTATGGTTGGAATCTGGGCCAAGCTCAGGACCAAACATTCTGGACACTTCGGGTCAACTTCGGGCGAGAAAGGTAAGTTCGGTCTGACAACTACCCAAATCCCAGGCGTGCTGAAAAAACTTGAACAATCTGGACTTCAATTGCTACATTTCATATTGGGTCCCAGATCCCAACCACTGTCCACCTCGCCGACGGATTTGGTGAGGCAACACAAAGGCGGGGTTGGGATTACGACCGGCAAAATGAGAACGCTGAGCAGAGCGCGATTTTTCGACGGTGAATAGTAACGGTGGCGGCACGGTGGCTGACGAATGATGTTGACTGAAAGAAATTTTTTTTTTTTTTTTCCTTCTTTTCTTCCTTGGTTTGCTTATTTCTAAACTCTAATTGTATTATAATGTTAATGATTAGTTTCTGGGATTGATTTAGTATAGTGTATTTTCTGTTTTAGAGCTGAAGTTAATTTTTTTTTAATTTTGAGCATGAATCTTTTGGAATTTTGAAAATTGTTGTTGAATGTTTTTGGAATTGAATGTTGCTTGTTCATACGGGAGAGTAATTAAAAAATTATGAATGGTAAAAGAAAAATGAGACAATAATTAAGATATAAAAAGATTTATAATTTGTAAAAAGAAAAATAAAAATTAAGATAAAAAAATTTATGATTTGCAGCAGAAAAGAGAAGAAATAATTAAAGGAAAAAAGTAATTAAATTTTAATTAATTTAAAGAAAGAAGAAGAAAAGTTAAATTTATAAATATTTGAAAGAAATTAAATATTTTAAATAAAAAAGAATAATATTTATATTTTTATTAAGGGTAAATATGTCATTGCATGAATGATAAATATGATATTATAGTTGTAAGCGTAAATATGTCATTTTACTTAAAAATTGTTGACTTTTGTATTTGACTGTTAAAATGGATGGAGAACTTAACGGTTACACATTTCAGAAAACAATAGGGGAGTTCTTCATAGCTTTTTAAATGATAGGGGACCAGATAATAACTTTCGCTAACCACGAGGGGTTTTAGGTAATTTGCCCTATTTAAAATTATATTTTAAATCTCATTAAATCTTTCTCACTATGTTCTGAAATTAAAATTTTCATAATTTATATAATATATTTTTGACACTTAAATGAATATATTAATATATATTAAAATTTTTCCATCCAGCCAAAATTTTAAAATATTTTAATTCACCGGAATTTTTCTTTTTATAAATTGTAAAACAAACTTAAATACAAAACGAATAAAAATAGTGAAAATCAAAATAAAATAAAATGTAGCCTTGTATATTTTAAGAAAAATTCTTAAAATATATACTTTATTGTTCAAAAATATAAAATATTTAAATAAATGTAATAATTATAGTAAAATAAAGTGTAAGGGCATGAATGTCTTTATTTTCTTTTTATATGGCTGACTAGTGGTCAAATGGGAGACAAAAGATGTATTTAAAAGAACACATGATGCAAAAGATGTATTTAAGAAACACATGAGGCAAATGTTAAACACACTAACAAACACATGGTGGTTTAAAAGATTTAAGCCTTTTAGAAAAAAAGAAAAAGTTACTCTGTAGCTTATACTCATTTCATTCCATTCAAAGAATCTACTGTATATTATTGTTATTGGTAATACAAAGTGGAATTTTCAAATTAGACAGATAGAATATTTACTCTATTAATATCAATAACTACCTTACACTCCTTTCAATTTTTTTTATCTCTCTTATCCTTAATAATATGATCATATGTGGTTTACAATTAGTCTATACTTAATAACTTAATAAATAAGGAAATAAAAAAATAAAGTGTATCAAATTAGTTAATTTTAGAGATTGTAAATTAATATTATAATAAGTTGTATCGTGGTCAAAGTTGATAAAATTTGTTTATATGTCCATTAGGCTCTGTTCTCTTATTAACTTAGTTAGAAAATTTTTTTTTTAGAGAAGAAATTTATTTTGGAGAAAATTTCTTTTGGAAATTTGTGTAGGAAAGAGAAGAAAAAGGGTAATGATTATGTTTTTTTTAAAATTTATGTGAGTGAGTATTTAGAGGGAATTTTAAATTTTGAATTGTGAATTTAGTAAAAATAATGTTGTTTCTTTGTGTAATTTTTTGAGAAAAAAATTATACTTTTCCTGATTATGTTACTCTATGTTCTCTTAGTCACATACTTAGGAAAAGTATCATTTTTTTCTTAAAAATATTACACAAAAAAATAACATCATTTTTACTAAATTCACAATTCAAAATTTAAAATTTCTTCTAAATCTCCACTCACATAAATTCAAAAAAAACATAATCATTACACTTTTTCTTCTCTTTCTTACACAAATTCCCAAAAGAAATTTTCTCCAAAATAAATTTCTTTCCTAACTAAAAAATTTCCTAAAAATGGTGACTAAGAGAACAGAGCCTTAGACTCAATTCTATTTACAGGCCACATTCTACTAAATGTAAGTCAATTTTTAAAATTTCAGCCCGTAAAATTACTAAAATGCCCTTCACTCTTATAAAGTAAAAATAATTTTTTTACTGGCCCATTTCTTCTTCTCCACTCGGTTACTAGCCCATTTCTTTCGTTCTTCTTCTCCACTCGGCACGCGACTCCCGGCGCTGCTTCTCCATTTCCGTCGACGTCCGTCCCAGCTAGCGAGCTCTCCATTCCGGCGCTCCATCCGTTGCTGCCAAGCTCTCCATTTCCGCGGCTCCATCCTTCTCTCCCGCCGCCGCCGTTCATTAGGTTAGTGTAATTTTTTTCGTTTTTTAAATCGGTTTGTTCCAAATGTTGAAATTTAATTGAGTTGTTTGTTGTGGAGTTTATGGGCAAGTTTACGAATGCATGTTTGTTGCATTTTCCAGCTGTTACGTGGATAAGTAATGTGTAATTTTCCAAGCATGTATGTTGGGTTGTAGTTTGGTCTATTTTTGAAGTTTTTAATGGAAATTTTGCTATGAATCTTGAAAGATTGTATTGGATTGGTAGTGTAGTAATTTTAGTGGCTAAGTTGCGTTACCGGCTGTGGCGTTAAGATGGTAATTTCCGTCGTTGTTCGTCGGAAAAATGGTTTTCCGGCGAACAACACGGAAGGGGAAGCGATTTTCCCACAAAAAAGGCCACCCCGCGTGGCGTTTTTTGGTGGGAAAATCGCTTTCCCGAAGCGATTTTCCAGGGTAAAATCGGCGAGAAAAGGTAAAATTTGACAAGAAAAACGCCTAGTTCATGCGAATTTTCTTGGAAAAAACGCCTGGAGGAGGCGATTCTTTTTGGGAAAAACGCCTACTCTGGATTATTTTTAAAATTTTTTCCCTTTAATATGTTGTTTGTTTCTGAATTTCTTTAAGTACAGATGGAGGACAGATTTAAAGGTAATATATTCCATCGGACGGGAAAAAGATCCAAATCCGGAAAGAGTAGTAATCTGGAAACATCCCGGGAGAGTGTTAATCCGGATAAATCCAGGGAGCCTATTATTCAAGAGTCGGAAAATGCCCCTCGTGTTCCTCCAACGGCGTCTGAGCGTTCGAGGAAGGTAGTTGCAAGATCGTGAGCATCTTCTGCGACTGGGAATGTCATTGCTCCTATTACTAAAGACTCATTTCAACATTCCGTGTTTGGAAATGAGTACATTGGTGCGTCCTTTACAGAACAACGTTTCGCCCCGCCTTTTTCAGATATTGAAATGTCCCACGATGATTGTGACGGCGAGGGGGCTTTTGGAAGAAGTGATGCTGAAGGCTAATACAAGCAGGGAACTAAGTAGGAGAGCTGGGAAAGGACTCATGGGCAGTGAGGCTAGGGCAGCGATTGCAGGGTGGAAGGAATACAGGGAGCTAGACCATCTGCTCGAAGGTGGTCCTGTAATCCCTGAGTTTCTCTTGAGTTTCAAAGGCCACACTGTCTGCCACGTCTGGCATGGAGAGGTAATTCTATTAAATTGCGCACGTTTATATGTGATGTATTCAATGAATTAGTATTTTTCTAATTATCTATGCTTCATTACTTGTGATCCAAACTATCATAATAAAGTATGTTCGTACGGTTTACTTTTTTTTTACAAAATGAATGCTTTAGGAATTGTATCCCTCTGTTTTAATTTCGTTGTTTACATTTTGTAGGAACGGGGGATACTAAAATGTCATAATGGGGCCGATCGATTGAAAAATTGGCCGGTCGATGATGAGATGAAAAAGCTTGTTGAGGGGTCCGGATTGGCCCATTGAGTACAGTGCATGCATGATGAGTTAGACGTTGCTTTGCTCTGTGCCTTTGTGGAGAGGTGGCATCCGAAGACCAACTCTTTCCACTTGCCATTCGGGGAGATGGCAATAACATTGCATGATGTTGCATACATATTGCGCATTCCGCTGGAGGGTAGGCCCATTTATGAAAAAACAAAGACTACACAAATAGCGACGGATGTTGCAGCTGTGTTGGGGAAAGATGAAGTGAAAATGGATAAGCCTGGCTTTGTGAAGTTGACAAGCATTGAGGTGAATTGTGCCGGTAAATTTGATTAAGTTAATGCCGCCTCGGGTTATTTATTGTGGGTTTTAGGGCTTTCCTTGTTTGTGGACAAGTCGAAAACCCACGTCTCTGAGCAGTATTTAACTTTCCTTCGCGATATTGAGACAGTAAGTGAGTACTCGTGGGGCGCTGCTTGTTTGGCGTACTTATACCGCCAACTTGGGAAGGCATCTAGGGTACACAGTGCACAGTTTTCTGCTTGTTTGACTTTGCTTCAGGTTTGTCACTGTACATGTTGTTTTCCTTATCATACATTGCTGTATTTTGTTTAAAATATGTACTGATTGTTCTTCTGTTCATTATTATTCGGAAATGTTATTTACAGGCCATATATTACTAAATGTATGCCACTTTTTAAAATATTAGGGTGTGAAATGACCGAAAAGCCCCTCTCCTTTATCAAGTAAAAAAAAAAATTCACTTTGCCTAAACTCCTCCTCCTCCTAGCTGCTCGCTGATGCTGCTTCGGTCTGCTACTACGTTCGCTGCTGCTTCGTTCTCTGCTGCTTCGGTCTCCATTTTCCTCTCCAATTTTGGCTTCTCCATTTCCGGCCGCATTCTTCCATTGTTGCGAAGCTCCATTTCCGGCCATTCCACTCTGACGTGAAGCGTTAATTAGGTGTGGTGTTTTTTTTCCATCTTTAAATTTTGTTCCAAATGTTGGAATTGAAGTGAATTGGTTGTTGTTTTGTTTATGGGCAAGGTTTTGAATGCATGTTTGCTGCGTTTTTTGGCCATTTCGTGCATAATTATTGTGCAATGTGCATGTATGTTGGATGTGTAATTGGTTCCATTTTTTGAAGTGAATGGAAATTTTGGCTTGAAACTTGAAAGATTGCATTGTTTTGGTTGCTTAGTAATGTTTTAGTGGCTAAGTTGCGTTACCGGCTGTGATGTTAACAAATAGTAGGTAAAATTCCGTGGTTGAGCTTTCGGAAAACCGTTTTCCCGGTGAAGAACCCGGAAAAACACTTCGGGGAAGCGAATTTCGTAGTGAAAAACGCCACCGGGAGGCGTATGTTCTAGAGAAAAACGCCTCTTTCAGGCGTGTTTTTCTGGAACAAACGCCTCCAGGGGGCGTTTTTTCCGGGAAGGAGCGCTTGAAGTAGGCGTTTGTTCCAGAAACAAACGCCTCCACAAGGCGTTTGTTCCAGAAACGTTTCGTTTTGAAAATTGTTTACATATAAAATGTTGTTTGTTTATGATTTTCTTTTAATGCAGATGGGGGACAGATTTAAAGGTAATATATTCCGTCGGACGGGAAAAAGATCCAAGTCCGGTAAGAGTAGTAATCCGGAACCATCCCGGGAGAGTGTTAATCCGGATAACTCCGGGGAGCCTTTTATTCAAGAGGCGGAAAATGCCCCGCGTATTCATCCAACGGCATCGGAGCGTTCGAGGAAGGTGGTTGCACGATCGCGTGCATCTTCTGCGACAGGGAATGTCATTGCTCCCATAACTGAAGACTCATTTCAACATTCAGTGTCTGGACATGAGTACATTGGGGCGTCCTTTACATAACAACCTTTCGCCCCACCCTTTTCAGATGTTGAGATGTCTCACGATGATGGTGACGGCAAGGGGGCTTATGGAAGAAGTGATGGTGAAGGGGCTAATACTAGCAGCGAACCAAGTAGGAGAGCTGGGAAAGGACTCATGGGCAGTGAGGCTAGGTCAGCGATTGCAGGGTGGAAGGAATACAGGGAGCTGGACCATCCGCTAGAAGGTAGTCCTGTAATTCCTGAGTTGCTCTTGAGTTTCAAAGGCCACACTGCCTACCACGTCTGGCATGGAGAGGTAATTCTATTAAATTTCGCACGTTCATATGCGATGTTCAATGAATTAGTATTTTGGTAATTATCTATGCTTCGTTACTTGTGATCCATAATGGCAAAATGAAGAAAGTTTGCACGGTTTATTTATTTATTTTTTTTTGCAAATTAAATACTTTAGGAATTGTATCCCCTGGTTTTATTTCGTTGTTTACATTGTGTAGGAACGGGGGATACTGAAATGTCATAATGGGGCCGATCGATTGAAAAATTGGCCGGCCGATGAAGAGATGAAAAAGCTTGTTGAGGGGTCTGGATTGACCCATTTAATCCAGTGCATGCATGATGAGTTAGACGCCGCTTTGCTATGTGCGTTTGTGGAGAGGTGGCATTCGAGACCAACTCTTTCCACTTGCCGTTCGGGGAGATGACAATCACATTGCATGATGTTGCATACATATTGCGCATTCCGCTGGGGGTAGGCCCATTTATGGCAAAACAAAGATTACACAAATAGCGACGGATGTTGCAGCTGTGTTGGGGAATGATGAAGTGAAAATGGATAGGCTTGGCTTTGTGAAGTTGACAACCATTGAGGCGAATTGTGCCGGGAGATTTGAAAATTTAATGCTGCCTCGGTTATTTATTGTGGGTTTTAGGGCTTTCCCTGTTTGTGGACAAGTCTAAAACCCACGTTTCTGCGCAGTATTTAACCTTCCTTCGCGATATTGAGACAGTAAGTGATTACTCGTGGGGAGCTGCCACATTGGCGTACTTATACCGCCAACTTGGGAAGGCGTCGAGGGCACATAGTGTACAGTTTCTGCTTGTTTGACTTTGCTTCAGGTTTGCCACTGTACATGTTGCTTTCCTTATAACTATTCGCTGTATTTCGTTACAAGATATGTACTGATTGTTCTTCTGCTCATTATTATTAGAGCTGGATATATGAATACTTCCCAACATTCAGCCCACCGAAGAAGCGGTCGTGGAATACTGGATGGCCGGCGGCAATGAAATGGCAAGTTGGTACTGGGAAGAAGCGTATTGCAAAATATGATTTGGAGGCATACAGGAGGGTCCTAGATGCACTGCAGCCGAACGAGGTAATATGTCTATTCTTTGTGATTACGAACAGTTCTTTTATGTTATTGTGCTACAGTTGGTGATTTATTTCATCATCGGCCAGGTTAATTGGATCCCATTTGAGCCCAATCCGGCATTGGTCCATAAAATCTCCTTGTATAGGGGCGTTATATATTGAGTTAACGTTGAAGAGCCCTATATGCCGGATTGGGTGATAAGACAGTTCGGATACGCCCAACAAGTTCCATTTCGTGTCTTTAAACCGAATGAGTGCTATAGAGGCCCAGAGACAAAGAAGTATGTCTGCAAATACGTTGCGGATCTGAGTGGTTGGGAAATCTCGCATACAAGACTTCTGCGAGATATGAAGAGGGCGGAGTATACTGACGAAGCAAGCGAGGATTACCTTGAGTACTTCCGGTCGCGTTCGTACATCCGTGTCAGTAGTGGTCCTGTCGAGGAATACACTCCTGATCCTACTCAGTTGTCCTTCAATGCAGTGAGTTTATGATGATGTTTTATTTTATTTTATTCTTCCCTATATTTGTCTTACTAGTTGCTGATTGGCATCGTCATTTTATTTGTTACAGCGACTTCAGTATTTAGCCTCTCGGGCAGTCTATTTTCATCCAAGGGTTGAACACGCTGTCAACCCTGAGACACGTAGGCAAGCTATTGCAGACGTTGCTTATCATTTGGAGGGCCTGATGCCGGGACTGGAACAGCTTGCGCTGCGACCTCCATTTCAGCCTTAGTGCACAGCTTTCCTTATGTTTGGATTATGTATCTTGTGATTTTGATGTAATGTTGGATGATTGTTTCTTTTTTTTTACTCCCCAATAAATATATATGTCGAAATAGTGCCTTTTATTGGGAGTGACGTTGATTGAAGTGCAGAAAAAAATTTAGTGATCCATTATGTGGTATGAACAGGGATTCAGGTGCTCATATACAGGGGAGACTCTGCCCAAATTTCATACAATTTATACACAGTAGCACTGTTTTAGTGAAAATTTTGTGTTCCCGGATGTAGGTAACATTGTTGGGTTCAATGCGCCGTTGTTTTGGTATCGAAGCGCTTGAGGAATGCGACTGAAACCAAGAAAAACGCCCTAATCAGGCGTTTTTATCGCGTATAATCGCCTGACTTAGGCGTGTTTTTTGGAGAAAAATGCCTAATAGAGGAGGCGTTTTTTTCCAAGAAAAACGCCTAAGTCAGGCGTTTTTCCAGAACAAAAACGCCTCTCTTAGGCTTTTTATTCCATTCAGTCGCCTACCTCAGGCGATATTCCAGAAAAACGCATCACTCAGGTGTTTATCTGGAATAAAAACGCCTGAGGTAAGCGATTTTCTTGGATTTAAACGCCTCTCTGAGGCGTTTTTCTCAGATAAAAACGCCTCATCCAGGCGTTTTCTCTGATGACAGCCCCTCATTCATCCAATTGTCACTTCAACAACAACCCACATTCTCAAACATATACAGTCCATAGGATCCCTAATACAATACTGCAATTTAACATTTCTAAAGAAGTTAACTGACTAATAATAATTCCCATCGGAATGTAATTGGCAATACAAACCTAACCACAATCATAAACTACTGCAATAATTAGCAACATAACAAATATATTCTAAATATATAATACATCTATATGTCAATACAAACACAACCGAGGATGCCATAAATTTGAAATCATAAATCCCTACGCCCTAATCGATAACTATTGTGGGTTCCCTGTCTACATTGCCTAAGCTAGCAACGTACAAGCTCTGATATCTATCCAATCGAGGTTTTAACCTTTCCTCCAAATCATCCATCAGGTCGTCCTTATGGTGTCTCCACAACACACTGACAGGGGGCAACAGGATTTCACCTCTCGTCTCCAAACAAATGAAATGGTTGCCCCGGATATGTCCCATAGTGATATAAGTGGTCGGATCATCATATACACCGGACTCCCGCAATCGAAGTGGAAGGAAGGTGCAACACTCCGCTCCGTAAAAAGCGAATACCCTCTGGTACCTCGTGACGACAAGTAGTCCAAATAGATAAGTATCGAACCAGAACTCCTCTGTTGCTGGACTTATGTGGTAATCCAACACTTGAAAGGCTTTATAGTACATAGCTTCACCGAGGACGCCAAACCATAATGAGGCATACGCATGAAGTTCATGTAACATCTCCCGTCGGACTTGCGACCAAAGTGAGTCGTCACCATGTACGAATTTAGAGATTACCCTGAACCCACATTGTCCAACCCCCATTACATTTTTATAATCAATGACATAATCGAACACGAAGTGTTTAACCAAAGACGGGAGGTTGAAGGGCCAGTTGAATTCGTTAGGAGTCATTCGAATACTCCTGGATGATGACCCACTTGACCTGCTGCAACCTGCACATAGTATTTGAATGCATGAACAATAGATGCATCATAATAAATAATTGAAACAACAACCAATTGCAAAGGATATGACAACTATATGTACCTCTGCCTCTGCCTAGGCCGGCTTCCCTCTCGGCATGCTCGTATCCAGAAAGGTCTCGCTGCGTCGAGTTATTCCTCGGTCTTCCCCTACGTGGCCTTTGAATGGGATCTGCGAGGTCAACAATCTCTGGATGCAAAGTGCTATGCATGACACCCGCTACCCTATAAATGTCCGCAGTCGGACGCTGCGAGGCTTCCACATACATCTCATGCAGTCGACCTTGTGCTGTCTGCCGTTCCTCATCGCTAGGCATGTTCCTCTCATCCAAAGATAGGGTCCTCCAGAAGAGGTCCACATCCAAGGGATCAATAGGTGTGTAATTGCTAGCCATTTCAATCATCTGATGCGCACACGGCAAGCCATAACTGGTTCGCAGTTCACAACCACAAATCTCACTATTCGCCCCATAGACTGCACCTCTCTTTTTGTATTCTTGTAACAGCAACAGTATGGCATCTTGGGAAACTCTGCCATTGATCCTACTATACAACATGTAATTGGCTTCACGGATTGTTTTGCTGCGGGATGCCTCCATTTTACTACGTATCTCACCCAAACGCAACTTTATCATCTCATTTATAGTCAGAAATATTGTAGGAAATGAACCTCTATCAGTTTTAATGGCGCGCTTCAACATTGCGTGCGCACTCTCAGCCCTGCATATATAAAAGACGAACAAATGTAATGTTGTACATAAGGGAATAATGTGCAATGGTATCATATATATATTACTGTAGGCAAAAAAAATGAATAGTCTCACATGTTGTTTGTGCGCCCTCCATAATGTTTTATCTCTTTAGTTCAGACTGAGACAAAGTTGGTCCTGTGGGGATCCAACCAAGTATGGTGCAAATAATTAACCACGGACATCCACCGGCCTCTATATTTGGTCTCTATGATCTCCACAGCTTTCGTGAACTTTTCATACGTTAGAGCACTCATAACTCTTCTCCACCGTCCTTCAAACTCATCTAATATATCTTTGTCCGTACACACAGTGAGTGTTTTCTTCTTCACATCCATGGCAATATGCCGTTTACACAGTAGTTGCTTAGACTCGGGAAAAACAACGTGCACAGCTTTCATTAGAGCTGACTCTCTGTCCGTCATAACAACATGGGGATATGTCAATGGATCAAAAAGTTACCTCAACCTAGTCATAGCCCAGAAGTAAGTTGGATATGTCTAATCCCTCAAGAAAGCAAAGGCAACATGTATGTATTGATCCGTCGGAACATGAGCGACTATATGAAGCATAGGCATGTCATACCGGTTGGTCTTGTATGTCGTATCCATATACAAAACGTACGGAAACGTACGAAGCATACTAGGAACATCCGCATGGGCGAAGAACACGTTCTCAAGCGCGTTACGCTCATCTTCCGCTGTGTACTAATAGTAGTACCTGTAATCCTGCATCAGTTTCAAGAAATACTGTATATGACTTAAATCTCCCCTCTCTTCTCTTCTAACCTTTGCCGTTTCATTGTAAACCTGCCTGATACGTGTGACATTAGTCGCATTGTCATATCGCAGTTTTGACAGCATCTGCTTTGGAGCCACATTTATCTTCATCATTTCTGAAATTTTCTCCTTTTTCTCGTCATTCAACTGGGATTGCTTATGATGCCAGTTTCTAATCAGGGGTAATTCATGATTGTGGTGGCCTTTAATGACACTCAGCTTCCAGGTACCCCCACTAATTTTTTTTCCTGATATTTTAAAAGGACAACCAGTCAGTTTGCTACTAGTATTGTTACGGGATATTTTCCCTTTAACTGGGGGTGCTTTGCTTCTAACTTCCCCCGATCTATCACAACAAATGTCAACTCTCCCTCTTCTCCCTTTGAGAGGCCCCTTTCACTTTTTAGAAGAGGTAATTTTCGTATCAAACCGATGCTCGGCAGCTCTGACTTCAACCCAACCAATCAACTCAACTCGAGTCGTGAACTCTTCCGAAGTCCTAAATACATCCGTGTAATCTAGACAGTTTCCCTCATCCAAAACGTGCGGAGCCTGTCAAGCAAACCAATATAATATTAGAAATTCCCGCAATCGGGGTAAAAATGAAGGAAGGCCATATAAGGGAAAAAATCGCCTGTAGGGGGCGTTTTTTTTCAAAAAAATCACCTCTCTATGGCGATTATATTGGAAAAAATCGCCCAGGGTGGGCGTTTTTTCCCAAAACAATCGCCAAAGACGGGCGATTTTTTTTGAAAAAAAAGCCAAAGGCCACTGATTTTTTTTAAAAAAATCGCCTAACAGTGGCGATTTTTTTTAAAAAAAGGCCCCCCTCTGGCGATTTTTTTAAATAAAATCGCCAGTGTTGGGCGAGTTTTTTTTCGAAAATTGGTGGCCTTGGGCGATTGTATCAGAAACAATCGCTCAGGAGAGGCGATTGTTTCTGATACAATCACCCGTCGTGGGCGATTCGCACCCAGTATTCCAAAATCATGCAAAAGGTCCTACCTTTAATCCATACAAATTGTAATGTCATACGTACCGTGTAATATGGATCTTCATTTGTATTTTCCGCCATGAAATTCAAGCAAAATTCGTTTATTATGCTTCAATGAATGTAGTGAATTTTTGGTGAAGGGAAGAAAATGGAGAAGAAATGGGAGGAGGAATGTATGGATGTGTTTAGGGTTGTGGGATAGGAATGGATGAAAAAGGTGGGTAAATTTGGGGTAAAATGTTGGTAAATTTTTTTTCACCAAGGTAATTACCAAGGGTATTAACGTCTTTTTACCACTTAAAATTTTTAAAAGTGTTCTGCATTTAGTAAAAATGTACCTGTAAATAACATGCCCCTTATTATTAGAGCTGGATATATGAATACTTCCCAATATTCAACCCACCGAAGAAGAGGTCGTGGAAATTGGATGGCCTGCGGCAATGAAATGGCAAGTTGGTACTGGGAAGAAGCGTGTTGCAAAATATGATTTGGAGGCTTACAGGAGGGCCCTAGATTCACTGCAGCCGAACGAGGTAATATGTCCGTTCTGTGTGATTCCGAACAGTTTTTTTATGTTACTGTGCTACCTTTGGTGATTTTTTTTATTATCGGCCAGGTTAATTGGATACCATTTGAGCCCAATCTGGCATTGGTCCATAAAATTTCCTTGTATAGGGGCCTTATATATTGCGTTAACGTTGAAGAGCCCTATATGCCGGATTGGGTGTTAAGACAGTTCAGGTACGCCCAACAAATTCAATTTCGTGTCTTCAAACCGAAGGAGTGCTACAGAGGCCCAGAGACAAAAAAGTATGTCTGCAAGTTCGTTGCTGACATTAGTGGTTGGGAAATATCTCATACGAGGCTTCTGCGAGATATGAAGAGGGCGGAGTATACTGACGAAGCAAGCGAGGATTACCTTGAGTACTTCCGGTCGTGTTCGCACATCCGTGTCAATAGGGGTCTTGTCGAGGAATACACTCCTGATCCTACTCAGTTGTCCCTCAATGCAGTGAGTTTAGGATGATTTTTTATTTTCTTCTTACCTATATTTGTCTTACTAGTTGCTGATTGAGATTATCATTTTAATTGTTACAGCGACTTCAATACTTAGCCTCTCGGACAGTCTTTTTTGATCCAAGGGTTGAACACGCCGTCAACCCTGAGACACGTAGGCAGGCTATTGCAGAAGTTGCTTATCATTTGGAGGCCCTGATGCCGGGACTCGAAGAGCTTGCACTACGACCTCCATTTCAGCCTTAGTACATTATATTCCTTATGTTTGGATTATGTATCTAGTAATTTTAGTGTAATGCTGGATGAGTGATTTTTTTTTATTCACCAATACAATTTAGATGATGAATTAGTGCCTTGAATTTGGTGTACCGTTGATTGAATTATATATCATAATTTAGTGATCCATTATGTAGTATGAACAGGGATTCATGTGCTCATATACAGGGGAGACTGTCCAAATTTCATACCATTTAAACACACTAGTACTGTTTTAGGGCATATTTTGCATTTTTGGCTATAGCTAACATTGTTGGGTAAAATGCGGGGTGGTTCGTAATGCAGAAATGATTTTTCGACGAACCACCTCTAAGAAAATCGCCTTTCTCAGGCGTGTTTTTGGTATTTAATCACCTGAGTCAGGCGATTTTATTGGAGAAAATCGCCTGACTCAGGCGATTTAATAGAGGAAAAATGCCTATAGAAGGCGTTTTTATTGGAGAAAATCGCCTGAGTCAGGCGATTTTCTCCAATAAAATCGATTTACATCTAATTTTCACTTGCACACCAAACCACAATCCTACACATCTGAAGTCCTTATCATCCCTAATACAATACTACAATAGAAATTTGCTAAAGAAATTAACAGATTTATTGTAATTCCCATCGGAATGTAATTGGCAATACAAACCTAACCACAATCAAAAACTTCTGAAATAAGTAGCAACATGACAAATATATTCTAACTATACTGTACATCTAAATTTCAATACAAACCTAACCGAGGACGCCATACATTTGAAATCATAAATCCCTACACCCTAATCGATAACTATCGTGGGTTCCCTGTTTAAATTACCTATACTAGCAACGTACAAGCACTGATATCTATCCAATCGAGCTTTTAACCTATTCTCCAAATCATCCATCATGTCGTCCTTATGGTGTCGCCACAACACACTGACTGGAGGCAACATGATTTCACCTCTAGTCTCCAAACAAATGAAATGGTTGTCCCGGATATGTCCCATAGTGATATATGTGTTTGGATCATCACATACGCCGGATTCCGGCAAGCGAAGTGGAAGGAAGGTGCAACATTTCGCTCCGTAAAATGCGAATACCCTCTGGTATATCGTGGCGACAAGTAGGCCAAATAGATAAGTATCGAACCAAAACTCCTCTGTTGCTGGACTTATGTGGTAATCCAACACTTTAAGAACTTTATTGTACATAGTTTCACCGAGGACGCCAAACCATAATAAGACATACGCATGAAGTTCATGTAACAACTCCCGCCGCACTTGCGACCAAAGTGACTCGTCACGATGTACAAATCTAGAGATTACCCTAAAACCACAGTGTTCATCCCCCATTACATTTTTGTAATCAACGACATAATCGAACACGAACTGTTTAACCAAAGACGGGAGGTTGAAAGGCCAGTTGGATTCGTTAGGAGTCATACGAATACTCCTGGATGATGACCCACTTGACCTTCTGCGACCTGCACATGTTATTCATATGAATGAAACAATAGATGCATCATAATAAATAATTGAAACAAAAAACATTGCAAAGGATATGACTACTATATGTACCTCTGCCTCTTGATCTGCCTCTGTCTATGCCGGCTTCCCTCTCGGCATGCTCGTAGCCTGAAAGGTCTCTCTGCGTCGAAATGTTACTCGGCCTTCCCCTATGTGGCCTTGAATGGGATCAGCGAGGTCAACAATCTTTGGATGTAAAGTGATATGCATGACACCCGCTACTCTATAAATGTCCGCAGTCGGATGCTGCGAGGCCTCCACATACATCTCATGCAGTCGACCTTGTGTTGTCTGCCGTTCCTCATTGCTAGGCATGTTTCCCTCATCCAAAGATAGGGTCCTCCAGAAGAGGTCCACATCCAAGGGATCAATAGGTATGTAATTCGTGGCCATTTCAACCATCTGATGCGTACACGACAAGCCATAACTGGTTCGCAATTCACAACCACACATCTCACTATTCGCCCTATAGACTGCACCTCTCTTTTTGTATTCTTGTAACAACAACAGTATGTCATCTTGCGAAACTCTGCCATTGATCCTACTATACAACATGTAATTGGCTTCACAGATTGTTTTGCTCCGAGATGCCTCTATTTTACTACGTATCTCACCCAAATGCAACTTTATCCTCTCATTTATGGCCAGAAATATTGTAGGAAATGAACCTCTATCAGTTTTAATAGCGCGCTTCAACATTGCGTGCGCACTCTCAGCCCTGCATATATAAAAGACGAACAAAAGTAATGCTTTACATAAGAGAATAATGTGTAATGGTTTCATATATATAACTACAGGCAACAAAATTTAATAGTCTCACATGTTGTTTGTGCGCCCTCCATAATATTTTATCTCTTTAGTCCAGAATGAGACAAACTTGGTCCTGTGGGGATCCAACCAAGTATGGTGGAAATAATTAACCACAGTATCCACCGGCCTCTATATCTGGTCTTTATGATCTCCACAGATTTCGTGAACTTTTCATACATTAGAGCACTCATTACTTTTCTCCACTGTCCTTCAAACTCATCTAATATATCTTTGTCCGTACACACAGTGAGTGCTTTCTTCTTCACATCCATGGCAATATGCCGTTTGCACAGTAGTTGCTTAGAATCGGGAAAAATAACGTGCACAGCTTTCAGTAGAGCTGACTCTCTATCCGTCATAACAACATGGGGATATGTCAATGGATCAAAAAGTTGCCTCAACCTAGTCATAGCTCAGAAATAAGTTGGATATGTCTCATCCCTCAAGAAAGCAAAGGCAACATGTATGTATTGATCCGTCGGAATATGAACGACTATCTGAAGCATAGGCATGTCATACCGGTTGGTCTTGTATGTCGTATCCATTTACAAAACGTAAGGAAACGTACGAAGCAGACTAGGAACATCTGCATGGGCGAAGAACACGTTTTCAAGCGCATTACGCTCATCTTCTGCTGTGTACCAATAGTATTACCTGTAATCCTGCATCAGTTTCAAGAAGTATTGTATAGGATTTAAATCTCCCCTATCTTCTCTTCTAACCTTTGCCGTTTCGTTGTAAACCTGCCTGATACGTGTGACATTATTCGCCTTGTCATATCGCAGTTTTGACAGCATCTGCTTTGGAGCCAAATTTATCTTCATCATTTCTGAAATTTTCTCCGTTTCCTCTTCATTCAACTGGGACTGCTTATGATGCCAGTTTCTAACAAGGGGTAATTCATGATTGTGCTGGCCTTTAATGACACTCAACTTTCAGGTACCCCCACTAATTTCTTTCCTTGATATTTTAAAGGGACAACCAGTCAGCTTGCTACTAGTGTTGTTACGGGATATTTTCCCTTCAACTGAGGGTGTTTTGCTTCTAACTTCCCCCGATCTATCACAACATATGTCAACTCTCCCTCTTCTCCTTTTGAGAGGCCCCTTCCATTTTTTAGAAGAAGTTATTTTCGTATCAAACTGATGC
The DNA here is from genome assembly GCA_016801395.1 of Leptodermis oblonga. Taxonomy (NCBI): domain Eukaryota; kingdom Viridiplantae; phylum Streptophyta; class Magnoliopsida; order Gentianales; family Rubiaceae; genus Leptodermis; species Leptodermis oblonga. Next base: position 21,074,026 of record CM028753.1, read on the forward strand.
TCCGTAGCTCTGATTTCAACCCAACCAATCAATTCAGCTCGAGTCGTGAACTCTTCCTCAATCCGAAATACATCCGTGTAATCTAGAAAGATTCGATCATCCAAAATATGCGAAGCCTGTCAAGCAAACCAATATGACATTAGAAATTCCTGAAATCGAGAAAAAAAAAATGGAGTAGGGCCATATAATCGCCCATCAGGGTGAGAATCGCCCTCGGTGTGCGATTTTATCATATAAAATCGCTTTTACTAGGCGATTTTATATGATAAAATCGCCACAGGCCACCGATTTTATTGAAAAAAATCGCCCCAATCTGGCGATTTTCTTAAAAAAAAATGGCTAGATTGGGGCAATTTTTTTTAAGAAAATCGCCAGATTGGGGCCATTTTTTTCAATAAAATTGGTAGTCTGTGGCGATTTTATCATATAAAATCACCCAGTAAAGGCGATTTTATACGATGAAATCCCCCACCGGAGGCGATTCTCACCCAGTGAACCAAAATCATAAAAAATGTGCTACCTTTAATCCATAGAAATTGTAATGTCATACGTACCGTGTAATATGGATCTTCATTTGCATTTTCAGCCATGAAACTCAAGCAAAATTCGATTATTATACTTGAATGAATGTAGTGAATGTTGGGTTTAAGGAAGATGGGAGGGAGGATGTATGAATGACTTGCTTGTGGGAAAGGAATGGATGAAGAAGGTGGGTAAAGTAGGGTAAAAATGTGAGTAAATTTTTTTTTTCTTAAGGTAAGAATCAAGGGTATTAAAGTCTTTTTACCATTTAAAATTTTAAACGGTGTCATGCATTTAGTAAAATAGTACATGTAAATAATGTGCCATTTCTTGTTTAAGGCCAATAAACCAAAGTTACCGAATCGATAACGTCCCTAGTACCTACATCGAGTTCTTGATTGTGGCTCAAATCCCGGGCCACACGGCTCCCGCCACCGATATATATATATATATATATATATATATATACCCATATATAAATTATAAACCACAAAAAAGAATGAACAGTGGATAAAGTGGGCGAAGGGTAGCCTGAATTCAGCGACTCTCTGAGCAGCGAAGCTCAACTGAAGTGAACCAATTTTGAATGGCTGCCGCTGTAAATGTTTGCCGCCTCAAACTCATCTCATTTCCGTCATCTTCACCTCTCCTCCACCACCACCACCACCACCACTATACCTTTAAGCATCGCTCCAAGGTCGGACGACTTCTAACTTGCCAGACCACCTCTAATCTTCCGTCGACCAAACCAACCGTTTCCAATTTCGACCCCCAACTCGCCGTCCTCGCCGGCAAAGATCGCCTCTCAAAGGTTGATTATTTTCGCTACTTAAAATAAATATATACGGATTTTATGAATTCATGGAAGGATTTCTTTGCAGGTGCCCATTAAAAATATTCGGAATTTCTGTATAATAGCGCATATCGATCATGGGAAGTCGACTCTGGCAGACAAGTTACTTCAGATTACTGGTACTGTGGAGAGTCGGGACATGAAGGAACAGTTTCTGGATAATATGGATTTGGAGAGAGAAAGGGGAATTACCATTAAATTGCAGGTTATTATGCTTTACCTTATACAAACTATACCTTTGTTGTGGTTTGGGTAGTTTTAAACGGGCTTGGATTTTGATGTGTTACTTTTTGATTGCATTCGACACCATTGGGGAAGAGGAATTATGATGGAAAATGCTAATCACACAACAATCCGAGCCATCTTTCTTAAAAACTTGTTTCGAAATTTAAAACTTTCAATCCAAACTACAACTTGATAGGCAAACTAAAACAAGTGTTGCGTTCTTAGAACTCAATCCATGTATAGACCCTAAGTCCACAATCAATGTTATGACTCTTAGATAGTTGCGTATATAATCTTTTGAACATAATTTACGAAGTTGTTAAGAATCCCTTTATAACACAGAGACTGTTGGCGAGAATAACTTTTAAAACAATTTAAAGGATTCAGAAAAGGAAAAAAAAAAAAAAAAAAAAAAAAGGCGCTGGCTGTTTGTTATAAATGTAGGGGTGATCATGGTTAGATCTGGAAAAACTGTTTGTTCCGAACAACTTTTGGTTAAAATGGTTCATTTCAAATGAATAATTTGCATTTCTGTTTTTAACCAATCCATTTCAAGAAGGTAGTTAAAGCGGGGGTTTTCAGATTGGGGATAACTTTTAGGTTAACGAGACCAAAGAAGATTATGTTTTCAGTTCTTGTGGTTAACTGAAAAATGGCATTTATCTTTAATATTAACCGTATACAATGTGCATTTATTTATGAAGCATAGTAATGTGAATACCCCTACATTTATATGCTAATATTGTGAATATTTATCTGGTGCCTAATTTTTGGTTTGTGGTTTGTGGTCTACATAGAATATTATGATTGCTGTCCTAAATTTTCTATTTTGCAGGCTGCCCGAATGCGTTTCCTTTATGAAAGTGAACCATATTGCCTGAACCTTATTGATACTCCTGGTCATGTAGACTTCTCATATGAGGTATGTGTGTGAAAAAAATCTCCAAATTGTTCATACAAGTGTTATAAACATCGGTATGTGTGTGAAAAAAATCTCCAAATTGTTCATACAAGTGTTATAAACATCGGTATGTGTGTGAAAAAAATCTCCAAATTGTTCATACAAGTGTTATAAACATCAACACACTCATATATCATTTCTCATATACCAGCTTTTTTTTATTTAACATAAACCTTTTTTCTAGTTCTTTCCCCTCAACTTTTCAGTTCTGTCTCTGAATTTTTGTGGGCTTATGTATTGTGGCTGTAGTCTATGTGATCAGCTAGATAGCAGGTTTTAAATGTTTTGGCAGGAAATGGACTCATGGTTTGCCATCAATTCAGGTGTCTCGTTCTCTGGCTGCATGTGAGGGTGCTCTTCTTGTAGTAGATGCCTCCCAAGTAAAGTCTCTGTCTTCCTATTTGTATGTCCTCCAAAATTTTGAGTTTGACCAAGGACCAGGAATTCCAATTCCTTGGGTTTATTTACTTCATAAAACAACTTCTGGTACATAGTTGTTTTCTTGTACAATTTATGGCAATCTTCTTACTCAAGTTCTATGATATTTTGTAGGGCGTTGAAGCTCAGACACTAGCTAATGTCTACTTGGCTTTGGAAAACAACCTTGAAATCATCCCAGTGAGTTGGTGGCAGTTCTAACTTTTACTCGATTGGATATTTTTCTTCAGTTTTTCTTGGAGTGTTTTGTGAATCATGTGACCAAGCTGGCTTGGTAGTGGAAATACACAACCCACCTCTAACCATTTTGATGACACATTAATGTAATTTGCATTAGTAGCTCGATCATATTCCTGTTAGTAGTGGCATATTTGCCAAGAAGATGCATTTTTGATAGTTATCAATTCTTTAGCCAGGTATTAAAGATAAAATCTTGTCACTCCCTCCATTCCATTAAAAGAGTCTGGTCTAAACTTTTTTTTTTGACTCCATAGAAAAGTCATGTTTCTCTTTCCTTATCTCTCATACTCTTACTAATATAATTATGTTTGGTTCACAATTAATTCACACTCATAGAGTAAGGGTACATGTGGAATAAATGGTAAAAGAGTGGTTATTTTAGGTGTTGAATATCAAAACCAATAAAAAACTGTATTTTTGTGAGAGACTAGAAGAGGACAATACAAATTAGTTGGTGGAAAGGGAAGCCTCTCCCTCATGGAAAACCTTCTCTCTCTTTTGCTAGGGTGCAGTTTTGTCTTGAGGAACATCAATTACTTTCCTGTTGTTTCAAGCCCCATTGGTTTTTATTTGTTTCGTTTATGAGTTTACCTTTAAAAACTGTACTTTTACAAATCAGGCTCTTTTAATGAGACGGAGGAAGCATTAGATATGAATTTGGGTACTTATTACTCCTTGTGCCTGGTTTAGTAAATGAAGCTCTTATTATCCAAGCTGAAAATGTTTGCCTCACATAAACGACATTCTACTGGTGGTATTGTATTTTTGTGAGAGACTAGAAGAGGAGAATACAAATTAGTTGGTGGAAAGGGAAGCCTCTCCCTCATGGAAAACCTTCTCTCTCTTATGCTAGGGTGCAGTTTTGTCTTGAGGAACATCAATTACTTTCCTATTGTTTCAAGCCCCATTGGTTTTTATTTGTTTAGTTTACGAGTTTACCTTTAAAAACATTAACAATGGCGCTTTGTCCCAAATTTAACATAGATGCAGGGTCAAAGTTTAGTTGATTATTAGATTATGGTTATGTTGTAAGCTTAGCCCTCTTGAATAATCAACTGTACAATGTAGACAAACAATGTGAGGTCTTGATCTCCTTTTCAGCATGCCTTGCTTTTCCTATTTTGGGGTATACCTACCTCAAGGTATCCCTAGTCTTATCTTGTTTAGTTTGTTCCTTGTGCAGTTGAGCTGCTAAGAACTATGTAATTTGCAGAAATAACTTCCTTAAACAGGATTGTGGGTCTAGATGATGGGTTCGTTTAAGCATTTAAGATCATGGGAGAGTGATGCTTGAATCACTTGAGTAACCTTATAATCTGAAATCGGTCATAAGTTTGTTCTTAGCATATCTTCTTCCTTTATGCTTTTCTTATCTTTGAAAGGGCATATTGGTTACCAATAGAACTATGAGGTCAACAGGCTAGACACTTTTAAGGATTTTTTTCTACTATAAGTTCGTTAATAACACTATATTGTTTGTGGGAAGAAAAAATCCATCTTGATTTCAGTTTTCCACTTGGAAGCATCACTTTTGGTGGTCTGTTAATAAATTCTTCAAAATCGGAAATTGATATCTGAAGGTTGTATAATTCTGCAGGTTTTGAACAAGATAGATCTTCCAGGAGCAGAACCAGATCGTGTATCCCAAGAGATAGAAGAGGTTGGTTTTCTGAGGCATAAAAAGTTAGGTTGTCCATATCTAGCGGGTGACTCTTTTGATTCTTCTTGATACGGTTCCTTTGTAAGGCAATAGAGTTTCTGGCAATTAGTTTACCATAACTTGGCAAACCAACATCTAGGTTAAACTCTCCACAGGAAAAGGAATGTCTGTACATTTTGATTTTTCAAGTAATATTTTTAATGCCGGGAAGCCCTATGCATGTCCCTGACAGCCTAATTATAAGGACCCAGTTTCTGCACCCAACCACAATATTACTTTCTTCCTTCCTTTCCACCATGGAGTGCCCATGTTGTTCAGGAGAGTAGGCTAAGCGTCCAAGCAATCTTACTGTTTCAGTGTGGGTACACATGATATTGTGTATAATCCCCGCTGACTGAAAAAGTGACCTCCTTTTGATGCAAGTCATCAGAAAAATTTGAGTGAAAAATATAAGCCCAGGATTATCTTCTCACTATCTTTACATTGATTACATTGAAGCTTCTTATGTTCTTCTCAGTATGATGTGCTACTTAGAAGTATTATAAGAGATTCTCAAAGTGAATTGCAACATAAAAGTAAAGTTACGGTCAAGAATTATAAAATTTGACAATCTTGCGTCTAACTTGTTTAGGCATGTAGAAAAATTAATAAAAGTGGTGCTATTAGAGTTCTGTTGAGAAAGTGATTACATTTGGGGATGGTCATCAAAGGTTTTTCTTTTCTTGTATCAGGCTAATTACTCAGATCCAATCAGTATCCAATATTATATTCACACTGTTATCTTTTTGTCTACTATTGCCGACAATTTAATTTTTTAATACTTTCAAATGGTTACGATACTTGCTGATTCCTGTTTCTCTCCAGCTCTCAGAAATGAATTTCATAAACATAAGCCTCCATTGACCTTTTTAATTAACACTAAATGGCAGATTGTCTTTTATAGGTTATTGGCCTGGATTGTAGCAATGCAATTCACTGCTCTGCTAAGGTTGGTTTTCTTTTTCTGATTGACATTTTTTTTTTTAGATGGTTAGACTAGGTAATGTGATACGGTGATATGAAAACAAATAGTCACATTCTACCTTTTGAAAATTTTGGAGTGCATTATTTCAAGTTTCCTGTTTTCTTAAAGGTTGTTTATTTTTTCCTCCTCTCTTTCAAGGAAGGAATAGGTATTCCTGAAATACTAAGTGCAATTGTTCAAAGGATCCCTCCGCCTCATGACACTACTGATAGACCTTTGAGGGCTCTGATTTTTGATAGGTATATATTTTAGTTTCTGTGTTATCATGTAGTGTTTGTTCTCAATGTTTGCTAGATTTTCAGAAGCATTTGAAATATGTATGGGCAAATTAAATTGCGATTTTATGTTCCTAAACATTTTTCTTTTTGAAAAATTATATCATGTAGTGCTTTTTGTGTATGAACTTCTTAGGTCTCTTATGGCATATTTCCCCCCTAATAATTTCTGAAATTTTCCTCTAACTAGAATCACTTAGGCATAGTTTTTGAATAACTAACATGCATCATGTTGTTAAGACTACCCAATTTTTATTGCTGATGAGTGATGACCCTTTCACTTTTAAGAGTAAAAACGGGTGCTCTTATACAGGATAACGCTTTTGATACTTGGTGAAAGCTTTCCAGTTTTGAGTTCTTCATTTTTATTGGGCATTCTGATTAGGGCATCTAATCATTGGTTATGGGTAGGGGTGGCAAAAAAACCCATTAACCCAAAAATCGCCCAAACCCATTGGGTTTTAACCCAATAAAACCCACCTAAAAAAATAATGGGCTGGGTGGGCTTGGGCTAAATATGTAATGGGCGGGTTTAGGGTAGCCCATTGGGTACCCTAAAACCCGCCCATCATGGGTACCAAAATTACCAATCCAAAACTACCCTTAAAAGTATAAACAAAAACCTAACAACTCACCTATTTTAGTGGGTCCATTTTATTTTTTTTCTTCAAACTTATTTTTTCTTTTTCTTTATTTTTCATGTCCTATTATACTTTGCGTTTTTTCCCATTTATTCTTTTATAATATTTTTAAATTGTCTACTTATAAATACTAATTCAAAATTCGTTCAAGTTCCAAGTCGAGTTCAGGCTCGGGTTTGGGGATGGGTTTGGGTTCGGGCCGGGCTGGGCCGATTGAATTCGGGCCCATGGTTTTGGCCCAGTTCTAGGCCAATTTCTTGCGGGGTCTAGTTTCGGGCCTCGAGCCAGTTTTGGGCCGGGCCCAATTCGGGCCCAAGGTTCAGGCCCAGTTCTAGGCTAGTTTTTGGCTGGGTCTAGTTTCGGGCCTCGGGTCGGGGTCGGGGCATGCACGGGTTTATATAAATATAAAACAATTAAAAATTGTGTTTGGACAAAAAAAATTACAAACGATTAAATATAAAAGTATGCAATATATAATATTTCAAATTTTAGAATAGATTCAAAAAATTAAAATTCGCTTAAAAAAAAAAAAGGAATTAAAATGAAATTAAAAAACTTTGAAAAAAATTTATTAATAAACCATTAAATAAGTTTTACATTTTTGTATAATGGGTATTATGGGTATCTATAGCTACCCATTACCCATTTGAACTAAGACCATTAATTGAATGGGTAATGGGTACCCATTACCCATTAACTTAATACCCATTTAATACCCGCTCAACCCTCCCGTTTGACACCCCTAGTTAGGGGTCTCTTTACATTCATTATGTTATGTGCAGAAATCTGGCCATGATTTCTGTAGTCATTTCCAGATCACTACACAGGGACCTTATTTATGTTCACTGTTTTTTTTGTTTCCTATTTTCTTCTTTTTGTTCCAGGTCCTAGTGATATGTGCATAAATGTATATATAGACACATACATACACACATATCTTGTCATTCAGTTCTGTTATTCTTTCAGTTCAATTGTTGTTTCTTCTAATTTCTCTCTTTTTCTTCTTTTGGTTCTATAGTTATTATGATGCATATCGCGGTGTTATTGTGTATTTCCGAGTAATTGATGGGACCATTAGAAAAGGTGACAGGATAGTCTTTATGGCAAGTGGGAAGGTATGGTTTTTTTTATTTTGGTTTACTATTATTTTCTGTAACGGAATTTCTTTCTTCGGATACTCTTTCTTATTAACTAGTTATTATAACCTCCAAGGATAACTCAGAATTTATCTGAGCACAACTTAACATGTTCAGCAGAGGCACATGCTAACACAATTCGATGGTTGTGTCTTGTCAAATACTAATGGCCTATCTAATTGTGTTTGTTCTCTTTGGTTATATTATTACTTTTGTTGGATTGTATATGTATAAATCTGTTTCATTGGTTCTTGTGTTATAACTTCATAAATTTCAGGATTATTTTGCTGATGAAATTGGAGTTTTGTCTCCAAGTCAGTTGCAAATTGATGAATTACGTGCTGGGGAGGTAAAGATTGTTGTCTCACTTTTCTGGTTTGAAACAAAAACACTCTTTTATTCAGATTATATCTTATGGCATTCTTAATTTCACCTACTAATGGGCTGTTTGTTTAATCTTTTTCTGCACCCTAATGCATGGATAAATGAGATAGGAAAGCTCTATTTTCTCTTCTGTTATCTTAAAGTATCCTCTACCTGATTTCCTAGTTGTATGTTTGACTAAGGCAAAGTCATCTTCTTTTCCTTCAAAGTATACTGATTTTTTGTCGTTCTTTTCTTTTATATAATGAAAATCTTTCACTGGTGACCATGAAATGAGGCCCAAATAACTGGAATTGGTTAGAGAGAGTGCTGATAGAAAATATTCAACTATAGCCCATATTTTCCAGTCTATTCTTTATTTGTAGTTTGTTGTCATTATATGATTTAGAATGATGTTAGTTTTTTAGTTTTTCAGGTCGGATATCTGTCAGCTTCAATAAGATCAGTAGCAGATGCTAGGGTTGGTGATACCATTACCCGTTACACTAGAAGGGCAGAACAATCACTTCCTGGATATAAGGAAGCTACCCCAATGGTGTTCTGTGGCCTATTTCCTGTCGATGCAGACCAGTAATGCTTTTTCTTGCTTTTGCTCTTTTATATCTAAAATTGAACTAAACATATGAACTGTTGTGTCTCTCTGACCCTGTTAGATTTCCTGATCTGCGTGATGCACTGGAGAAGCTCCAACTGAACGATGCTGCTTTGAAGGTAAGACTCGTATTTCTCGACAGTATTGCTTAAAGGTTTTCTACATTTAGGCACAAATTATGTGAAAAAGCTGATAGTTCCATATTATTGCCTCAATAATCGTATTTTGACTCATTTCTTGTCTCTTCCCAGTACCTGACAGCTACTTTGTTGTTTTGTGATTAAAATTGGGTGATAGTCTTGATTTTGTGATTCTACTACTAAAAAAGAAGAAATCGGCACTCAAGATAGCTTGCTGATTAAACTGCAGTGTTTACCAAAAAAATTGACATGTTTTGATTTGTTTCCTGCATGAATGATATCACTTTGCAGTTTGAATCTGAGACTTCCAGTGCTATGGGATTTGGCTTTAGATGTGGATTCTTGGGCCTTCTACATTTGGAAATTGTTCAGGTTGGGTTGATGTTCTTCTGTATATGTGCTATATTCTTTATTGCTAGTTTTATCAATACATACAAAAATGGCTCTTTTGCAACAATCTAAACAAAAGTGGCCAAAAGTGTAACGTCCCCAAATAAAAGTGGTCAAAATTGTGATTTCCCTTTTATCATACCTGGAACCTGACATATTTTTGTTGTATCATTTTCACTTTATTTTGTAGGAAAGGCTTGAGCGCGAGTACAATTTGACATTAATTACAACAGCTCCAAGTGTTGTGTACAGAGTGAACTGTGTTAATGGTGATACTGTAATCTTCTAACCTATGCTTCAACATATGTATTTTTCTCCTTTATGTTTCATTCTCATCAGAGATGTGAAAAATGCAAATCTTAAGTTTCTGATACTCTTTGGATCTAGTATATATATCGCACAATCATTTTGACGATGGCCTTCACCCGTAACAAAATTTCTTTAAGAAGGGTTGAGAGCATAATTTGGGTGATGTACCAATTTGATAGGATCACATTTTTCCAGAGAATTTTAGAAGGTGAATCTTCTTATGGATGCTACTTGTCAAATTTCTGAAAATTACAATGATTCCTATGACTTTTTAGCATATCATCAAAACCTATTGATTATGCCTATGCCCACTTAATGTTGGACTCCACTTTTCTGACCTAATTTTCTTCTGAACAACAAAGGAAAACAGCACTCCCCAGTTTGTTGTCAGAAAAGAGCTTAAATCTACACTGGGAAGAAAATAATATTTGATTCAATATATATGTTCCTAAGCATTCTATATATATGTTCCTATATATGAAGAAGCATGGTTATAAGTAGGGATTTTGATTTATTAGGGACAGCTAGATGTTTATAGAAGTGGAGAAGCATTTATTGGCACATATAATTGAAGGGAATTGAAGTAGAAATGAAGGGAATCTTCCCAGAAGAAAAATATGTGAAGTGCTTTGTCATTTTAAACTGTGTTCTCATAAAAGTAAATTTAAGTAGTGTGTGAACTTGTTGAAGAGAGTTTTATGTTTTTGGAGTTTGCTAGAGATTGCACAGTGCCTGACTGAAACCGAGCAAGGCAAATAACCACCCACTGAAATATAAGATGATAGTGTGAGATAAAAGTAGGACTTTCAATTTGAATATAGAACTGATTTGATTCTAAAACTCTCCTATTTAGGCCCACATTTATTTAACTTTGGTACAGAAAACAAAAGGAAACTATGAAGATGTGAGAAAGGTAAGGCATATTCAACTCTTTGATAACCATCTGAAGCTGGGATAAAGACTGAGTTGTTTTTGTTCCTCATTGGTAGATTAATATTCCTTGTAAAATTCTCTCTTCACTTGCAATGCTTTTCTATTTGTGCTTTTGATGGTATTTATAAACTCTTTAAAGTTTCATTTGCTAATTTGTTTATATACATCCTGAAATCGGTTGCCTCATTAGAGCCTTACACATGTTATTTCTGTTAATCTAGGTGGAGTGCTCAAATCCATCCCTGCTACCTGAACCTGGGAAAAGGAAATCAATTGAAGAGCCATTTGTCAAGGTTTCATCACCCTTATCGAGCTCTTTTAAAATACAAACTGTAGCTAAGTTTATGTGTTTATAATTGAAATCATCATGATATAATTTTCATAATCATAGATAGAAATGCTCACACCTAAAGATTACATCGGCCAACTCATGGAGCTTGCGCAAGATCGAAGGGGAGACTTCAAAGAAATGAAGTATATAACTGAGAATAGAGCATCCATCATATATGAATTACCTTTGGCTGAGGTATCCAAATTCTATCACCTAATAAATAGCTCAATAATGGGTGTTACTATTTACAAGTATGTAGACAAGGAAAGCTTGCAGAATAGGATGCAAGATTATTATGAATTACTGCCCCTTATTGTGTTTCGTAATTGTCACATGGTATGACAATTTTTTGTTGACAATGTTAAACCAATCTATCCTTGACCATTCTATCAAAGAGCAAATAATTTACATCACTGTTCATTATAATCATTCTTGTCTGCTGTTGCGTATTCTTCATCCTTTCCCTATGATAACTATGATAAATTGTAGCTGGCTTGATGCTGACAATCATATTTCGATAGAGTACAGGAATTTGTTTTTTTTCTTTATTGTGAATGAGTTAGCGTAAATATTTTCTTCGTGGCACCAGTAAGGAATGATATATCTTAAAGGTAGATTTTCCACAGGTGGACAGGATAACCATCTCTGGGAAAGACTGATCTGTGTATTTAGTTCCAAAAGGCTAAACATGCATCCCTTGCCATTTCATGTACAGATGACTATTTATGGCTTGCCTTTCTAGGATCAACACACATAATCAGTGGGTTACTGATTTAGAAGCCATTATCATATCTGAGTTTCTCTTGGTACTTTCTCATATTACTCGGGAATATTTGGTCAGTTACTTTTATAGGAAATTCAAAACAATTTCCTTTCGATGTACTTGTTCTCTTGCCCCCAAAGCAAAATTTCTCACAAAAAGTTTCCCCTAAAATTTATTCCCTTTCTGAGAGAAATTCTCAACAGAAAAAAAAAAAAAAGGGAAAGAAAGAAAAATTGAAACACAGCCATAGGCTATTCCATTTCAGTTGCCGTGGGAATCAGAATATAACATCTGCCATCTCATGTTCAATCAATATTTTATCCCTTCAATTTTCAATCTTATATCTTCAACGTTTTAGTTATTTTCTTTATTTCATCTGTTGCTATTCATTATATTTATTTTCTAGGTGCATATACTGAGGCTTTTCTTCATAAATCTGTCCTCGTTGGATAAGTTATTTTTTCTGTCACAAAGACCACCTTTGGAATTGGATTTGTACCCCTATCTTTTCACTAATGTTATAATCAGGGTAGCATGTATAAGGACATAATCCTTGCATTTCCTGCTAGTTTCATGTGCATAGGGCAAGTTCTTAGTCATATAAACTTAGCTTTGCGAAGATTTCAATGATTTCCATTTATCCGGTGGGTGCAAACTTTATGTACAAGGTTATACTCAGAAGTATTTAGAATAATTTAGGAACATAAGGGTATCTTTAAATTACATCAGCATAATTTTACATATAACAACCCAAAAGCCTGCCAAAGATTAACTCATGCCAGAAACTATTGCAGATGGTTGGAGACTTTTTTGATCAGCTTAAATCAAGGAGCAAGGGTTATGCAAGCATGGAATACTCTTTTATAGGGTAAAATTCTGTGTTCATAGTTTATTGAAGTTAAGTGTGTAAAACTAAACTATTATGGTTATACTGATATACACATACTCTTATTACTTTTCTTGCAGTATGGTTTGGTCATGTGGTTGCATTAGGGCCATAATTCTATATTAATTGGCGTTGTACCTTGTTTCATTCTTTTATTATTGAGTTATTACTGTCCTTTCATGTATCCTTAGTCTATACAACTATCTCTTTGCAGGCATCAGCTTTTGCTTACAACTGATAGTGCTACAATTTATTAATGCACCTTCTCATACTGTGACTTTCTAGCTTTGTCTGGAATGGTTCAGTTTTGTATCTTACTAAGAGACAACCAATAATTTCATGCTGCTTTATGGTTAACATAGAAAAGCTAGATTAATTTTTGTTTACAGTATAATAAACCTTCACAGTTGTAGCCTTTATGAAGTAAAAGACTGTTTTTCTGAGTGAAGATCTGGTACAATGATGATAGTCATTACAATAACTTGAACAGTGTATGATTTGACTGCACATAGCAATATAGTTCCGATTCGCTCAATTCAAGTCATAAAAGTCTGATGTTGACCCTTCTCTTCAGTTCACACATGCACACACATATACTTATATACATACGAAAACATCCATAGATAAATAAGTGTTACCTTTTTATCAAATTGAATTTGTATATTTTGTCAGGTACAGAGAGAATGAGTTGATAAAGCTTGACATTCTAATAAACGGTGAGTGTGTGGAACCTTTGGCCACCATAGTGCATAAGGATAAGGTAAGTAAATATTTGTGATTCTTTCTGTTTAATCTGTAAAGTTGATTCTTCTTGGAAATGAAATTTTCTGTTTACAGCCATGTTATTGTAAACAGCTAACAAGTGATGCATATCTTCTTGTGACTGTATTACTAGACGAGGAGTCTTCTAGTTTTGGCATTTCTGCTAATCTTCCTCAATTCGAAGTCATTAAGAAGTTATAATCTTAGTTTACTGCTGTTACAATGATGATGTTTGCGACAATAAAGATTTTTCTCTAGGGTTTATTCATCTCAAACTTGACCTTTATACTGTTATGAAGATGTCTCTCTATGGATCAGTCAGTATCATAATTGATATTTATTGTTTCTTACCTGGTAGAATTTTCATTTTCCTATCCTTCTGTTTGCACCTCCTATGTTTGTTTTTCTTGATTGACTGAAATGCTTAGTGCTATATATCTAAAGACGAGCATTTCCTCTATATTCCGTTATTGTTGGATTTGTTATATCTTTTCTACTGAAAGATTCCCTAGATTTTGGAAAATTGTTTGTGTTATGTAAATCATTATTTACTTGCACCATAAGTCATGGAATTTATGATGTGTGTGGTTCTTAGAATATCTTTTTGTTGATCCAAAATAATTTTGAGAGCTGTGCCCTGATGTGAGTGGATGAAAAAAATATAGGACATTCTAGATTGAGTTAAAAATTTCTATATTATAACATCAGAGGTAAGAGGTGTCAAGAATGAAATATCAGCACTCCAAGGAAGCCTCTGCTGCATCCTGATGTTGTGGCCACTCCCCTCACCTTCTTACTTGGATTTCATTGCTAATGAATCTTTTTACTGCTTTCAGAAATGGCTAAGAGCGCATCCCGTTTGATTATTTTGATCATTGATCAAAGACTGTTATTTTCTCCATTGAACCCTGACCGTCTGTTTAGATTTTCTTGTCCAAGGCCCAATAACTCTTAGTTTAGTTGCCTTTATTTGGAGAACAGTATATACATGCTCTACATAACATACAATGACAACAACTAAGCCTTTATCCGACTATGGGATTGACTATATTGTGTTTTGTCAAATTACCAATTTTTATTCAAGTTCAGATGCATCATTCCATTTTAAAGTTTCTTTCAAAGTCTTTTTAAGCCTTAACTGTCCCCTTTTAATTTGTATTAATGATTTTCTATTTGCTCAATGCCTTACTGGTGCATCTAGAAACCTGTTCACACATCCAAACCAACTTAATTGTGTTTTGTTCTGCATATTGTGAGCATGGAAAATCACCTTATTGAGCGTGTCTGGCAAGTTAAATTTATCCAGTGTTATTTGTTGTTTTACCTGCTTTTATCTTGTGTTTAAGATTGGCATTTATATAGCAGGCAAAAGTGAATTAAATAAAAAAGAAAAATTCATGCGACTTTCAGTCTCCTCTTTTCTCAGTGTATTTCTTTTTCCTCCCCAATTAAATTACCTAATAAGATAAAATATTTATTTCTTCAATTGAGATTAATGTATAGTTTCGAAGAACACTTTCGGGTCTCTAGGTAGATCCAGGCTGTATAGGCCATATAATTTTTTACAGACTTTAATTTTGCTCTCTTGTGGTTGAAATGTACACTACCTTTACAAAAAATTTCCGTTAAAAGGATGCTCCTCTAATGTCAACATATGTTGTTTACTTTAGTCTTATGCTGTAGGAAGAGCTTTGACTCAGAAACTTAAGGAACTAATTCCGAGACAAATGTTTAAAGTACCTATTCAGGTTAGATCTTATCTCAATCTTTGTAAGTCTGTCTTTTTTATATTTATCTTTGTTATGCAGATCTTATCTCAATCTATGTAAATCTGCCTTTTTTATATTTATCCTTATTAAGCGGTAGGGCTGTTACACAAACCGAGTTGAGTTGGAGTCAATCGTTCAACAAGCTTGACTCGACCCGAGTTGACCGAGTCTGAGTTAACAAGTCATGTTTGAGTACCACAAAGCTAGACTTGAAAGCACGTCGAGTGATTCAACAATATTTGTATAAGATACTTTTTATAATTTTAAAAATAATATGTTTATATAATAAATTATTTGATTTTGTATGAAAATATTTATATTTTACTGTTCGACCTCGAGTATCTTATATATAAAAGTAGTTTATAAAATCTTCTTTTACTAATGCTCGAGCTCGAGTCACAATATAATGAACTTGTTGAGTTCGTGATGCATTTTGAATTGAGTTCGAACCATAGATTGACTCAACTCTACTCACAAATACCCCTATGCAGGATGTAAAATAGACCTTTAAAATTTGGGAACTATAAATGTGATTCTATAGCCACTAGTTAATGACTTTAAAACACTTATCTTGGCTACAAAGTCAGATTTCATTCTATTTCTCAATTATTTTTTCCAGGCATGTATTGGCTCCAAAGTGATTGCCAGCGAAGCTTTGTCTGCTATCAGGAAGGATGTTTTAGCTAAATGCTATGGTAAGTGAATGAAATCAGTATAGCGAGGGTTTCGTGGATACTTTGAAGCAGCACCCCATCAATTTCTATGCACCCTAGTATTAAATTTTTTTGGTCATAAAATAGTTGTATCTGAAATAGACCATTCTACTAGGGAAAATATATTTCTTACTTCCTCACTTGCATTAGTCACTACTTTTTGCCTTCAGAACTGGAATTTGTAGCTGCAATTAAATTCAACTGGTGCATGATTTGATCCTGTGTTTTTTCTTTTTCTTTTTCTTTTTCCTGTATTTCAGTTCCTACCACATTTCCTACTTAAAAAAATGATATGGAAATAAAAAATAGTAATAACACCAATTTAGGCCTTCAGTGGTCATATTGGTTGGTGGCTACTTCTGGCAAAAAGGTACCTTGCATCTGTCTTCCAGGTTTTTAATTACAAAAATTGTCCAGAGTCCACCATGATAGTTTGGGTGTCAGACTGACTTCAAACAATCTATGGCAGCATTATCCTTAGCTTCTTCTACTTCCTCTCATCACTAAATCTTGTATTGACATTTAATTCAACCCAAACTATCCCATATTTTTTTAGCTACAATCGCATGAAGTTAACTCATAACCTATTTCTTGTTCATACTGAATATTATCTTAAAAACCTCTAAGAAGGATCTTCACCAACTGTTATGGGGTCCCAGTGTTCACTTGGCCTGATTCTATCTTATTAAGAGGTGTCCCACTTTTAGGATGAAGTCTTTCTAGTTTTTATGATAGAGCCAAAATCTAAACTACTGGAAAATCTGTATTGTCTTCCATGCAAATAAATGGAAATCCTGATATTTTTTTAATATTGATTTATAAATAACTATCATGGGAACTGAATTTTTCTGCTTCCATATATAAGAAAGCAGCATCGGTTATAATCATTGTCCTGAGCACGTAATCATGAGACCGTTCCAGTCATGTACCTTGCATAATGGATTGTTGGTTTCATCTGTATTTGCTTGTCTAGGTGGCGATATATCCAGAAAAAAGAAGTTGCTCAAGAAACAGGTGCACTCTTGGTTTCTTGCAGTTTAATTCTTTTTAATCAAATCAGTTGTGGGTCTTGAATTGATTTTTCTTCATCTCCTTGATTAAAAAGTTTGTCTAGCCCCTACAACTTAAACTTGTTTCAGCTTATGGTTACAACCTATTGCATTATTGGTATTGGAGCCGCTAGAAAAGTGGATGTTTTTGAACGAAAGTGATACTCCCTCCCTTCGGAGTATTAGAAACATAACTCTTCCAATGGAATGGAGGGAGTAGATAATAATTCCAATTAGTGTGAGCACCACATGTATTTGGTTAATGCAGTACTCTGTCTCCTAGCTGCGTTGTGCTTGCTACTGCTGCATTCTTTTGGCTCCCATCATGTAATTATAACCATTCTTATACAATTTTCACCTTCATCTGTGCAATAAATGCTGCTTAACAAGCCTTAGATCATGATGGAAACTTTCATTCTTCAAACCTTGAGTAAAGAATCTGCCCATCCAATGGTGTCATCAGCAGCTTTGGTCTTTGTCCTACACCAAGTTATCCTACCTGAAATACTTATAACAACAGCTGCACTAAGTCTTTATCCCAAGATGTTGTAAATAGATCATATCTCATCATATTTTCTTATTTAGATTTAAATGTAGTTTCTTCCCAAGTCTTTAATCCTTTTATTTTCTATACAATATGTAGTAAATAGGCTCCTGTGCAATAGTAGAGGCTTCATAGTTAGACAGAATCAAAATAGTTAACAATCTGCAGCCCTGTCAGTTTGTCAAACATTGACTTGCAACCAATAAATGCTGCATATCAACATTCATTATAATTCCTGTATAATCTTATACTTCAGTATATGCATATCATCTCAATATTGTTACTTTGAGAAGAAAGTTGCATACTGGCTTGTGTACATACTCAAAAGGTTGTTAAATAGTTGAAACTGTATAAAGCACCATATCTGTTGAGACATTGTTTGATTCATGGTAGAGGATGTGGGAAGGTGGCATGTAAACAGATTAATTATGGCCTCCACCAACCTGGTGTACTATGCGTAACTAATTTTGTATGTTTGGATCCCTTGAATGTTTTGGGAAAGCTGGCTGAAACATCAAGGTGCATGTCATCATGAATGTTTAGACTCAAGCCTTGATCTGATACAGCCATTATAATGAAACCACCACGTCTGCTTTGTATTCGAGTCTCTCTTAATCTTCCTTATATATTCACAGTTACCTTTCAATTAAAATGTTTCTGGTGCGATTAATTCTAGAGCAGATACAAGGCAGCTCTAAGTAAATAACTGTTGTATATAAGATAGCGGTGATGAATTAATAATATGCAATTCTATTTTAGGCTTTATTTCTGAAAAAGTATAATAATTAAAAAAAACCTTTAGTATCTTTCTTATTTATCCCCTTTTGCAGGCTGAAGGAAAAAAGAGGATGAAGGCAATTGGTAAAGTAGATGTCCCTCAAGAAGCTTTTATGGCTGTATTGAAACTTGAAAAGGAGGTATTGTGATTGGTAGTAGCATCAGAAGTTGGAACTGTAAATGGAGAAAAGTAGGCCTGGGAGGGACTAGTCGATATTTACCAAAACAAAAGAAAAATGGTAGAACTGGGACCAGTAAATGATGAAGAAGAATCTGTAGTTCTCAGATGCAGACACTTAATATAATAGTTAGATGGGCTGCGTATTTTGTAGTTTTCAGAAAAATCCCAACTTTTGTTTCTTCTTTTCTTCTAATAATTTAATTGACCTTTCTTTATTCTATATCATAAAAATCCTTACCAATATCTCTTGTGACCAGCATAACTAACAGTTCAGATATTTTTCTTTTTTTGAAGGAACATGGAATTTATTATGTTAAGCCCAAATATACAATGTGTTGTTGTATGAGAACTTCTCTGGTCAGCATTTCAAGTTTGCTGCAAAATATGTTGGGCTGCCGGAGGACATAATTAGTGATTGGGACACTAGATTCACTAGTATGTTCTGGACTCAGTTGTTTAAACGGATGCACAGTTGAATTTTTCAGAACTAACCATCCTCAAACCAGTGAGTAGACGAAGAGGATAAACAAGCTACTGAAAGAATACATTAGGCATTATGTCGCATCAAGTCTAAAAAATTGGCTGAAATTTCTTAATGTTGATTAGTTTTGCTATAATATGCATAATTTTTCTACAACCAGGATGAGTCCATTTGAGTTGGATGATGGACAACAACCCCAAACTCCCCATGAGTTTAGGCCATTGGGGTAAATGTCAACAACCCCAAACTCCCCATGAGTTTAGGCCATTGGGGTAAATGTCCAGCGACATTCAGGGTTGCTAGGCCAAACAGGAGTTGATTGATGATGTTAGAGATAGTTTGATTGTTTCCCAGCAACGAATGAAAATGTATGCTAACCAGAACCAAAGAGATGTTGAGTTTCAGATTGTTGAGCTGGTAATGCTATTAATTGATCTCTCATATTTGGAAGAAGATCAATAGCATAATTGTTTATAGAGGGCTTGTGCCAATGTATGATGGTCCATTTGAAGTCTCTGAAAAAAATGGGAGTGTTGTTTATAAGTTGAACCTGCCTGACCAGTTGAAGGTGCACCGACCTTCCACGTAAGTTTTCTCAAAAGGTTCCATGTAAATGGTGAATATCCTTATCGAAAATAATTAAAACATGCTATGAATGCCATCAAGAGGCAGTTCAACAAGAAGGTTAAGAATATACACTGCCATGAAACTTTGGGGGTATAGTAAGAAAACAAATGGACAAGATACTCGGTACATTGGAAAGGGAAAGACCCTTTGGATGCTGAATGGGTTGATGAGAAAGACATTTGGCAGTTTGACATTGAAATTGCTGAATACTGGATACGGCAAGTTGAGTTGCTGGAGACGTCAACTTCTCCAGGGTGGGAAGTTTGTTCCTTAATTTCCATTTCCATCATTGGCGTCATTCACAGACGGGTGGCGTCAGCATTCCGTTGTTAGTGTGAATTGACCGTCGAATGATGTTGCATGGTTCTGTGAGCTTGTTGGGTTTCTTTTGGTTCTGGATCATTTTTGTACGATTTGACCTTGGAGCCGGTCACTTCTAAGTTAGCAGCTGGATAGCTTCTGTAAGGGTGGTTATAAAGAGTCCAAGTTTGGGATAGACGAGGCCACTGAGGCTTGGTTACTCAATGGAACTTTGTGGCATTATGGAATGCTTGTTCATAACAAGTATGGTGGTTAGAATTTGGTTTAGGGAAATTAGCCTACGAATGAGAAAGGGCTCGCTACAGTGCTATGGAACGATAGTACAGTGGTGGAATTTGTCTGAACCCATGTTGGTGCAGCTCTAATACCAGTTTGTTGGCTAAATAAACGCGTGAACACGATATGGATAAATGACGGTTAACAGAAAATGATTGCGAAAATAATAGCTGATAATAAGGACACAAAGATTTAACGTGGTTCGGCAATTTGCCTACATCCACCGCCAGGGATGTGACACCCCAGTCCCGACCGAGATGCCTGCTTGGTTCGCATCAGGAGCACTAATTAATAATAAAATATTTAAACAGTAGATTAGAACAAAATATCTTTTATTTCACTAACACAAAATGTACAAGTGTATTTCTATAACATTTACAATATTTTTGCCTTACTTTCCTAGTACGAGACTTCGTCCTATAGTTCCGACGTTTTTCATAACGTCGTCCTTAATTCCTGTTACATGCAAAACGTCCAAGGGGTGAGCTTCCATAAGTTCAGTGAGATCACACTATTAAAACATTATCGAATAAATATTTACCGACACATAACAAATATTTCCTAAGCACACAAGGGGGAACGTAAGGGATAGAAAGAGTATAAATGGCAAGCTATAACTAAGATCTAACTGATCCTTCAAAAAGCACTACCGCTTATACTTTCCCTTCCTTAGAACACAGAAGCTTCTTGATCACTCATGCCGACACTAACAACACTGAACATTGGACATTGTGGCATACCTCGAGATAATACCGGACACTAACTCCCCAGTCATTTAGTCAGGCACTCCAGCCCAATACCTATATACCCTATTTCAACAACTGAATATGCTTTGGGGACCCTCAAATAAATATGCAGTAACATTTAACATTTAACATCAAACACTAACATTGTAACGCATGTATACGATAATTTAAACATTTCACTAATACATATAATTTAACATTTGAGAACATTTACATGCATATAACACATTTATAAACATTTCATTTTATACACTCAAAGAACATAATCATATATTTCCCGTATAAGTATGCATATGATAAACTTTAAAATAAATTTTTTTTTTTTGTATAGTTCAGGTAAGTATTTGTAATTTCTAGAATTATAAGGACTTATTTGTAATTTGATCAAACCTGGGGAGGTAAATGTAATTCCCCCAATTTAAATTCCCGCCCTCTCTTGTGACAACGCAGAACTTTACCTCCCTCTAAAATTTCCCAATTCAAACTGAAAGCCCTAGAATTCCAGAACTCTATCAGCACAGGGCTACTCACCCACGGCCGGCGGTTGAGAAAAATTTACGTACTAATGTGTACTTAAATTCAGCGGAGATGTCGACGATGGTGTTCAATGGTGCGAATGTTTTCATGTCGCGAAACCTCGTTCCTCCCGAAATTTTCGATTCACTTCACGACGCTCTCAAGCTCAACGGGGCCCAAGTTTTTCTTTGCTGCGACCCCGCGCGCAATTCTCCCTATGATTATCACGTTATTTCCTCTCCTGATCATGTAATTTAAATTCTCTGCATCTGCTTCCTCAATTTACGCGTAGTTTTGAGTTTCATTATTATGAATCAAACTCTTACATTATTTTTCTTGATTTTGTAGGAGAAGTTTGAGGTTCTTCGGTTGAAAGGATGCAATTTACTTGGTATGATTTTTGTACCGAAGTTAACATTCATTTTGGCTTGAATTAAAGGTTGAGAATCATTGAATTGGGTTTCTTTCAAATCATTTCTGCTTGATATAAATTTTTTTTCATCTTTTTGGTGGCTTAGTTTGTTTCCAAATTGTTTCAGCTTTTGTATTTGTTAGAGACAAGGATAAATTGATACAGGAGAAGAACATGGAAGATTTTTATGCTTTTTTGGTTGGAGAAAGAATAAAATTGAAGTTAACCGCAGTTCTTATTTATTTATTTACTATTATTATTGTTATTGAACTTGATAGCAAGAGTTGATTTGGTGAGTAATATTGCTGAACCCTTCTTTATTCTGGTGTCTAATTAAATTTTATCCACATATATATATCTCTTACCATGTAGCCCACATTAAGGATAAGACTCTCTTGGTCTCTTCGGAGTGGACCTGAATTCTACATACTTCAAACCTAGGAATTTTTTATACCTCTAATTACATATGCCTTTGTTTTGAAACTTTCCTTGAGTCGAACTTTGCTGACTTTCTCTTATTGATTACTCATCTATGGTTCCTCAATTCCAAGTATTGAAATTGAATATTAGGAGGATAAAATATATTCTTGCTCATAACTTGGTGACTAGATGGTTTTTAAATTTATGCTTCCTTGGTATGATATGGATTTTGAAATGGAGTGGTGAAGTAGGTATCGATTAACTAATTAAAGTGACTTAATTATTTCACCTCACGAGTGGTTGCAACAATGGTTGAATTGAAGTGTTATACCTCTGCAGGTCCTCAGTGTGTGCTATCCTGTGCAAAAGAACACAGGCCACTACCTAAACAGGGATTTACTTGTTGCCTTGCAATGGATGGGGTTAAGCTACTGGCATCTGGATTTGAGATGGATGAAAAGGTATCATATCTCAGAAAGTTTGATATTATGGTTGTTTACCCAGCATGGAAATGAGCAACTTTTCTACTCTACATTGTATCAAATACCCGTCAATAGTTCCAAATGTAGACTTTAAGGTAGGTTTAGGTTCTACTTTCAGTGGTACCAACTCAGTGTTGTTCTTATCTGTTCACATGTTGTTTTTCTGTGATGCACCCATGCATTTCTTGGTTTTTCAACAAAAAGCTTGCTAGGTTAGAGAAAAGATGATAAGTTTGACTTCAAATAGGACAGTAAAGATGCATTTTTTTCACCTGCTAAAATTTTCGTTGGGGGGAGTATATTAACAGTTCTTTTACTTGTTTTTCTTAGCATGGCCTTTCCTAAGTCAGTCTTTTATGCTTTTTGCTCATTGGGTTCTGGATTAAATTTGAATTGCTAAATGAATACTTGAGTTTTCTTGTCTATGTGTAATTCCATCTTTCTCACTTTGGAATGTATTTGGAATCATTCTAGTTACCTTATGCCTTCTAGGTTTTGCTATGCTATTCTTGCTCTGACTTTAATACTTTTGTAATTGTTGACTTCAGCTTTGAACATATTTTTATGATCTGAACTTGTAACAAGGTTTTTGTTGACCTTATCTCTTACCTGCTCCGTGTAGTTCATTCATCCTTTGCTTTGAGTTTCCTTAACTAAGTCTAGGGCTGTCCCAAGGAGATTCCTTTAGTTGCTTTATCTGTTGTTGGTAAAAGTTGTCAATAAGATGTCCTGCTCATCCATGCTTTGATTTATAGTGCTGGCTTTAATTTTCAATGGATCTGGTTTTATTGATACTTCATAATATTTTAATTGAATTTAATCGAAACTTGCCCACGGTTGACATATCAACATGCTTAGCATGAAAGTTAATCTTAAACAGTGACATTGAGTGCAATATCCACTAAAAATGTAAAAGTGGATCTTTCTGATGTTTTCTTTTGGGTATCTCAATTTATAATTTGCTTTGTTGGTTCTTTTCACATACACCACCCCCCCCCCCCCCCCCCCCCCCTCTTTTCTCTCTCTCGTGAAAGACAACGAATTCTGCTTTTTTTTGTAGTTTGGTTACAATAACGACCGTTCTTTTTTCATAGGCCAACAATTTTGACTGATTTTTTGTTTTCCTGTTTCACTGCTTGTCTTATAGGCTGAAATTGACAAGCTAGTTAAAGCTATGGGAGGAGTTTTGCAATTGAAAACGTCAATGGATGTGAACTTTGTTATTGTAAAGAATGTTTTGGCTGCAAAATATAAGGTTGGCCAATTCAGCATTTTGTTTGTGTCATTACTTAGAGATTTTCATGGCAGAGGCGGTGAAGTGAATGTGAAAACAGGGGCAGTCTACTGTTCGTATTTTACTTCTGTTCTTTAGATATTTGAGTTCAAACATACAGAATTGTTTTTCCTAGTTTGTTGGATGCTAAAGTTAATTTTGGTTAGTGTGCTGTAGATCATTGTCAAATTTGAACAAGAAATTTATCCCAAATTTCATCTGGTCTGTGCTTAATATTCCGTTGTGCATTTTGCATGTAGAATTGCATTTAATACCCTTTCTGTTTCTTGGTTCCAGGATGTGAGGTAACTATGTAGGGGAACCCATTTTTGTTTCAGGGTTTTTGTTTCAAAAATGTTAAAGTTGCATTGGAAATGTAAGAATGTCTATTGTAAATGTCAGGTGTATCTGCAATGTAAATATAAGATTATAAAATAGGAAGTGAGATGAACCATATGAAATGAGATGGGTGTCCAGACATAGTGGTGCATTCCTTGAATTGAACAACAGTATAATATTGCTATGTGATGTACAGACAACCAATAACTCAGTTAGTTGGAGCTAAAAAAGGATAAAAAAAAAAGAAAAAGGGAAGGTAAAAATGTTATTTGATTGTATATTAGGTAACTCATACAAATATATGGTTACCTTTATACGAGAGAGGGGGTGGGGAGGAGTAGGTTAAAAATTGTGAGCAAAAGAGTAATCAGTTGTCAATTGGGAAGATGATGTATGATATTAAAAGGAAATATAAATGAGAAAAAGATTAAAAGAAAGGCATGCTAAGTGAAGAGAGTTGTGAGTATGGGAACATTAAAAGGAAAGAGAACGAAGAAAAAAAACTTTAAAAAGAAGAGCTAAGTGGGTAGTTTAAGGAATTATATACCCTTGTCTTAATGTCTACTTGGTGTAAGCCTTGTCTTTGACATGTGTTTAGGAGAAGAATTTGGAATGCTAGAAAATTATTACATTTTTTTAATAAAGTGAGAGAATGGTATTTATGAAATTTTGAACTAATAAATGTTGTTAAAAGAAGAATATATCATAGTATGTTAGATGGAGAGAAATGAGGAAAATTTTGGGGCTACAGATGCAATATCTGATAATGCAGGAATTTAAAAGGAAAAAGGTAAGAATGAGTTATTTTAGGAATTATATGCTCGAGTTAATTTCCACTTGGTGTGAAGAGCACTTGTTAAATTATGCATTATTTCCAAGGTTTCAGACAACATTTTGTTGTTTATGTGATGATCAACTGGATAGCTAACTTTGGGGCTGTTCTTTTTTGATGGGTTTGAAAACTGGTTTTGGAAAATAGTTTTATAATGTAAAAAGTGTATTGAAAATGTAAAAATGTATAGCTGAATAGTACAAAGTTGAATTGGAAATGATGAAAACTGATTATAATATATTAAATTTACTGTTGAAACCAAAACCAAAACTAAACCTGGTCTCAAACCTTTAGTAAAGAGCAGGCCCTTTGAGTGGCTGATATATTACTGGCCATTTAAGTGTACCATCATGTTATCATGTTAATTTCAGAGATAATTTTTTGGTAGATTATTTGATGATGCTCCTGGACATATTCCAAAAGGGTTGTATAATGAAAGAGGGAATGTGTGGAGGCTTACAGTTTACATTGATATCAACTAATGAAGCTCTATTAGCCTAGAAAAGAGGGGAAATGGTCAACACTATTGGCTATTGAATGATTTGCCAGTTCCTCCCGAATTACATGATGGCCACATTAAGTCCAAATAGTCAGATTATACAGATGTGAGATGCTGATCTACTTTCTTGCACGTAAATTTTTGAGGGAGCCTATTTTGTTGTGATTCTTATAGAACACCCTTTAGATAGCCAGATTCATATATGAATCATTGAAGAGTACATTAATTAATCATAGTGCAGCTAAGAAGTCTTGTTTTTTCTTGAAAGAGGAGGAATGCATCCTATGCTGTTATTTTTTTGATGGTATGAGGTGTTGACCTAGAAAATTTGATCAACGTTGTGTACAAAATTAGATGAACTATGACATAGTTGGCTCTTTTATAGTTGTTGAAAGTTAATGTTATAGAATAAGAAGTGTTGTTGGCTTTTCTAGTACATAATTATGATTATAGGAGGGAATCTAGGAAAGTTAAAAGAATAAGAATTGATTCCTATAGTTGGTGAGTGTGGTTGGTAAGTGTGGTTGGTGAGTGTGGTTGGTGAGTGTAGTTGGTGAGTTTGTTTGATGTATATATATCCATGTACAAATGGTATATGAGATATAAGTCTTTCCTCTCATTCTAGTTCAGTTTAACATGGTATCAGAGCTGTGGTTCAGACATGAACTTTAAGGCAGCCATGGTGGGTTCATCAGCAGCTACTTCCGGAGACACTAGTAGCGCAAGTCAACCCACAACAACATCCACAGCCGCTTGGGCTGTAAGTGGATCTGTGACGGGTTCAGACAATACCCTACAGATCACTTCTCACAAACTGAATGGGAAGAATTACTTAGAATGGTCTCAAACAGTCCGTCTGGCAATTGACGGCAAAGGGAAACTTGGCTACCTGAATGGGGAGATCCCACCGCTGAGTTCATCGGATCCAAAGTTTCAGCAGTGGAGATCTGAAAATTCCATGGTCACATCATGGTTGATCAACTCCATGGATCCCTTGATCGGAAAAGCCTTCATCTTCCTGCCAACTGCACGTGACGTCTGGGAGGCAATCAGAGAAACCTACTCAGACTTGGACAACCACTTTCAGTTGTTTGAACTGAATTCTAAGGTTTGGAAGTTGCAGCAAGGCGATCGTGATGTAACCAGTTACTACAATGAGATGATAACTCTGTGGCAGGAGCTAGATCTCTTTGAAGAAGAGACATGGGAATGTCCAAATGATAGTGCCAGATACAAGAAAAAGATCGAGAGAGGAAGAGTCTTTGTTTTCTTGGCTGGACTGAATCAGAACCTCGATGAGGTTAGAGGCAGAATTCTGGGGAAAAACCCTCTACCCTCAATCCGAGAAGTTTTTTCAGAGGTGCGTAGAGAAGAGGCCAGAAAATTGGTGATGTTGAGGCATAGCCATGAACCAAAAACTGAAGTAGAAAGTTCAGCACTTGTGGTTAAAAGTCCAATGTTTGAAGGAGAAAGACAAGGCAAGCAAAGGCCTTGGTGTGACTATTGCAAAAGGGCATGGCATACTCGTGACACT
Source organism: Leptodermis oblonga (assembly GCA_016801395.1). Classification (NCBI taxonomy): domain Eukaryota; kingdom Viridiplantae; phylum Streptophyta; class Magnoliopsida; order Gentianales; family Rubiaceae; genus Leptodermis; species Leptodermis oblonga. Next base: position 21,101,282 of record CM028753.1, read on the forward strand.
TGCTGGAAATTACATGGAAAACCAGCAACAGGGAATTCCAAGAAGAAACAGGGAGGTCCAAAACTTGGGGGAGATCTGCAGGCACTTGTTATTGGTGCCTCAGATTCTGGCCAGCAGATTCATGAGTCTTCCCCCTTCACTAAGGAGCAGATGGAACATCTTCAAAAGTTATTTCAGTCCCAATTTATGGGAAACAACTCAGCCTCAGCTTCCTTAGCACAATCAGGTACAGTCCTTGTTGGTACAATTGCTTGTACCAAATCTAATGATTACTGGATTTTAGATTCAGGAGCCACAGACCACATGACTGGGTCTTCAAAATTTTTTTCTTCTTACACACCTGTTGCAGGTAATTTCAAAGTAAAAATTGCTGATGGTTCATTTGCCACTGTTGCCGGCAAAGGGCCTATACCTATGTCTTCCAACCTGATTCTGAAAGATGTTCTTCATATCCCCTCTCTCTCTTATAATTTGGTATCTATCAGCAAATTCACACATGACCACCATTGCACAGCTAATTTTTGCTCCTCTCGTTGTGTTTTTCAGGATTTAACCTCGGGGGAGATGATTGGGGATGCTGAACAAGCTGGTGGCTTATATCTCCTAAACACAAGACCTATGGGTATGCTAGATAGGAGAACATGTGTTGCTTCAACTTCAGTTTCTGAAAATAATGAAATGATGCTTTGGCATTATAGGTTAGGCCACCCTAGTTTCAGCTACTTAAAACTACTGTTTCCTAAGTTGTTTATGAATAAACAATTTTCACTCCTAAAATGTGAGTCTTGTGAATTGGCAAAGCATCATCGTGCTACATTTTCATCTCAACCATACAAACCATCTGCACCATTTTCTATGATTCACAGTGATGTTTGGGGACCCTCTAGAGTATCCACCCTATCCGGGAAACGTTGGTTTGTCACTTGTATTGATGACCACACTAGAGTATCTTGGGTGTTCTTATTAAAAGATAAATCTGATGTTGCACTAGTGTTTAAACACTTTTATGCCATGATCCTAACTCAATTTCAAACTCCCATAAAGATTTTTAGAAGTGACAATGGGAAAGAATTTTTTAATCATGTGTTAGGGCAGTTCTTCTCTACCAATGGCATTGTGCATCAAAGTTCTTGTAGTTATACACCTCAACAAAATGGGGTAGCAGAACGGAAGAACCGTCATCTTCTTGAAACAGCTCGGGCCTTAATTCTTACAACTAAGGTTCCAAAATTTTTGTGGGGGGAAGCTGTATTAACTGCAGCATATCTAATAAATAGATTGCCTACTCGTACCTTAAAATTCAGTACTCCCATTCAACAGCTCAATACACTATTTCCCAACTCTCGGTTAACCACCGATCTCCCTTTAAAAATCTTTGGCTGTGTTGCTTTTGTCCATAACTTCCATCCCCACAAATCCAAACTTGACCCTCAGGCACACCGTTGTATATTTGTAGGATACTCAACCCATCAAAAGGGATACAAATGCTATGATCCTACTTCTAAGAAAATGTATGTGTCTATGGATGTTACCTTTCTTGAAGGTACATCTTCCCACAGTCCCCCTCATCTTCAGGGGGAGAATCAAAGTCAAGATGAGGTTTTCTGGCCACAAAAAATTCTGATCCCTGAACCAACCACTGTCACACAGCCTGAAAGCTTTGAACCTGAATTACAAAAAGTGACATCCCAGCAACACCAAGTAGAACTACCAACAACTGATCAGAATAGATTCAAAGGTCTGGTCTACTCCAGGAGAAAGAGCACCAATCCTCAGCATCATCAATCATCTCCGCCAAGGTTGGATCCTGAACTCCAAGGTCATGACATTGACTTGCAAAGTCCTGCAACTACTCCTTCAGAAAATTCAGGTTCTTCTAATCACTTGGAGCTTCCTATTGCACTTAGAAAAGGAGTAAGATCATGCACACAGCATCCACTATCTAATTTTGTGTCTTATGAAAACATTTCACCTCACCATTGCTCATTTATTTCACAATTGTCTAGTGTGTACATTCCTAACACTATTCAGGAGGCCCTACATGATAAAAATTGGAGGGAAGCTGTGTTCAAAGAGATGAGTGCTTTGGAAAAGAATTATACTTGGGAGAGAGTAGACCTACCCTATGGGAAGAAGCCAGTTGGATGCAAGTGGGTATTCACTGTGAAATACCACTCGGATGGATCCTTAGAAAGATACAAGGCTCGCCTTGTAGCAAAAGGATTTACTCAAACTTATGGTGTTGACTATTCTGAAACTTTCTCACCAGTAGCTAAGGTAAACTCAATTCGGGTATTACTATCTGTGGCTGCTAATCTTGATTGGCCTTTGTTCCAGCTAGATGTAAAAAATGCTTTCCTAAATGGTGATTTGCAAGAGGAGGTATTTATGGAACCACCGCCTGGGTTCGTTGAGAAGTTTGGGAAGAAGGTGTGCAGGCTGAAAAGGTCCATTTATGGACTGAAACAATCCCCCCGAGCTTGGTTCGACAGATTCACCAAATTTGTTAAAGGTCAAGGATATAAACAAGGGCAGTCTGATGATACCTTGTTTACAAAACATTCCAAAGGGAGAGTTTCAGTCCTGATTGTTTACGTGGATGACATAATCTTAACTGGTGATGATTTTGAAGAAATGGGGAGACTAAAGCAGAATCTGGCTACAGAATTTGAGATCAAAGATCTGGGACAATTGAAATACTTCCTTGGAATGGAGGTCGCTAGGTCCAAGAAAGGTATCACAGTATCTCAAAGAAAATACATTCTAGATCTCTTGAAAGAGACTGGAATGAGTGGCTGCAAACCTTCAGACACTCCAGTTGATGTGAGCTTCAAACTAGGAGATATCAAGGATGGAGTTCCTACTGAGAAGGGAAGATATCAAAGGTTGGTGGGAAAATTAATTTACTTGTCCCACACTCGACCTGACATTGCATTTGCTGTGAGTTTGGTTTCACGATTCATGCATTCTCCTTATGAAGAACACCTAGAAGCTGCTTATAGGATTCTGAGATATCTGAAAGGGAGCCCCGGGAAAGGACTGTTTTTTGGTAAAAGTGAGAAGAGGGGCATTGAGGTGTTTACAGATGTTGATTGGGCTGGTTCTGTCTCAGATAGGAGATCTACCACAGGCTATTGTACCTTTCTCTGGGGCAATTTGGTGTCTTGGAAAAGTAAGAAGCAAAAAGTGGTAGCAACTAGTAGTGCAGAAGCTGAATTTCGGGCAATGAGCCATGGAATTAAAGAAGTTTTATGGCTCAAGATGTTGATGCAAGACCTGAACAGACCTGTTCTTCTACCTATGAAGTTGTATTGTGATAACCAGGCGGCTATTAGCATTGCTCAAAATCCTGTTCAACATGAGAGAACCAAGCATGTTGAAATTGATAAGCATTTCATAAGGGAGAAGCTAGAAAAGGGAATAATTTGCACCCCGTTTGTACCTTCAACTCAACAAGTGGCAGATGTTCTAACAAAGGGGCTACTACGACTACCATTTGATCGTCATATAAGCAATTTGGGCATGTTAGACATTTTTGCTCCAACTTGAAGGGGAGTGTTGAAAGTTAATGTTATAGAATAAGAAGTGTTGTTGGCTTTTCTAGTACATAATTATGATTATAGGAGGGAATCTAGGAAAGTTAAAAGAATAAGAATTGATTCCTATAGTTGGTGAGTGTGGTTGGTAAGTGTGGTTGGTGAGTGTGGTTGGTGAGTGTAGTTGGTGAGTTTGTTTGATGTATATATATCCATGTACAAATGGTATATGAGATATAAGTCTTTCCTCTCATTCTAGTTCAGTTTAACAATAGTTACAGAGAAGTAAGGGAAAACTATAGCTGGTTATGAGCATTAACCAAATGAAGGTTGTATTCTAGTGTTGGTTGAATATGTCCTGATAACTTTAATCAGACTTTTCAAAGTGGGCGATTCATGCATTTATGATTTGTATAAGATGAGCTATCAACTCTACAATGTCATTCCAGTTGCACATGTTGAGAAAGCACATGATTGTGATATTTTAAAATTTTCTTCTCTCTTCAGATGTGAGTTTGAGCTTTTAATTCTATTTACGTTTTTCGAGTAGTACATTCTTTAGATTTATTTTAGCTCATTTAATTGCGCTATATCCATGCATATATATGTCTGAATTTGGTCCTGTGTATGCAAGTATTTCACATAGGCAGATATTATTAATATTAACATAACATTATTTGTGTAGGTTTTCCTGTAAATCTTTATTAAAGTAAACTCTTCACCAACAGAAACCAATAGAACTTCTCTGGGCAAGTTTAATCATGGGGATTGACGATTTTTTTATATATCTATTTTATTTTTGTGGAGAAGATAGTTTTTCTGTTTTTGGGGATTGAAAAATGAGAGAAACACACTTAAGGTTGTTTGGATGTGCATAGGAGACCTTTTGATGGTGATAAATGGGAAAAGATGGCTAAAGTTTACAAACGGCAAGGTAAAGAGGACTCCAAAGCCCAAACCTAGATTTGGCATCATTTGGATGACAAATATCCAATTTGGGAACTTTAAGGGTTTGTTTACTTTGTGACGAAAAATGGAAAATTTTGTTTCGGGGAAGAAAAGTTTTTTGGAGGGAATTTCTTTTGGAGCTTTGTGTAGGAAAGAGAAGAAAAAATGTAATGATGAGGTTGTTTTTTGGAATAATGTGAGTGATATTTTAGAGGGAATTTAAAATTTTAAAATTTGAAATTAGGGAAAAATGAGGGTGTTTGGATTAAAGTTTTTTTGAGAAAAAAATGATAATTTTCCTGAAATTGTTACAAAGTAAGCAGAGTCTAAGAACTTCAGAAATTGAAGATATTAATAATTTCCAGTATCTCTTTTTGTAGTTTTACTTTTTTAGCTACCAAGGGTATTTCAGTAACTTCCTTATTTCTTTGCACTAGTAATTGATGAAACTACTTAACATTTGTAGAAAGCGATCCTTGAATGTATTTTATTTGCAGTGATATAGTTTTACTATATGAAACAAGAGCAGGCATAAATGCTAAATTAGAAGCGTGGATTGAAGCATTAGAATCAAAATGTTTTACTATAAGTAAAGTTAAAACTTAATACATGCATTGCCACTTTAGTATCATGTAGATAACAATACGATAAAAGTTAAACTTGGCGAACATGAATTAAATGAATGAACAAGTTTTAAACACTTAGGGTCTATAATAGAAGAAAATGGAGCAATCGATAAACATGTAACACATGGGATCCTAGCAGGATGGAATAAATGGAGAAGTGCGTCATCTATACCCTATGACCGTAAAGTGCCACAAAAACTATAAGGAAAATTTTACAAAACGGCTATAACACCGGCGATGCTTTACGGTTTGGTGTTGGGTGGCAAAATATAAACATGAACAAAAAATTTGGATGACAGAAGTGAGAATGTTGAGATGGAATGCAAGTATTAGAAATAAAGTAGGAGTAGTTCTAATAGATAAAAAAATGAGAGAAACACGCCTAAGATGGTTTGGACATGTATTTAGGAGACTTCTAGATGCCCCAGTAAGATGGGTAGAAAATAGAGAGGCATTAATTAATATTAAAAGGGGTAGAATAAGACCTAAAAAGAATTGGAAAACAACTTTAAAACATGACAAGCTATATTTGAATATAAATGAATCAATGTGTCTTGACCGTATACGTTGGCGAGATATGATCTATATAGCCGACCCCTCGTAGTGGAATAAAAGGCTTACGTATACGTTGGCAAGATATGATCCATATAGCTAATTCCTCGTAGTGGGATAAAGGCTTAGTTGTTGTTTATTCTTATTTCAATTTCAGGTATGCAGTTAGTGATATAGTGCCCTCTGTTATCTGCCATGACGTAAAATGCATGTGCTGTGGAGATTGTAGATGTACTAATAACTGAGAAACTAGCTGCTTGGGTTATTTGAATATTTATGTTTATTTGTCTATTTTGATGTAGCTATTTGGGATATTTTCAATTCATTTGCCAAGTTGCTGATGGAAGAATTTCAATATCATCCTGTATAAACTTTTGGCCTTTGTTCTGGTTGAAAAAGAATTCTGAGTCCACTACACCTCAAGATTTAAACAGTTGCTTAGTTTGGTGTCCATTTACATTTTCGTCTTTAATGAAGGTAAAGGAAATATCTTCAAGTTTGTTTGGATCTTAGTTGTGGCCGACTTAGTTACTGCTTCGTGTGATGCTAGCTTGGTCCACACTTGATTGATGGTTTGGGTGCTTCTCTTTTCCCTTTCACTCACCCTATATATGTGTGTTCCTGGAATGTGGCTAGTCCATTTTGATCCCTGTTTACTAGTTAAGACAGCATTAAAGTCTATTCATTGCAATTGCCTGTTTGTTCACATTCTGTAATTCCCTTTGCCCACTGCAGCAGGATGTGCCTATTAGAGTGGGAGGTCTTTATTGATAATTAGATTGTTGCTCCATGCACTTTCATTCATGTTGTTTTAACTGGGTTGTAATTTCTCCATCTGTATGGTCTATAGTGGGCTGCCAATGTTCTAAAGAAGCCAATAGTCACCATGAATTGGCTGCATCAATGCTGGAAAGAGCATCGTGTAGTCCCACAAGAGTCCTATAGGGTTCTTCCTCTCTTGGGCTTGACAATATGTGTCACCAGGATTCCTGCTGGTTGGTAATTTCAAGAACATTAAAGATTGTGTTTAAAAGAGCTAGAGAGTATACTCTTAACATGGGAGTAATATGAATGTTTGATTCAGATGAGCGGAAGCAGATGGAAAAGATTATCATTGAAAATGGTGGCAAATATTCTGCTGAACTGACAAAGAAGTGCACGCATTTAATTTGTGATATATCCTTCATATAATACTTTTAAGAGATTTTTAAGTGGACAATAGTTCACACTAAATGCTTGAAGATACTCTTTCTGAATTTGGTATACCTTTTTGGCTATGTGGTCATTTGTGAAAATGACTAACTATTGCCTTCGAAACCAGCCTTTCGATTGGTTTTTTCTCGAGTATTAACCTAGTTTTCTTGACAAGGCAAATTTCTTAAAAAGTAATTTTTTTTCCCTAAGCTTTTGACTTGCATTTTGGATTCCTCTGCCAACCAATTTGTACCTTTTAATATTTTTCCTCCTACATTCTAAAAAATACAAGACGAATGTGGTGTACAATGTTAGTATTCGTTGTTTTCTGTCTTTTGCCCGTCTGTCTATCTCTGGATTTAAGAATATAACTGTATATCTATCTATCTCACCATAGTGTGAAGGGTCTCTTCCTTTTTTTTTTTTTTTTTTTTTGAAGTGTATCTTCTTTATCAAGCTATTTTGTTGAAATATGGCCTGGTCTGCTGGGAAGATGTTGTATAATTTGGGAATTGAGATGATCCTTGACTTTAATTACGCTCCTGAAGGTGACAAGTACAAGGTTGCTAAAAGATGGGGCCACATACATATAATCACAAAGAAATGGTTTGAGCACTCAGTTGCTAGACGAGGTAATATGGTGCTTGCTTAAAGCTGTTGCTATTTGCAGAATCTTGTATGGATTAAATTAATGCAAGTTATTGTTTTGTTATCTGACATTTTTTCCTTTTGATTTTCCTTTTCCGTTTTGGATGAATAGCATGCCTTAATGAGGAGTCCTATCCTGTTCAGGGTAGTTCTGCATCCATGAGAGTTGTCAGAAAGGGGGGGATAAATAGTCAAGATATAAGTGGTGTTCATTCTGAATGTGAGCCATCATCTACGGGCGCTGCTTCAGACCCACACTCCATTTTGTATCTTCAGAAAGAAGAGCTAGATTCTGAAGCTACCGTCTCACATAGCATATCTTCCATAGTTCAAAGTGATCCTATCATTGCCACAGTGGATTGTGGGCTACCTGCTGCAGCGCTGAAAAATTATTCCAGTGTTGATGGATGTGTTGCAGATGACTCTGAAACTGAGGATAATGACTTGTACTTGTCTGATTGTAGAATTCTGCTTGTGGGTTTTGATACATATGATCTGCGTAAGCTTGTCCGCATGGTGCGTAGAGGAGGTGGTTCTCGTTATATGTCCTTCAGTGAGAAATTAACACACATAATAGTTGGAACTCCTTTGGGGAGGTAAGATATTGGGAGTTGATATAAAGTAATGAATTCTGTGCACCTTCTATCATTGTTGCCTTTTGTTAAATTTTTGAACTTTATAAGTCACCTTGCTTATTTCACTGTGAACTTTATATGCACATATTTATTTTCTTGCTCTACAGTATGGCCAATCTCCTTGTTTTGGTTGAAAGTTCGTATATGCCAGATTGGTGAAAGTTGGGAAGAACTTCCACATAGCATCAGCTTCAACTTTTGGGAAGTGGAGACCAATGTGCTGATTTTTCACTTTTTGGTTGTAGTTATACATATTTTTTGCTGTATTATGAGTTGAATTTTGGCTCTCCATCCCCTGTTGGTAGTTGAAGTTGCAGATTCCTGTTGCTTATATGGCTAAGGTCATCCGTTGAAATTTGGTCTTCTGGTCTTGATGTGATTATGCTTTTTTCCTTTATTTGTAGGCATCCTTTGTGTCATCAGTCAGATATTACTTATTTTATTGTTTCATTTTATTTTATCTTTCTGATACTGTGCGGTTTCGTAGAGGAATGAATTACTGTATTCTCAGTTCTCGCAAACTTTAATGATTTTGCAGTGAAATCAAAGAAGTAAGAAGCCTTGCAGCATTAGGTGTCACCTTTGTCGTCAAAACTGAATGGCTTGAAGATTGTGATCGTGAAAGAAAAGAAGTTCCTGTCCTCAGGAGGCACATTGCTTATGATTTACTTCTCCCGAAAGGTTTGGCATCCATTCCCTGGACCTTCAGGGTTACTTTTTTTCATTTATTTAAGTTTTTTAAAAAAAATTTCTTTCCACTTCTTATCTGCATGATATAATTTATTGGCTCACTTAACATCTGCATTGCTCTGTGGTTTTACTTCTAAATGCTAGATCCTATTTGCTCCGGCAAAAAATCATTGATGATTTCTAACAGAAAAGCACAAGCGAAATCGTATGTGCAACCTATCTTGCCAGAGAATCCTGTTGTTAATCACATGAACTCTAGATCTGATGCATCTTTGGAAGAGGGAAAAGAAGCAAGCTGTATCGGTAATAGTAAGACCTCTTTGGTGAAAGAGGGAAACCCAGTGGAACAGCAGAAATTGTGTGCTTTGGATGGAAAAGGAAATATGAATGCACAGAAGGATGCCAGCCATGAGATGGATCACCAAATTTCATCAAATGTATTTGCAGGAAAACGATTTTGCTTTTCTAGTTCATTTCCTGCTGATCGGGTAAATTTGTGCTGTTTCTAGGTTTTCAACCTAAGCTTAGATGTCACCACTCTTATTTGCTGTCTTTGAACTAACAAGTTTCTTGAAGACTAAATATTTGTTCTACGGTTTGAGAGCTTAATGTTATTGACTGCTTTAGCGAAAATGGCTGCATAGTTTGTCTGTTATCTCATATACTGAACTGATACACTTACTGTTACTTGTTCTTGGTAAATAAAAAGTAGATGCATTTCCTTTTCATGGAGTAAATTGAATATTATACTCTAGTGTAGGACTGCTCTGCCTTTAAGGTGCTTAGTTAGCTGGAATCACACAATTCTTGCACTTATTAGATATAAAAGCTCTTAATAGTATTGTCTCATAATTTGCTTATTAGGTCCATTTCTTTTGACACTTTTGACTTTGCTTGATTAATTCTTCCAGAGATCTGAAATTATTGAATGGGTTAATAAAGGGGGAGGAGAAGTGGTGGAAAATCAAGTTGAAGAAAATGTACACTTCCTTGTTGAGTGTCATGGTGTGGCACGTTCTGTTACTAACTGCACAAGTAAATACGTGTCAAGTCATTGGATTCGCTCTTCTCTGATGGTATGGAAAGTGTTGCTTACTTTGTACCTTTCATTCGCTTTGTCTTGAAGTTTGCTTTCTGATATTTCACAGGAAGGTGACAAGTAAAGTTGTAGAATTTGGTAAGAGAGAAGAATTCTTTTCTCATGTATTAGAACTCAAAAATATGATCTGTACAAGCTTATTGTCTGTCCTTTAAATAGACAAGATAACAACTGAAATCTCCTAGGATTAGGTAACTAACTAGAAAACAGAATTAAACTAGGATTCAGATTTAGGCAACTCCTTGTTTCCTATTCTAACATTGTTTCAAAAAGTCAAATTAGGAATCACTTCTTACGTTACCATAAACCAGATTCTGATTATTTGTTTGATACCTACAGGATTAGGTAACTACCATACAGAGCTAGTTTCCTAATTCTTCAACACTCCCCCTCAAGTTGGTGCAAAGATATCCATCATGCCCAACTTGCCAATCTGGACTTCAAATGATTTCTTCACCAGACCCTTTGTCAGCACATCAGCAACTTGTTGTGTAGATGGCACAAATGGTGTGCAAATTATACCAGCTTCAATCTTCTCTTTGATGAAGTGTCGGTTTATCTCAATATGTGTCCTATCATGCTGTACTGGGTTTTGACCAATACTTATTGCAGATTTGTTGTCACAGTAGAGCATTATAGGAAGTTTGACTTTAAAATTGAGATCCTGTAACACCTTTTTAAGCCACAAAGCTTCTCTAATTCCTAGATCCATAGATCTGAATTCAGCTTCAGCACTGCTTAGAGCAACCACGCTTTGCTTTTTGCTTCTCCAGGAAACTAGATTCCCCCAAACATATGTACAGTACCCTGAAGTAGACCACCTATCATTAATAGCACCAGCCCAATCAGCATCTGTGTACACTTCCACACTTCTTTCATCATTCTTCTTGAAGAAAATTCCTTTACCCGGGGCTCCCTTCAGATATCTGAGAATCCTGTATGCAGCATCCATGTGTTCCCGTTTTGGAGTTTGCATAAACTGACTTATCAGCAAATGATGTCTGGACGAGTGTGTGCTAGGTAGATGAGTCGACCTACCAGCCTTTGATACCTACCTTTTCTGTAGGCGCTCCGTCTTTAAACTCTCCCAGTTTCACATTCACATCAATTGGTGTATCACAAGGTCTACAGCCACTCATCCCTGTTTCTTTCAGCAGGTCTAAAATATATTTCTTTTGGGACACCATTATTCCTTTCTTCGATCTAGCTATCTCCATCCCTAGGAAGTACTGTAATTTTCCCAAGTCCTTTATCTCAAATTCCTTGGCCTGATTTGTCTTTAATTTATGCATTTCCTCAAGATCATCACCAGTAACTATTATATCATCCACGTATACAATTAGCACTGATAACTTCCCATTTTGTTCTCGGATAAACAAGGTATGATCAGATTGCCCTTGTTTATACCCTTGACCTTTTATAAATCTGGTAAACCTATCAAACCATGCCCTTGGAGATTGCTTAAGTCCATAGATGGACTTTTTTAGTTTACACTCCTTAGACCCAACCTTATCCGAAAAACTTAGGGGAGGCTCCATGTATACTTCTTCTTTTAAATCACCATTTAGGAATGCATTCTTCACATCTAACTGCATGAGAGGCCAATCAAGGTTGGCAGCAATAGATAGAAAAACCCGTATGGTATTGGCTTTAGCAACTGGTGAGAAAGTCTCCAAATAATCTACTCCGTAGGTTTGAGTGAATCCCCTAGTAACCAATCTTGCTTTGTATCTCTCCAACGATCCATCTGAGTGATTCTTCACTGTGAACACCCACTTGCAGCTAACCGTCTTCTTTCCATGTGGTAATTCCACCATCTCCCACGTGGAATTTTTATTCAAAGCTTTTATCTCTTCCATAACTGCCTCTCTCCACTCTGGAACTTTTAGGGCCTCCTGAATGCTGTTAGGTATGTCCATGGCTGATAGTTTTGAGATAAAAGCAGAAAACTGAGGAGAAAGGTTAGTATAAGATACAACGCTTGCTAAAGGGTGTTTAGTAGTACAGGTTCTGACTCCTTTTCTAATAGCAATAGGAAGATTAGAGTCATCAATGAGATCTGAATTACCTAAAGGCAGACTTGAATAGCTAGAAGAATCATATTTACCTGGAGCAGATTGCTCAGAGTCACTGATTTGGTCTTCATGATCTACCCCCAGGGAAGATGTTTGCTGATGCTGATCAGGAGGTTTAAGAATTTCCTTCTTCCTTGAGTACACAAATCCTTTATAGCATTTCTCCTCTTCCAAGGGTTTAGATGTTTCTAAAAATTTTAAGGACTCTTGTTCTGACTCTTGTTCTATTGATTTTTCAGATGTAAATTCCACATTTTCGGTGGGAGTAATGTTTGGCAACCAATCTGAACCCTCACCTTGACTTGGTTTAGGCTCCCCCTGAAGGGGAGGGTTACTGTAATAGGATCTACCTTCTAGAAAGGTGACATCCATAGATACAAAACACTTCTTTGACACTGGATCAAAACACTTGTACCCTTTTTGATTCATGGCATAGCCAATAAAAACGCATTTTAGGGCCTTGGGATCATGTTTTGACTTTTGAAGGTTGAAGTTATGAACAAAAACCACACTCCCAAAAATTTGTAGAGGTATATTCTGTATCAAATGAGTGTTCGGAAAACTTTGGTTTAAAACTTGGATGGGGTTTTGAAAATTTAAAATTCTTGTTGGCAACCTATTAATTAGATAAGCTGCTGTGAGAACAGCTTCCCCCCATAAAAACTGAGGCACTTTGGTTGTAAACCTTTGTGCTCTTGCCATTTCTAAGAGATGGCGATTTTTCCTTTCAGCCACTCCATTCTATTGGGGGGTATAGCTACAAGAACTTTGATGGACGATTCCTTTTTCAGAAAAGAACTGACCTAAGACATTATTAAAAAACTCCTTCCCATTGTCACTTCTGAAAATTTGAATACCGGTTCGGAATTGAGTTTGAATCATTGCAAAGAAATTTTTAAACACCAAGCAACTTTTGATTTTTCTTTTAACAAATATACCCATGTAACCCTAGTGTGATCATCATTGAATGTAATAAACCATCGTTTTCCAAAAAGGGTAGAAATCTTTGAAGGTCCCCAAACGTCACTATGAATTAGTGTGAAGGGGGCCGATGGTTTGTATGGCTGTGGGAAAAAATGAGATCTATGATGCTTTCTTTGCTAACTCACAAGTTTCACACTGAAATTCTGAAATTTTGTTAGAAGATAATTGAGGAAACAATAATTTCAAATATTGAAAACTAGGATGTCCTAATCTATAGTGCCATAACAAGCTTTTATCATCTATAACCTTTACTGATTTGAAACACCTTTTCTGGTCTTGTGTACCAATGGATTTGATGTTAAGAAGGTATACTCCACCATCCTGCTTAGCATCCCCAATCACCTTCCCGGAGGTGAGATCTTGAAAGATACATTTAGAAGAGAACAATTTTGCAGAACAGTGATGATCTTTAGTAAATTTACTAATGGACAACAGGTTATATGTTAATATAGGAACATGTAGACCATCTGTGAGGGTTAGGAAAGGAGAGATAGAAATTGGTCCTATTCCAGCAACTGTGGCCAAAGAGCCATCTGCAATTTTGACTTTATTGTTTCCTGCACAAGGTCTATACGAGAGAAAGAAGCTAGAGATACCAGTCAAGTGATCGGTGGCTCCTGAATCTAGTATCCAGAAGTCAGTAGACTTGGTACAAGCAATTGTACTAATTGGGATTATACCTGACTTGGCTAAGGAACAAGAATTTGAAGGAATAGAGTTATGGTTGCCTAAGGATTGGGTCTGAAACAGCCTCTGGAGTTGTGCAACCTGTTCCTGAGTGAAGGAGATAGCCGTGGTTCCAGAATCAGTGTTCAGAACTTGAAGGGCATGTCCTTCTCCCCCTGGTTTCGAGTATGAAACTGGCTTCTTCTTCAGATTTGCAGGCTTTCCATGTAGTTTCCAGCAAGTCTCTTTGGTGTGCCATGCTTTCTTACAATGTTCACACCAATGTCGATTTCTCCCCTGTTTTCCTACTTCTGGATTTTTGACCATAAGAGCTGACCCCTCTACATCTGATTTCTGCTCAATCAGACGAGGATGCTCAATCAGATGAAGTTTATTGCTTGCCGTTGGTTCTAAGGTTACGGGGGCTGAAGTTGTTCCCTCTGAACTTTCAGTACCCGTGGAACCTGCGGTTGAGCCGACCATAGCAGGTTTGTAATTCAGTGTAGTAACCTAAGGGCTCTGATACCATGTAGAATTTGGTAAGAGAGAAGAATTCTTTTCTCATGTATTAGAATTCAAAAATATGATCCGTACAAGCTTATTAGGAACTGAAATAGACAAGATAACAACTGAAATCTCCTAGGATTAGGTAACTAACTAGAAAACAGAATTAAACTAGGATTCAGATTTAGGCCACTCCTTGTTTCCTATTCTAACATTGTTTCAAAAAGTCAAATTAGGAACCACTTCTTACGTTACCACAAACCAGATTCTGATTATTTGTTTGATACTTACAGGATTAGGTAACTACCATACAGAGCTAGTTTCCTAATTCTTCAACAAAAGTCAATTCTTAAATCTTATCATACTAGAATTACTGTCTTTTTGGGTATAATTAATGTTGCTTGGGGGTGATTCTTGGATGAACTTAGCTGGTTTATCTGCATATGTTCAAGATTGTTATAAAAGACTAGTGGAGTGATCTTTTCTTCTGCCTCCAATATTGGTATTAGGAAAACATACTAATGTTGTTTGCCTTTTCTATTGAAGGATGGGTGCTTACTAGATGTCAGCAGTCACATCCTCTATTCTCCTCTCCCATGCCAAGTGCCTTTTCTGGCTTTTAAAAGCTTCTGCTTCTGTGTTTCACTATATGAAAAGAAAGAGAGATTACTTCTGAGAAATTTGTGCTTTATTCTTGGAGTTCAGTTTGTTGAGAAGTTAACTAAAAAAGTCACCCATTTATTGTGTAAATTTGCTGGTGGTGAGAAGTATGAGGCTGCTTGTAAATGGGGGATACAGCCTGTTACCTCTGATTGGATTTATGAGTGTGTGAAGCAGGTTTATCTCTCTCCCTCTCCTTTAATTATGCAAATGATCACTGTTTACATTCCTATTAAGCTTCCATCATTTTCAGTTTTAACCTAAGCTTGCATGCTTTTGGAATGCTTGGACAGAACAAGGTTGTTGCTCCAGGTCCTTTTTGTCCGAAAGAACCGGCTTCCCAAGACCGAGAAGGAGCCTGCTTTATGACCCAATATTCCACCCAAGCAGTTCAGATGGTATCTGGTGAAAATGCATCTCAAATTCTGAGCCAGTCCCAAACGTTCAAAACTCTTGCGACTCAATCTTTTAACAGGGGAAACAAAGAGCTGAATAACTCAAATGGTTCTGCCCAAGCTGTTCGGATGATATCTGGTGAAAATCCATTTCAAATTCCAAGCCAGTCCCAAGCTTTTAATACTCTAGAAACTGCATCTTTTACAAGGAAAAATCAAGAGCTGAATGGCTCAAGAGGTTTCCTGAAGAAGGGAAGGAAATTTGAGGCTGACAAAAGAGATTTAATGACTGAGTCAAATCTAATCAGTGTTAACAAGTGGGTGACACCCATCGAAGACAATAGGACAGAAAATGCTGGGAACACCACCAGGGTTCCAAAGCAGTCCCTGTCTTTTGAAAATGTAGAACCTGAATCTTTTACCAGGGAAAATGAAGAGCTGAATAACCCTGGCGGTTGCACTAAGAAATCAAGGATTTCTGAGGCTGAAAAAATAGCTCTGTCATGTGACTCAAATGTAATCAATGGTATCATTCAGGTAAATTCCATGGAAGACAATAAGACACAAAGTGCTGGGGGAGACACTACCATGGTTCCTGATGTAGCTTCTATTATTGACTTGTTGGAGCAAACAAGCAAGGTAATGACAATTTTCTGCAATCTATATTGTGTATATTACAAAAGGATCTTGCTCTTGGCCTGTCAGCTAAATTTTGCTCTGGTCATTAATATCAGATTCATGATCAGAAGTCTCCTGCAAGAAGTGGGTGTACCAGAAGTGTATCCTTGAAATTTTCAATTAGAATGCTTTTAAGTTTAAGCCTACTAAGTCTTTTTCCTTGATTTAAGATTAGCTTTTTTCGTCTGATTGTGCCGTCCTTGGTCATGATCATGGAGAACCTCAGTCTGATCTTGCATTTCCCAAGCACTGGATAAACAGGTTTCAATGGCATTTTGCAATCATTATCTCGTTCACTTTTTGCTCGTATAAAGTTTGGCAATCATCAGAATAAAAAATATATATATATATATACACACACATATATGCTGCTTTCTTTCATTGTTCTTTCTGTATGACCTTTATTATTTTTCCATTTTATTCGGATAATTCAATGAAGTAGTTAGGGAAAAAAATTGCCGACAATTATTATCCAGTCTTCTGAATTTCGGAAGGAGAATAACTGCTGGAAATGAAATTTAATGGATGATAAGTTTATAAGCTTTAAAGAGACATGGGATTCTTATACCTTCCAGCCACATGCCAATAGATACACGCAATTGACTATATGCATGTGGCACCAATAATGTCTGAATTTTCAAACACATGCACTTTGATCTGCAGAACCTGTTAAATAGATGCGTTGATGAAGGATGGGCATTATTTCTCTTAAACATAGACCAGTTAGTTTTTTGTTTTATCAGATTTTATTTTTATTTTTTATAGCTTTTCTTGTTTTTCTGTTTTCTTTCCTAATAACTTATAAGACTCAATTTTCCTGTTTTTACTTTTGTCAAATTGAAGTTTCTTTTGTTTCTGGCTGGTTATTTTGACAGCTTGTAAAACTTGGTATCTGGGGGAACTTTATTTAACTGGAATCATGTTATTATCTTTTCTTTGGGCTATTTGTGCAATTTTGTCAAGTATTGTCCCAAGCATTCAACATTTTAAATGAATTTCGTTCTTTTTCCAAGTGTTTGTGTGTACATGTGTGTTATAAATTAGATTGGTCAAAATAGTTAAACAAGAAATTTGTCTGGATTGTTTCAATCTAAAAATCTGTTTATTAGATATAAATGTGAAGTACAATAGAAATATGCAGTGAAGTTTTATCTCCATTTTTTCTAGGTTCGATCAAATGGAGAATCCCCCAGAAGATGTCAAAACAGGAGATTATGACGCCTTTACTGATACCCATACGGAGTCTCAGGTTGCTGCTTATCACTTCCAGTTCTTATTGTGGCTTTATTTAACTGAAAATTTTAAGTGGTGTATAAAATGTTTGCACTTGATTTTCTTCTAAATGTGAATCACTATCTTAAGGGAGGTCTGAGAACCAATATTGGGTGCTTTGCTGCAGCATCAAATCATTTTTGGCTTTATCTATGCTAATCTCGGACTTTGAGCTGTTTTAAGTACTCTGAGGTTCATATCACTTGTTAGTAACGGTGCATGCTTAACTTCAGGTTGTTAGTTATGCACAAGATTTATCTGGCATTCAAATGATAATAGACAGAGTCCGAACGCGGAACAGCATGGCTTGAGCCTGTAAGGTAGACTCATTTGCTGTTGGCCATCTGCGAGCCTCTGCAAGCAAGGAAGCGAACTCCCTGTGTTTAGAGGTGGAATCGAGGGTTGTTACTCTCATTGGAGAACAACAATGATGTTCCAAGTAAAGAATTGGAACAATTGGGTAGGAGAAAATATTTCGTTCAACTACAAGCACTGGTAGCTGAATAGGTTGAATCTTCATAACAGTGCCACCACAAGATTCTCTGATAATCCAAAGGCAGATTTCAACTATGGAGCTGGGATTATGCCTTTTCTGGATATATATTTACACTGGTCCAAAATTAAATTCTGATACTACGGTGCAAAGCAAGTGGGTGGAGAAGTTGAGGCCACTTATTTGCATCGGTTGCTCCTCCCTAATGTCTTCGTTTGTAAGGTGCTTGTAAAGGTCAGTAAGAGCTTATAGTTCGGCAATTTTGCAGTTAAATATAATTCCTTCTTCCTTTTACACGTTATTCTCATAATTTCCCTGTAATGGTTTTATAGAATGTTTGTGTTTGATATGCATTTGATTAAACTAGCTGAGGAGGGGGAGGGATGAGGTGGTAGTTAATGGGAAGTCGTCGTAATTTTGAGATCATGAGTTTGAATATTGTGAGTTGCAATGATAAAAAAAAAAGAAAGAAAGAAATTAAACTGGTTGAAGTAGCAGGTAGTCGAACGATTTTTTTCTTGCAATTTCTTTCAGCCACAAGAGTAAAAATTCAATTCTATTGTCTAGACAAAGATGAAAGACAAATGTATAATTTGTTAGGCAATAATTGATCTGACTTTGGACAATTCTGATCACGTTAGGTAATAACCGCTCCTCAAGGTGGTGGAAATTTTCTTGACATTTCTAAGGTGGTTTTGATCGGTTATAACGGATCAAACTCATGCAATTACTAATCTTCGGCTATTTTTCTATTTTTAATTTATTTTCTAATTTTTTTATTTTTATTTCATAAATTCTAAAATTAAAATAATATATTTATTTCAATATATTCGTAAATACAATCTTATACTTCAAAAAAATCATAATTCTAAATGAAAAATCAAAATATTATTTAAACTATAAGATTTCATAAGCAAAATTATTCAACGAAAATCATACAACTTTACAATGGTTCATAAATAAATTTTAAAAAGATAATTGTATAAGAAAAAATATAAATCTTATAGGTCAAAACCTAGGGTGAAAAATACAGGGTCTTGCATCCTTTCATCTTAGGAAATTTTGTTCTTGAAATTCTTATTCTAATTCTTTTATGTGTCATTTGCTATATTACCATGAGGCGTATACGAATCATGTTTCTGGTTTACTGTTTTTCTTTTTTAATTACAAGTCTCTTTAACTTAAAAGGGGTCTCTTTAATTACTAAACTTTCTCATAACACATAGAAATATGTGTTTACTAGAGATGTGCATTATAATCTTCCCGACTTCAGAAATATTGTCTTCACTATCATTCTCTATTGTTCTACACAAGTAATTTTTAATCTAATTTGTCTCTAATTGAACCCCCAATTGAATCTGTAGCAATTTATACTTCAAATTAGAAGATGTAATTTTATCATAAGATTTCACTCATAACCATTTGAGTGAGTATTTTAACTTGACATCAACTCTATAACACTTGCTGATTTTAAACTATAAGTTTTAAGCCTAATATTAAAGTTAACTTTAACCTTTAGTTACTAACATGTTTGTCCCATTAGACCTAACGCTAATCTTAACTTTAACTTTTAGTTTCTAACATGTTTGTCCCATTAGATCTATTACTCTGACACCACATGTGACACCCTCAACCCCGACCTTCTTGTTTGGGCGGGAGATGCGACCGGGTTGCCTGTCTGGTTCGTACCAAAACTCACTAACGATACACAGAGCACTAACTAATTATAATATATTTATACACTAAATTAAAATGTGATGTCCTTCATTTCACAAACACAAAATGTACAACTTTAGTTTATAACTAGGGTTAATTATGCATAACCCCCTGTGATTTGAAAAACTTTCGAATGACCCCCTATGGTTTAAAAAGTTACAAATGACCCCCCCTGTGATTTTTTGAAATGTGTAAAGCTAGAAATTTCCGTCACATTTAATGGTCAAACTAAAAAGTCAACTATTTTTCATAACGTTTTTAATAAAATGACAAATTTACCCGTACTAACAAGTGACATGTTTATCATTAATGCAAATGACATACTTACCCTTAAAATAATGCAAATATAAATATTTTTGTATCTTTTAATTTTCTTTAAATTTTTATAAATTTAATTTTTCTCTTTCTTATTTTAAATTAGTTAAGGCTTCAATCTTTCCATATCATAAATACTTTCGGTTTCTTTACAAATCATAATATTTTTATTCCTAATTATTGCTTTTCTTTTTCTTTTTATTCTTAATTATTACTGTCTTTTTTATTTTGATTCATTTCCTTAGTTACATTCCACCAATTTTTTTTGTTTTTGTTTTTTGTATGAAGATGTACCAACAAGAATTAAATCCAAAATTGAAACAGAGTATAAGAAGATCTCAAAAACCATATAATATATATATATATATAAATCCGATAATCCTTCAAACATTTTAAAATTAAAATCTAATAGGGTTGATGAGCTAGCGGTGTGAAACCCCGTAAAATTTTGATATTTTAAAATTTACCTTGAGAATAGATTGAGGTAGTTATAAATATTTTATGATTATTTATTAGAGTTGTCTTTTAAAGAAATTTCAATCTAAAAATATTTCTTTAAGGAAATTTTATAAAAGTCTTCGGATCTTTTATTTCTAAAAGAATTTCTTTATTTTAATTTCAAATATTTATTTATGTGAATTAATAACTTCGACTCTTGATTTTACGATATGTTAGGCTGTTTAAGAATATTATGATTTAGGAATTTACGGAATTTTTGGAAATAGGAATTAGAAGATAAGAAAATAAGAAAATCATAAAAAATTAGGCAAAGGTTTTAACCAATTGGGAAACGGTAAAAACTGATTGGACAATCGGTTTTACCTATTTCCGAATCGGTAAAACTGATTGGATAATGGATAAGAATAAGGAGAATCGGTTTTAACCGATTCTTCGATTCCTAATCGGGTAAAACCGATTCCCTATGGATAGAATTTCGTTAAATCGATTTTAACCCTTTAAGCAATTGGTAAAACCGATTGGTAAATTAATAAAAAATTACCAACCGCCCTACTAATCGGTTTTAACCGATATTTGAGTGGGAGAAACCAATTTGGATCGGTAGCGCTGATTCTTTAATTGGGTAAAACCGATCCGCTGTCAGAAATAAAAAAAAATAAAAGCTTGCGGATCAAGTCACGAGTCTAGAAGCTTTTGTCCTAAGTGGCCATAAGGCCTATAAATACCCCCTACCTTCCTTCATAAACTCCATTTCTGCAAACTTCATGCCAAAAATTTGAAGAAATTTCTCTAAACTTAGAAATAGGAGGAAAAGCTTGGAAGGAGAAGAAGGAGCAAGATTTGGACGTGGAAACTTCAGTGCAATCCGAGGGAATTCATATAGGAAGCATAAGGAATCGAAAGAGGTAAGAATTTTACGTTAGGAAGTGTAATTGTAATGCATAAGTTTAGATTTTTAGAGTTTATAAGGTTTTCTTAGTATATAATTTATTCTTGGAATTTTGAAAGTTTGAAAAATGTTTTGAAATGTTAAACTTGTTCTAGGAGTGTTGTAAAAATGGTTTTTGGCAAAAAAATCGAAGAAAAATGAATCTAGTTGCACTTTTGTTGGAAAACCCGAAGCTAGGTTGAAGAACATTTTTCAGGGCACGAATCGGTTTTAGCCGATTATAATTGGGAAAAACCGATCCAAGTTCAAAACAAATCGGTTTTGCCAGTTTGTAAAACGGGTCGATTGAAAATGAGTTTTGCCGATTTTTGAGATTTTGAAATTAGTAAGGACTGTTTTGCAAATAATGGACCGATTTTAGCCCATTATAAATCGGGAAAAACCGATCCAGTGTTTTCTGGAAATTTTGGATCGGTTTTGACCGATTTACCCTCGTGTAAAACCGATCCGAAATAGGGAAAAATGATTTTTCCACAATTTTGATCTCTTTTAGTTATTTCGTTATAAATCCTTCTATGAAGATTTGTTAAAATTATTTTAACGAGTATTTTACGGATTTTATACCTATATTCTCTTAAGTATTAATTTTCATAAGATATGTCTATTTTTGAAATATTTACGAAATAAAGTAGAAATAATGTTTAAGGATCCATTAATTTCAGTTTTTTGGCAAAGTACTTATATTTTCTTTAAAGTTATAGTTATTACATTTTTATAGTTATTTTCAAATTAAATAATTTTGGAATACTTATTTTCTAGATATATATATATATATGTTTTAAATAAGAAAAATAGGTAAATTACCATTATGCCGTCATTAGTTAAAATTTCGGAATAAGTTAGAAATTAGAATTATATCAGTTAGAAATAGTACTGAATTGCTGGAACCTGAAATATTTGCAGATCAGTTAGATAGCTAGTACATGAGCTTAGATCTTCGGACCGAGGTGAGTTTATCCTTGAAAATGGATACCGTTTTAGTATAATTAATAATTGAACTGCACTGAATCTTATTTGTGGCATGTTTGAAATGTTTTGAAATATTTGCGAAAAATGTTTGAAATGCTTTTTGTTTGAAACTGCCAATTCTGTTTACTTACTGGCTGGAACGCATATGTACTTGTTATGCTTCAGTTGTACTTTCTTTGGACACTAAATTTGTTATATGAGCATAAGTTGTGTCAGATCCATTATGTTGATACGATTTGATCCCATGAGCCATCATAGGGCGTGGTCGTCTGGATCATCTGTGTTTCTGATTTCGAAATCAGTCCCGATCACAGGGGCCCATATATGCATGTATACGT
The DNA here is from genome assembly GCA_016801395.1 of Leptodermis oblonga. NCBI lineage: Eukaryota > Viridiplantae > Streptophyta > Magnoliopsida > Gentianales > Rubiaceae > Leptodermis > Leptodermis oblonga. The sequence goes on from CM028753.1 coordinate 21,123,683, forward strand.
TTGGGAGTGGCTGTCGATATAATTATGATTATGCCGAGGTGAGCTGGCTTTCGTTCATCGTACATGTACACGTTGGCTAACGACCCTCATCTTCTTTACGTATGCTGAGATGAGTTGGCCATCACTGAGCGTACATGTACACGCTAGCGATCGCCCCTCATTCTCGAGATAAACTGGCTAGTTTGTTTATGGTTCACATAGAACTTTAAACGACTGCCCTTCATTCTCATTATATGTTTTATGAATCCCGCATGAGTCATGAATGCTATATGTTAGGATATGTTTTTTTTTGAGGAAAGGTAAATGATTTTATTCCCCGAAAATAACGGGTCGGACCCGTGAGATCAACAATACATCAATTGTGTAATACATCAAAATAGGGGCATACCCCTAATGAAACAGATACAGCCATATCCTAATATATTCTAACCTGCCACTGGTAGAATACAAAGGAAAGCAGAGTAACAAACTAATAATAATCCCTAGCAATTTACCACTTTTGTACTCTAATTGCCACACATTAGAACACATTCAGTACAAATTGCCAATCTTCAATCCTGTTGCACAAAGCAGAAATGCAACGTACGCAGAATCCACACATACTATGGAGAGAATGTCTATGTTCCAAGCGTAAGAAACAACATGGTACAACAGCCCACAAAGCATTCAATAAACCCCAAGTATTTAGCAATAAATACCAAGGACATCACACTCCACCAATGCAGTCCAAGAAGCCCCTCATTCAGCAAGTAATCAACAGTATCCATCCAAGATCACTCCGTAGCAACAATGATCTCCAAATATTTACATCCAACCGCCAACTTTCACGGCCAGACATAAATATCCAGAAGTGGTCTGAACCACCTTCCCCTTTATAAGCCAAAGGGCAGCTTTCCAGACACGGCCTAAGCCAACCTCTGAAATGGCATTGGGGCATTTACCGTATATCCCGACGTGATGGTCTGTACCACCTTCCCCTTTATAAGCCAAAGGGCAGCTCTCCAGACACGGCATAGGCCAACCTCTGAAATGTTAGGATATGTTGGAATTGTATGCATGGATAATATCTGCAAATCGGTAAATGTTTACAAAAATGGTGGACTCTCACTGGGCAAGAGCTCATTCCATTTTCCTGTTTTCTATTTTCAAAATTGTATTACAGATCTTGGTAAGAATATGATTATACTCACTAGGATCACCTGTAGTTTGGAAATTTTGGATACGGCTTGAAGATGGGATTGTTTAGATGGGCTTTTACTCTGATAACTCATGTACTATAGGGCTATGTGAGTTTTACTTTATTATAACAAATGAAAAAAATTATTATCATGTTCTATCAGTTCTGAGTCCTGGTGCGAACCAGGCAGGCATTCGGTGAAGCCAACCCCTTGTATGCCTAGTACCACTCTGTCAGTCAATTCCGGTAAGTAGCTAACAGTCAAGAAGAAGAAGGAAAAAAAAAAAAAAAATTGCTGATGAACAGTGCCGGAACTGTTCATCGGAGAAGACGATCAACATCGCACGTGTGAAATGACGATTTTGCCCCTATCTTTTTTTGACTGTTAGCCACTTAACGGAATTGACTAACAGAGTGGTACTGGACGCACATTTTGAAAGTAAAGTGCTTGTAATTGGAGTTTTTAAAGAAAAGTGGTATTTTTTGCAAAAGCCGATAGTTATGTGGTATTTGGTGCATTTCACCCTAATAAATATTAAGAAGTTAAAAAAAAAAAAAGTAAAAAAGGAAAATTTTGTAAAATGACAAAATTACCACGCTAATTGTTAAATGTGACAGAAATTTCTAACTTTACACATTTCGAAAAACCAAGGGGGGGTCATTTATAGCTTTTTAAACCATAGGGGGCCATCCAAAAGTTTCCCCAACCATAGGGGGTTATGAGTAATTAACCCCTATAACTATTACCTGTGGCGGAGCCACGTTCTCAAATTTTCAAAAACCTACTTAATATTGTGACACCCCAGATTCACCACCCTGCATACAAGGGGTTGGCTTAATCGGATGCCTGTCTAGTTCACACCAAGACTCATAACATGTAGAACTTAATAATTTTATTCTTTATTAAAATATAATAAAACTTACACAGCCCTAAAGTACATGATTTATCAGAGTATGAACCCATCTCTATCAATCTTGCCTTCTAACTGTATCCCCTTATTACAGTACTTCAGGTTGTCCTAGTGAGCATAATCATTTTCGTACCAAAAGTCTGTAGCAATTTATTTGAAAACAGAAAATAAAACAGGAAAATGGAATGAGCCATTGCCCAGTGAGAGTTTACTGTTTTCGTAAACATTTACCGAGTTATAAAAATTACCCACACATATATTTCAGACAAATCCTATCATATAGCAGTCATGACTCATGCAGGATTCATAGAACATATAATGAGGATAAGGGGCGTTCACCAACGTTCTATATGAACGATGAACGACGGACCAACTCACCTCGGAGAATGAGGGGCGTTCGCCAGCGTATACAGAAGCGTTGAACGACGAACTAACTCATCTCAACATAATCATAGTCATAATTATAAATATATCGTCAGCCAACTCCCAAACATATACATATATGGGCCCCGGTGGTCGGGACTGATTTCGAAATTAGGAACACAGATGATCCAGATGACCAAGCCTTACACTGGCTTGTGGGATCAAATCGTAGAACACATAATGGATCCGACACAACTCATGTTCATATAACAGATTCAGTGCACAAACAAAGTACAACTGAAGCGTAATAAGTACATATGTATTCCAGTCGGTAAGTAAACACAACTGGTATTTAAAAACAAAAGTATGTCAGACATTTTTCGAAAACGTATAAAATATGTCGCACAATACAATTCAATGTAGATTCAATTACTAATTGCATTAAAACGGTATCCATTTTTAGTGATAAACTCACTTTGGTCTGAAGATATAAGCTCACGTTCTATTTATTTCTATATTCCAGAAATTCAGTATTTATTTCTAACTAATAGAATTCTAAGATTCTTAAACTTCTTATGGATTCTAGGAATTAACGAAGTAAGGACGTAACTAACTTATCTAATTTTTCTAGAAAGATCGTATAATAATAATAGATGGTAAAAAGTTATTTTCATCTATTTTGAAAATAAGTAAATCAATAAGAAAATATATTAATCATAATCTTAAAGAAAATATAAGTTTCATGCCGCAAAACTATTTTACTTATTTTCCTTTTAAAAAGAGTTTATAACTTTTAAACTCTATTTTTAATTTATTTGGAAATAACCAATAATTAACCAAAAATTATAATAATTTTTAACTTAAGAAAGTATGAATTTAGAACCCTTTAAATAGTTGTTAAAATATTTTTACCAAAGATTTATAAAAGGGCTTATAAAGAAATAAACAAAATTATTAAAATTATTCGAAAAAAATCATTTTTTTAGCTTCGGATCGGTTTTACCCGATTGGAGATCGGTTAAAACCGCTCCGATTAAACCGCTCCGAAATCGATAAAAACCAATCGGAATGGTTTTACTCGCTTGGCAATCAGTTTTAACGGGTTTTCTTGAGAATGGGCAATCAGTTCTACCAGTTTCCCAATCGTTTAAAACCGATCCATGCCCAGAAAACTTTTCTTCAACCTTTTGCTTCGGGTTTTGGTTAAAATTGTGCACAAAACTTGTTTTGCTTCGGTTCTTTTTGCTAAAAATAATTTCTACAATACTCCTACAACACGTCTAACATCCCATAACATATTTCTAACATTCAAAATTCAAGGATTAATCAAACTACTAAGAAAACTACAAAACTTAACTAATTCATACTTTTTGCATTATAATTCTAACATTAACATTATAGTAGCGTAAAATTACTTACCCTTTGATTCTTGAAGCTTCCTAGATCACAATCCTCGAATTATCAAGCCAACTTCACTTTCCAATTTCTTCCTCTCTGCCTTTCTTCCTAACTTTTCTAACTTTTTCCTAACTTTGAGTTTTCTCTAACTTTTCTTTGATTCCGTGAATTGTTGTGTTTTTGATCGATCCAGGGGTATTTATAGACCCCTGGAGTCATATGTGACAAAACCTAGGGGTGTTCGTATCTCGGCTTTGGAATTAGGAGAAGATATATATATATATATATATTTCCTTTTTGGCTCCAGATCGGTTTTACCTGATCCGGCAACCAACAAAAACCGATTGGTTTTACCCATTGAAGACTGGGTAAAACCTATCAAAGCTTTTTGTCCTTATTCTCCAATCGGTTTTACCCAATCGAACGACTGGGTAGGTTTTACCATTCCGAGCTGGGTAAAACCGCTCCGTAGGCGGTTAAAAGTTTCTATTTTTATTGTTCATAGCTGTCCAATCGGTTTCACCCGATCTGGGACTGGGTAAAACTGATTGACCCCTTATTTTTACCTTTTTTGATTTATTTTCTAATTTTCTCATTTTCTGTTTTCTATTTTTTGAAATTAATTCATTTCCTAAATAATAACATACTTAAATTAACAACATTTCATGAAATCATGAATCAAATCTAAACACATAAATTAAAATTGAAATCATAGTAAGAAAATTCTTTAAAAGAAATTATTTCATAACTTTATATAAAATTTTCTCAGAAAATAGTTTAGATTGAAATTCTTTTTAAAGAAATCCTATAATTTAGTAAATACTTGTAAGAAAATATTTTTATAAATACCTCTAAATATTCTAGAGGTGGATTTATATGTTAAAAATTTACGGGGTCTTACAAATATAGCATAAAATGTATAAAATTTAGGAATATTTGAGTAACTGCCCCACCAAAATTATAACAATTATGGGCAAAGTTGAAATTAACAAAATTAAAATACAAAATTGTGTGCTTAAATTTCATAATCTTTCTTAATATCAATGAAAAGTGGTACTTATTTTAGGTGAAAAAAAAAATGTCAGATAGTGGTAACTATTTTAAGGAGAAAAGGGAACAAAACAAATATTACATATAAAATTTGTGCTTGTATATGACAAAAATGGAAGTTGTTAAAAAAAAATAAAATTATCCTAAATATTTTGCCCCTCATGACTTCAGGGGCCTGGTTTCGCCACTAACTATTACAACAATGTCGCCTTAGATACCAAACATGAAATTTCATCCTATAATTGTTTTTCATAATGTTGTCCTTATACATGTAACATGCAAACATCTAAGGGGTGAGGTTCAAGCTCTATGAGGTCTCACTACTAAAACATTACCGAGTAAATAATTATCGACATATAACACACATTTCCTAATTAGACAAAGAGGAATACGTAGAGATAGAAAGTGCATAACCAACTAGTTATACCAAAGGATCAATGTGACCCTTCGAAAAACATTACTGATTATACTTTACCTGAGTTGGGACACTGTTAACTAAAACACAGTATAATATGGAACACTGTAGCTTCTCATCAACTATGTCAACACTGACAACACTGAACTCTATGGTAAAACCCGTAATATTATCGAACTCTACCTCTCTAGTCATTTATTCCGGCACTCTAACTGATACCGACATGCTAGATTCAACAACTACATAGGGTTTGGGATACTGAACTGACATGCACACTTAACACTCACAGAACGCTGAACACTAACACTTTAATCATAACTGCACAACAATTTTATTCATACGACAAACTTTAATAAATATTTCACTTATACACTTAACTCAATATTTACGACGACCACCGTCAAGCTCTGCCAATCTTCACCAAGCATCCACCCCTCTCTAACAGATGTTTAACGGCCAAGGACTTAGTAGAATTTTAAACAATTTAAAACTCACACAAAGCCACACACATTTACTGCTAATGACCAACCTTTTAGCTTTCTCATGTAGTAAAGGAAAGAGTACAAACTATGGCTAAGCAATTTTCTAGCGCCAACTCAAGCCCCTAAAGTGCTTACCATTAAGCCTTTATGTACAAAGACTCTCGCAGAGAGATAACCCCCAACTGCTAGGTGCATGACCGCACAACCGCCCTTGGACCACGGACATGGGTGATGTGGTGCGTGGCACATGCTCACGCCAACGCTAGCAAACTTCGCAACCGTCGAGCTATAGCCATACTTAGCGCCTGGCCCAAGCCAAGTCCACGTATTATGCTGAGGTGCGCAGCACCTCACCACACCTTCAATCGCGCTAGTCTGAACCACCTTTCCACGGAGGTAAATCTTTGCCTCCGAGGAAAGAGGGTAACGATGATCCCTTAAGCATCGAGCTACCTTGGTCTCGCTTGACCCTAACCCAAGGATCAAGTATCACCACCCGAAAAGTGTAGGAAACATGAAAAGTGACAAGTGACAGGAGGGAACTCCCACTGCCAACATCAGACTAAACCATTTCCATGCCTATGGCTCGGCACGAAAATCGGAAGTGACAGCTTGGGGGCTTGGGAGTCTAAAAATGAGCAATCTTTCCAAAAGACTACCTATAAGCCCCAAACATCCATCAAGCCACTTAGCCCTCTCAAATATCATCCATATCTTCAAAGTTTACCCAATCTTCAAGGAACATTCAAATTTCACTAAGTACCAACTGTTAACCTTAACAGAATGTGACATTGGCCGTCGGTGAATAAGGTCATCGCCGGCCATCCAAATCATGTTTGTTACAAACCTCCCCCACTTTGAGATGTTAACGCCCTCATAAACTCAACTTTCCTCTTCCAGTAATCAGCAATCTCTTTCTCAAATTGGCACAAGTCTTTTTCAGCAACCCATTCAGCATCTAAGGAGTCTTCCCATTTCCAATGTACCAAAAATTTTGTCATCCGATTATTCTTGCTCTGCCCCAAAGTTTCGTGGGAAAGTATATCCTGAACCTCATTTTTGAACTATTTGCAAAGGACAAGAGGGGCTTCAGTTAGTTGGACCCTTTTAGGGTTGTTATCATCATAATGGAATTTCTTTAGATAGCTAACACGAAAGGATAAATGCACATTTAACTGATCCAGCAACTTCAGCTTATAGGCAACATTCCCAACATTATGCAAAACTTCAAAATGACCATTATACTTCAGAACCAAGCAACGATGCACGGCCTTCATAGAAATGTTCTTCCAAATCCACGAAGTTTCAATAGCACCATTTCACCGGCTGCATATTTAACTTCCTCCTTTCCTGTTCTGCATACTTTTTCATTCTTTGTTGGACCACAACCAAACTATCGCGAGCTTTCTCAATCAGTTCTTGTTTGGCCCTAGCAAATCTATAAGCAGCTGGGCACTTGTCACCAGTAGCTTGGGCAACGACTTGATGGGGAGTCAAAGGGTTGCTACCCATTAGCTAACTCAAACAGACTCATCCCTGTGGCAGAAGATTTATGCAAGTTATAACAAAATTGCGCAATGTCTAACAGCTCAGTCTAATTTCACTGACTCACTGTAACATAGTGCCACAAGTATTCGTCCAACAACCCTTTAATCCTCTCCGTCTGACCATCCGTCTAGAGATGGTTGGCTGTTGAAAATTTGAGCCGCAACCCTATTGAGTTGAACAACTGAGTCCAAAACCGTCCAGTGAATCACGTGTCACGATCACTGGTTATATCCTTCGGCAGCCCAAAATACTTCACTACATTCTTGAAAAACAACTCACCAGCAACGTTGGTTGTGCACGCACTTGGTGGCCCAACAAAAATTGCATGCTTGGGGAAATGATCTAAAACAACCAGAATGGAAGCTTTGCCCTCCATCTTCGGCAATCCACCAATGAAGTCCGTATACAACGATTGCCAAGGACGATATGGGATTGGCAGGGATTGCAAAAATCCAGCTTCCTTCTTTTTCTCTGACTTATCCAACTAACAAATTAGACAAGATCACACATATGCCTCAATATTCTAATTTATTTTTGGCCAAAGAAACTCCTGGAAATTAAGGCCCGCATCCTTTCATGCGTCTCACGCATCAACACTCACCTAAGCTTCCCAGCAATGGGCATATAGGCACGGCCCCTTTCAAAAACAGAAGACCATCCTTAATCCAGTACAGCCTTACATAACCATCTTTCACTTTCAGTTTCAAATGTACAGTATCATTTACATATTCAGCACGAATATGATCTTTGTAATCAGAAACAACCCAGGACATTGATGCCACATATTCTACAACACATTCCTACTCAATGCATCAACAATAGAGTTTTATCGACCTGGCTTGTGCAGCCACTCAAAAACGAACTCGACTAAGAACTCTTGCCATCAAGTCTGCTTTGGACTTTGCTTTTTCTGAGTTTTAAAATATGTGTTTGCCACATTATCAGTGAAAATAGTGAACTTTGTCCCCAACAAATAATGTTTTTAGATTTCCAAGCAATGGATTACAACAGTTATCTCTTTCTCATGAGTATTGTATCTTTGGTCGCAATCTTTTAACTTCCGACTCTCAAAAAAGCCATAGGATGTTTGTTCTAAACCAACACACCCTAATGGCGTGATCTGAATTAGTGTGCACTTCAAAAGAAAGATTGAAATTCGGTAAAACTAGCACATGCTAAGAAGAAATCGACATCTTTACAGCTTGAAATGCATTTTTGCAGCCAACATCACAATCCCACAATCTATCCTTCTTCAACCAAATTAGTCACCGGAGCTACCCGTTTCGAGTAACCCTTAATAAATCGATGATAATAATTTGGAGTCAGCCAATCTATTACTGCTTCAACCTTTTTCCTATTGATTCGAATTTTACCCTTACTCAAAATATGACCCAAGAAGGTAATCTGTTCCTTATATAACCCACATTTCTCCTTCTTTACATACAATTTATTTTTCCAAAGCTTATAAAAAAGCAAGCCTTAGATGTCGAACATGGTCATCAAGGGTTTCAGAATAAATAACATTATCGTCCAAATACACAACAACAAAATCATCTAGAAAATTATACAAAACATCGTTCATAAGATTACAAGTTGAGTCATTCGTTACCCCAAATGGCATAACAAGAAATTCAAAAGAACCATAACGAGTGACTACAATAGTCTTCTCTTCATCCCCCTTCGCAATTCGCACTTTCCAATACCAGCCCTTAGATCAATCTTTGTGTAGAAACAACCCTTTACTAACCTGTCAAACGAATCATAAGTATTCAGAACAAGATACTTATTTTTGATGGCTAGTTTATTTAAAGCCTTGTACTTAGCAAAAAATCTCAAGAAGCCTTCAGCTTTTTTCTGAAACAAGTCCTGCACCCTATATAGAGCTTTTGATGATTTCATCAAGCCACACTCAAACAGATCATCAAGTTGTTTTCTCAGTTCAACAAGTTCAGCGGTGGACATTATGTAAGGCGCCTGTGCAGGGGCCTTTGCATCTGAAATCAAATAAATTTTATGATCCATAACCCTCTTAGGCGGCAATTTCTTAGGCAACTCAGGAGGCATAATATCAACAAATTCATCAAGGAAATTTGCCAAATAGCCAAAAAGGTTTGCTCACCTTTTTCCAGACCATTCACCACTTGCATAGAACTCCCTCCCCTTTATCACCACCTTCTAACTTCAAATTCTGAAAAGCCACACAGTGCATAAAAATAGGTGCAGCTTCATCTGTAATCATCAATCCGTTCAGATAAGGAATCAAATAAACCCTGTTTACATACATGAATTCCCTGCCAATAATGATATCAGAATCATACAACTTTCAAACTACCATTGCATTACAACTACCTGACCATACATCAATTGGAATGGGCAAAATACAACTCTCAACAGTAGATTCAGCATAAGCATTTACAGTACTAATCTTACTTACATGCTTCTCAATTTTCAACTTAATCTATGAGCCTCTCGCTCAACAATAAAGACATGCATAGCACCAATATGAATCATAGCTACAACATTCAAGTCATTCACAACAACCCTTACATACATCAACGTATTTAAAATAGTGGGCACTTAGCAGCAGAAATGATATTAAACAATTGGGGATTTACCTTGGTTTTTGCATTTCCCGTCGAAATCTGCATTTTTGCCAACAATCGCGCACCAGGTGTGAACCATAACACTTGAAGCAGCCACGCTTGTTCCCTTTCTCGCTGGAAGTCAAGGTTTTGCTTCCAGCATCCTTCTTCTTGAAGAGCTTCTTCCCTTTCTCTTCCTTCTCTTTGGTGTTTTTTTAAGCCTTTTTCTTTTCAGCTTGAGAAAAACTGGCCTTGAAATCAACCAATTTCTCCACAGCAGCAACAACCTGAGGCAAATACTGTACGCCTTACAATTCAACTCCACTTATGCCCAGTTTTGCAAACTAGACATGAAATTAAACAACTTATGTTGTTCTGACATCTCCTTCACATCCATCACCAGTGAAGAGAATTCCTTCACGTAGTCATGCACAAAACTAGATTACTTTAATTTCAACAGAGTGTCACGTGCCAACCAGGAAGTGTTGGTCGGAAGAAATTGTGCCTTCAGTTCAGTTTTCATATCATCTCACCTGGTGATCTGCATCGCCTTCTCACCAGATCAATGCATATGCCACCAAAATTTTGCATCACTGGTCAAATACACGGATGCAAAATTCACCTGCTGATTCAGAGAGACTTTCAACGCCTAAAAGTATTACTCAATATCCCATAGAAAGTTTTCTAAATGCTTCAAACTCCTCGTCCCATTAAAACCTTTCAATTCAGGAACTTTGTATTTCGATCGGAAAGGTTGATCAGTGGCGCGACCTCCATCACCTACGGCTATAGTTTGCTTCAAAAGAGCCACATCCTCAATCAATCCTTCCAACGCCCCTTGCATTGGAATCCTTCTTAATTTTGATTGAATGGAGCAGTGCTATCAGCTCCTGTCTAAGCCTTACAATGGCTTCGATGGGTGGCGGTGATGAAGAAGTATCATCGGCAGAGTTTACCATTTTTTCAACGGCCTCAAGCCTAGTGGTAACACCAGTAATGTTACTTCATTGCTCCGGAGCATCTCGTAAAGATTATGGTTTTCATCTGGAATCCCCAAAATCTTTATCATGCCATCAACCACCGAATCCAGTTGTCCCACCCGATCACCAAGAGAATCCCTACGATTAGTTATAATATAATTTTAAAGATGCAAAGCATGCAATAGAAGATCACGAATAAGTAACCTGGTCTCTGATACCAAAATTTTCGCGGAATTTTCATTTTTTAGCGACCACCGTCAAGCTCAGCCAATCTCCGTCAAGCATCGGTCACTCTCTAATGGAGGTTTAATGGCCAAGGACTTAGTATGATTTTAAGCTATTTAAAACTCACACAAAGCTACACATATTTACGGCCACTGGTCAACCTTTAACTTTCTCATGTAGTAAAGAAAAGAATACAAAACTGTGGCTAAGCAATTTCACTGCGCCAATTCTCTAGCCCCTAAAATGCTTAGCATCAAGCCTTTATGCACAAAGACTCTCGCAGAGGACAGCCCTCAACTGTTTGGCTCACAACTGCACAGCGGCCTTGGATCGCGAACTTGGGCGACGTGGGGTGCGTGGCACTCACTCACCCTAGCGCCAGCAAACTTCACAACCATCGAGCCTTAGCCATGCCCTGCACCTGGCCCAAGCCTAGTCTGCATATTGCGCTAAGCCGCACAACATCTCACCATAACCTCGATCGCACCAGTCCGAACCAAGCCTAAGCAAACTTAGTCAAACCAAGCTAACCTACGCCACAATGATCCAACACTTAGCAACAATAATCCCTCAAGCACCAAGCCACCTTGGTCTAGCTTGACCCCTAACCCAAGGATCAAGTATCACCAGCCGACAAGTGTAAGAAACATGAAAAGTCATAAGTGACAGGAGGGGACTCTAACTACCAACATCAGACTAAACCATTCAATGCCTGTGGCTAAGCATGAAAATTGAAAGTGACTGATGTGACGCAAAATGTCCTGATCAGGATGCTTTGACTATTTGATGACGAGTATTGACCAAGGGCTTAAGCTCATAAGAAATTGCGTACCTGATTAAGTCTGGTGATTGAGTATTTATAGCCTCACCTTGATACGACCGTTGCACTGGGCTGGATCATTGATTGCCTCCTCATTCATGGTGACTTGAATGTCCTTGTAACCCCCTCACTATTTATGGCTCGGATATGGCTCCTTTGTTATTATTTGCTGTGCGTAACTCCTGCATATGTTTACGCCCAGATTCCCGGCCCGTAATGTTGCTTATTAATTTTTTCCTTGTCACCACTAGTCCGACCTAAGTTTCCCTTAGCCTTTCAAATTGCCTACCGACCTAAGATCCCTTTGGCCCAGCTTAACTCCTACCGACCTAAACAGAGATTTGGGCATTTTATACTTTTGTTTTCCTATTACTCATATTCTTTTTTGCTCATTGGGCCAGGCCCAATGGATATAACCACTTTTGTGCAAACCAACAAGCCCCCCCCCAGTATTGTGTTTTGCTTAAGCTGAGCTAAAACATGATACATTACCAAGCTAACTATCTGCTGATCCAAGACACCATTTCTTGACCTGCCAGTCGTAGCCCAAGACTTTGCTATTGTGTTGTTTTTTTTCATTATTATTTTTTATATATATAACCTACTACCCTTTATGCCCCCCCAGCGAATAACTAAGGCCTTGACTTATATATTCACTGTGCCCCTATCCGACCCACATGTACCCGACCTATCAAGGATTGGTTGTCCTACTGACAAATGTAACCAAAACAGATAAAACATTATACAAAGCTACTAACAACTTGACCAACCAAAACATGAAAGCTTGACCAAATACATACTGTCATGGCTCGACCTAAAATAGTCCGAGCTATCTCTGGATAGGATATGAAAGGACAGGCACACGATTCTGGTAATAATCATGGCAGCACGATCTTCGATACACAAGGTTCAACTTCTCACGTTGCTTTAATCCTCGAGAAAGCTTCCCCGAATTAAATTGGTCACTTCCTTTTTCGTTTCAACTTCCATTCTTCTCTAACTGCCGTGCTTTGCCTTCTTTAAAACCTCATAAACCCCTTCCTTCTTACCTTTATGCATTCAGAAAGCTTTGCCTACCCTAATCGTCCCTTCGTGATATTCCTTTGTCTAGCTACTTATTCCACCGTGCACCCACCGTCGTTTCAGAGAACTCCATGGCTGAGGAAGGAAGCTCCGTACCGGTATCCCTCCCCTGAACCCAGCCCCAGGTCAGTCTGTGCCTCTCTTTCCCTCTCTTTATTTAAGTTCTGAAGGTACCATAAGCCAATCGCCGGTTAGGATTAGTTCTCCGGCGATGATAATGCATGATCCTATTTCGGCCGATATCACCTTTGAAGACTTGTTAACTGTTCCTATTACCACCACTCCCTTAGCAAATAATTTAGTTGTAGGGTTCTCCAGCCTCCCGGACTGTGAAATTGTGCCTGATTCTGTTCCCCTAACAGTCCCCCAAGCGAACACTGCCACTGCCCCCCTTAGATTTTATCCCGATGAAATTCCTAGTGAATTAACTTTAAAGGATCTAGAAGTCCTAAAATTAGCCCACTATCTTAACCCGACTATTCCGATCTAACCGTCGAAGAACGGGTTAACAACACCTCCGACGGTTGGATTGTCGTCTATGAACAACACATTAAATTTGGGCTAAGATTTCCTTCCCCAACCTTTCTTGCCGAGCTATGCGACCACTTTGAGATTGGGCTGAGCCAATTTGTCCCCAATGCTTTTAGGTTCTTAGTGGGTTTCTTGTGCGTCTGCTCGGGAGGGGATATCCAACCTTCCCTAGACTTGTTTCTTCAATTCTATACTATTCGTCAATATCCATTAGGGCCGGGCTGGGTGACTTTGCAGAAATGAAGAAATGGACCCATTCTAATAACCGACTTCCCTGATGCGATAAAAAATTAGAAATCTCGTTTCTTCATGGTGAAAGCTGATGAGGCCAACCTCTCCTGCCGATGGGAGAACTTAGTTGCACCATCGAGCTAAGTCCAGGATACTTCCAACCCGATAGTGATGTCTCAATACAAATTGTTAGATTGTTTTACCCAAAAACAGAAGTACTCGGTCACTTATCCTTCCGAGGGCTTTCTTGTCTGGGCAGGGCTAAGCCAAGCCCCCAATGTCGAGAGTGAATGTAATAATCTGCACTTGAGCTTTAACTGTGTAACTGTAATTTTAGGTCAGCCTTCCTAACATCTTGATATCTTACTGTGCAGGTGGATTTAGTGGTTTTGGCAGGAAACAGAAGTCCAACCGTCAAATGACCACGACCTTGAGCTCGACCCAAAAACCTTCTGCAGAGATAGACCTGACCCAAGAGGGGAAGGTGCTGACCCCCCCAAATGATACCTTAATTCCCTGTGCCTCCAAGAAAAATTGGCTGACCTCCACAGAGATCCAAGCTGCAAAGAAAGCTAAGGCCCCTTATATTAATCTCGACCTTCGAGACTGAAGTCCCCAGCCCAAATGAGTTGCTGTTGACTCCATGACAAAAGAAAGAATGATCATTCTGAAGAATCTTAAAGAAAGGCCAGCTTCCTTAGCCCGGCCCATATACCAGCCTCATTTATCTGAACCCCAGTTTGGGGACATCATCCCTTACACAGAAATTGTAAACGATTCCCACAGCTCTTTTAGAGAAATTGTTGAAGTGAGCAACCAGATGAGGCAGGGTATTGAAAGGATGAGCGACCTGGTTAGAAGCATCAGCCAACAAGAAGCCCTTCTTGCCACTCATATCAAACGGGTAAATTTTGAATGCCGAACTTATTTTCTAAAGCAGCTTAATGTTTGCGTGATTCCTGGTAAAACCTGTGTGATTTTCCTTGCAGGTCGGAATAAATTATGGAGCCACTGCTAAAAGAATAATAGCTTTAGACGTCCTGTCCCAAAGCTATGAACAGGAAAGACTGAAGTAGCCAACCAAAGAAATTGATGATCTGAAGATGAGGTTGGGAATGGAGTCAAACAAGGTATTAGACATGAAATCCAAAAATACCGATCTATACCAAGAGAACCAAAGGCTTGGTACCAAGGCTAGCCAAATGGAGACTAAGGCAAGTGCGTTAGAGAAGGAGGTCGGGAGCCTGAAGGACGAGAATACCGACCTGAAGTAGGAAAATGCCGCCCTAAATAAGGCTTTGGAGGAAGAAAAGGAAAGATCAGCTGGGCTGCTGAGCCCACACGAAGCGGAGGAGGCACGTCAGGCTGCGGTGAGGGCCTTTAAAGAAGGGCCGTTACTAGAGTTGATGAATCGATGCTTCATGGAGCTAATCCAGTGCGGTTACATGCTGTGCTGGGATGAAGCAAGAGGCCTCAGGTCAGTAGAGGGTCTACCTGTAGAGTCTTTGGCTCACAACTCATTGCTGGCTCCGGGTCGGGATCTCTTTGACCAAACTGATGAGGTTAAGCAAGAATACCGAGATATAGGCATTCCCTTGCCCGAGAATACTGAAGAAGAGGAACCGATAGTCGATCCCACTGGGCCAACTGATCAAGAAGCGACATCCCAAGCTCCTTCAGCTTGATTTATTTCTGAACTTGATTTACTAAACAATTTTTTCCTGTCTTTTTGGATATTTTATAACTATTTTTATTGGGCCAGCGAATGGGTTTTCTGACATAAATCTTTTGAACAAGTGATTTAACTTAGCTTTTTCCATCATGAATTTTGTCGACTTTCTGCTCATACGTAGTATTTCCTTAAGTGTGCTGCATTCCAAGCTCGATGAACTAATTGTCCTTGCAAATTTTCCAACATATAACTCCCTGTGGCTCGAGCTTCACTATTCGATATGGCCCTTCCCAATTTGATACTAACTTCCCTTGATCTTGTGGTTTATTGATAGCTTGGTTTTGCAAAACCAAATCTCCGGCATAAAAAATCGATGCTTCATTCGTGCATTAAAGTGTTGCCGAACTAAATTCTGGTAATTTACCTGCTGAAAGTATCCTGGGTTTCCTCCAATAAGTCCAAGCTAAACTCTAAATGTTCCTGATTTTGTCTTCTTTCAAAATGCATGACCCAGGGTGCATTGTTCTGTATTTCCGGAGGTGTGACCGCATTGATCCTAAATGCTAACTCAAAAAGAGTCTTTCTTGTTGCAGACTTAGGTGTAGTTCGATGACACCACAATACATGAGGTAACTGCTTCACCCAACTCTTACCCTTATCTTCAAGCCTAGTCTTGAGTCCATGTAACAAAGTCCTATTCGTGAGCTCCACTTGCCCATTTGCCGGAGGATGAGCTACAGATGCAAACCGTTGAACGATGCCTAGTTTAGTACACAAGGCTATGAATTCTTTGGATTTAAACTGAGTCCCATGATCCGAGATGACAGAGTTAGGTATACCAAACCGACAGATAACTTGCCTCCACAAGAACATAGCTACAGTGCGCCCAGTAATATTTGTTAACGCCTCAACTTCTACATACTTTGTAAAATAATCTATGGCCACAACTAGATACTGGAAAGTATCGACCTTAGGAAATGGACCCATGAGATCTATCCCCCACTCTGCGAAAGGCCAAGGTGCTACTATCCCCATAAAGCTAGATACTGGCAGCTTATGGATTGGGGTATGATGCTGACAACTAGAACAGTGCTGAACATACTCCGCTGCTTCATGAAACAACCGGGGCCAATAAAACCCAGCCCCAATTACCTTCTTTGCTATATTCCGACCCCCGATATGAGCTCCACAATCTCCCTGGTGTACCTCTTTAAGTACGGCTTCTGCTTCCCCCGGACCCAAACACTTTAAGAATGGCATTAGAAACCCTCTTTTGTATAAATCCTCCCCAACTATCTAATAATGCTCGGCATTTCGTCGTATTCGTTGTGCCTCCTTTCGTGAATCAGGTAACGTGCCATCCTGCAGAAATTTGCCACAAAGGGAATTGCCAATCCTGACCTTCAAATATAGGCATGATTGCTGGCTCGGCCGTACTCCTAGCTTGTACTTCTTCTACTAACACATTCTTAGTTAAATAAGAATAAACCAGGAAGCCAATTTGGATAATGCATCTACATTCGTGTTTCTGTTCCGTGGGACCCGCTCTATCTCTCATTTTGAAAAAATTTGCAACTTTTGTTGTACCAATGTTAAATATTCATCCATCTGCCTATATTTAGCCTTATACTCCCCCAAAATTTGTTTGACGGCCAATTGCAAGTCTGAACAAATTTTTAAATTCTGGACCCCCAACTTACGAGCTAATTTTAAGTCGGCTAACAAGGCTTCATATTATGCCTCATTATTGGTGGCTGGGAAATAGAACCGCAAGGCATATGTGTACATTTCCCCTCACGAACTAGTGAGAATGAGACCCGCACCAGACCCCAACTGGCTGGAAGCACCATCAACACAAAGTGCCCATGCATCATTATCTTGTGGGATTGATAAAGGAAGGCCAAATCCGTGGGTTGTAACCTGTGGAGCCTCTTGAGTGTTAGATATCCCCTCAGTTAAAAAATCAGGTAACACTTGGCCTTTAACAGCGGTTTGAGGTGCAAAGGTAATTTCATAATCACCCAACTCGATGGCCCATTTAGTCAGATGACTTGAGATTCCAGCTTTTTGTAAGACGGCCTTAAGCGGGGCATCAGTATAAACAATGACAGGATGTGCATCAAAATAAGGCCGTAAACGCCGGGTAGAGTGAACAAGTGCTAGTACCAGCTTCTCCAGGTTGGAATAATTCTTTTCTGCAGCCTGTAAAACCTTGCTAACAAAATAAATGGGTCTTTGAACCCGATTATCCTCTCTAAGCAAAACTGAGCTAATTACAGATTCAGTGGTAGCCACATACATGTATAACTGTTCTCTAGAAATGGGCATAGTTACGGAGGGTAAAGAAGCTAAATACGATTTTAACTGTTCAAAAGCTACTTGATATTCGGGGGTCCAAATAAATTTATCTAACGTTTTCAAAATGTTAAAAAATGGTAAGGCCCACTCGGCTGACCGAGCCAAAAATTGATTTAAAGAAGGTAACCTACCTGTTAATTGTTGTACCTCATGGATTGATGATGTGGACATACACATGCGGATGAAAGTTGCCAAGGACGTGTGATTAAGTAGCGAGCTCGTATAATCTCTAACTTACTCGAAAATTCAGAGAACTAAATTAACTAACTTAAGCTAACTTAATTGAGAATTTCGAACCAAGTGTAAGAAAGAGTTTGAAACATGCGAATTAATTAGGTAGAGCAAATAACCTAATTAGCTAAGTTTCATGCAATATGTAAACTACACGCATGCAAATACATAAAGCAATAAAGGGATGGTACTCAAAACTAATAGTTTTATGATCTGAATACTCTGAATATTATTGATGTGCGGCTGCCCTTTTTATAGGTAAAACAGCCGAAAAATATTACCTAAAGAAGTAGAAAAAGAAAAGAAGTAGAATTGAAAATCAATCAAGAGATTGATTTCTTTTACAATACCAAACCCTGAAAGAAGTGGGTAATGGTAAAAAGAAAAAGGAAAAATTCGGTCACCTATTTCTTTAGTGGTTGCCGAATTTACAAACTGAAAACAATAAGGAAAAGAATAAAAATCCTACTCAAAAAAGGGGATCAAGAAGGAACCCTTTTCGGAAACTAATTAAACTAAGAGTAAAAAGAACCCTAGCCCTTCACTTGTAACCCTAGCGACTAAAAGAACCCTAGCCCTTAACTTGTAACCCTAGCGACTTAAGCTTGGCCGTGTGGGCTTCCTTGGGCTGGCCGACTTTGTGGAATGGATTCCATGAGTTGGGTTGGCCCAATGTTGATGTCGCATTATGGAATTGATGTAGGGATCTTCAAGAAATGTTTCTTTAAAGTCCAAGAACCTTCCGGCATCTTCAAGAACTTCAAGAAACAACCTTCTTCTTCATTGCGGTTTGGGGAATTGCGCATTTTCTTCAAGAATGGTTAGGAGAGTCGCAATTTGAACCTTTCCGTCTTTCTGCTCCAAGGCGTTTGCTTCTACTATCACTTGAGCGTCCTGATGGCAGGCTTGGACAAGGTTGTTGAGTGTCTCTTGAACCTTCTGCGCTCTGCTTCTGGTCATTGGCCCAATGATGTCTACAAGTGGATCCCTTTGATATGGACTTGGATCCTGAAGCATTGTTGGACCTCGATGTAGAACTCGAACCTCCTCAGCTTCTCCGGACTCACTTGCTTGTTGAGTTGTTGCTGGCGTTTGGATGCCCTCATCAATTGACCTAGGGGGATGCATTTGTAAAATAGCCTCTACTTTTTTGGGATTAGCAGAAATACCACCCTCAGAAACCATGTAGCCCAAGAACTTACCCGAAGTAGCCCCAAAAATACATTTTTTGGGATTTAAACGTAATTTATACCGAGCTAAGGTTTCAAGTGTTTCACGAAGATCAAGTAAATAAGCATATTCATTTCTACTTTTAACAAGCAAATCATCAACATATGCCTCCATATTTCGACCTAACTGTCTTTTAAAAATTTTATTGACCAAACATTGAAAAGTGGCCCCAGCATTTTTTAGACCAAAAGGCATAGTAATAAAACAGTAAGTGCCTTTGTTCGTGATAAATGATGTTTTCTCTTCATCCTCCTTGGCAGTGAATATTTGGTGATAGCCCTTATATGCATCTAAGAAATTAAGAAAACGAAACCTGGCTATTGCATCGACCATAATATCAATTAAAGGTAGCGGGAACCAATCCTTGGGACTGGCCTTGTTCAGGTTGGTAAAGTCTATGCACATATGCCAGGTGCCACTGGCTTAGGAAATAACACGGGATTAGCTAACCATTCTGGATAATCTACTTCACGAATAATGCGTACCTTCAACAAAGCGTTGACTTCGATCTCTACGTACTTACTGCGTTCTCCTCCAAAATTTTCGCTGGCGAACCGGCCTATGAATGGCATCAATGGATATCCTGTGTTCAATGATATTGCGAGAAATACCGGGCATGTTTTCTGGACCCAAGCAAAGACCTCTGCAAACTTACGCAACAATTTAAGTAAATCATGTTCTAACTGAGGATATAAATCAGCTCCTACCTTGATTACCTTATCTGGGTCGGCAGCCAGTGGAATGGCTTTAACCTCAGCTAGGGCTGAGAACGAACACAAATGTTCACGAACAAGCTCGAGCTCGGCTCGATAAAAAAGTTCACGAACATGATTTTTAGGCTCGATAATAAATGAACACGAACACGAACAAGGTGTTGAAAGCTCGTTAATGTTCGTGAGCAGACTCGATTAAAATATTAACTATATAATATAAATAAAATAAATATATACAATATTAAATTTTTAAATAATACAAATAATTGAATATTTATATATATTTATATGTACATAGATATCAATATATGAGTTTAAACTGAATTTTGATTTTTATGTAAGTTGATATAGTATATTAAAGTAACTAAACATTATGATTTTCTGTTAGTTAATGCGAGATAGAACGCACACGAATGTTTACGAACAAACTCGGCTAGGCTGGATTAATAAATAAACGAACACGAACAAGATTTTAAGCTCGATAAATAAATGAACAATAAATGAACACGTCAAAGCTCGGCTTGGCTCGGCTCGTTATCACCCCTAACCTCAGCCCCAGCCTCAATGAAATGTTCAGGGCGGCCTGTGAGATCTTTTAGGTCAGTTATGTCCATGATGTAGGAGGTACTACCTCCTCAAACAACTGGCGGAGCTGCCACAGTGGGGGGTCGGCTTGACCACCTGAACAACGGGTAGCTTGGACTGCCTTGGTGCCTGAACAACGGGTAGGTTGAACTGCCTTATGTGTTATTGTACAACACATAAGACAACTAATTTGACATCATTTGTTTCATTCATAACCTTATCTTTTAAAGATTGGTTAGTTATACATCACACATGATTATATTAGTAAGGGTAAGTACACAATTACCCTCCTGTGATTTTGGAAACTTATGCATCACCCTCTTATGGTTTAAAAAGCTACCATGCACCCCCCTTAACTTTCGTGAACTATGTAAAGTGGACAAAAATGACCAAAATACCCCCAAAATGCCCTTATTCTAGTTGTGAATTACAGTTTAGATGCAGGGATATTTTGGTCATTTTTATCCAGTTTACATAGTTTACAAAAGTTAAGGGGAGTGCATGGTAGCTTTTTAGACTATAAGGGGGTGATGCATAAGTTTTCGAAACCACAGGGGGCTGATTGTGTATTTACCCTATTAGTAATGGTTAAGAGGAGTAAAAAAATAAAAATAAAAGTGGACTCTTCTATAGGAACAAAAAATATTTTTGAAAGTAAAATTTTCTAATAGAAGGGATATTCTTAATTTTTGTTGCATAATTTTACATAAATATTAAATCAAAATACCAAATATCTAACTATAAAATTACAAGTATTTATTTTCAACCCTAAAAACTCTATGTTTACAATATTTTTCTTTTTTACCTTATTGCTTTGTATAAATTATTATTATTAAGAAACAACCTATTAAGTGGCTGGCAGGCATGATGACCCTAATTATTAATAATTTTAAATATTTTTTGACGAGGGGGACATAATGACCTTACTTCTTTACAATATAATGTTATGTTTAAACACTACATAAAAATAATTAAAAAAAATGCAAAATTATCCTACACAATAAAGTGTTACATTATAACACTAAAAACCATAGGTTGACAATTTAAGAATATAACACATTACTATATAATTAAGAAAATAAAATTAAATAATATTTCATTTTACGTTGTCAATATGAAATGAGTGACAAATTCCTTTTTAATTTTTTTCTTGTTAGGGTATAAGTTTCACTTTAATTTTTTAGTTCAAATTTAATTGCTTAGTCACTTTTTGTGGCACAAATATATATTTTTTTCATTTAAAAGACCAATGGTGTAATTTTTTTCTTTCTTGCTCTGCGCTATAATATATTTTATAGACAGGAAATATTTATCTTTTTATGAAAAAAGTAAAATAGAATTACACAACAAATTAATGTAAAGAATAATATTTATAAATAAAAGGCATCTTCGTTATAAAACAAAGGCTATGTATGAAGTTAGTTTGAAAATAAATATTGTCAATGTAAAATTATATGTAATATTTAGAATTTTATTCATTTATTATAGAACTAAGGGCTTGTGTGATAACATCTCTTAATGCTTAAATTATTTGATTAACAGAAAATGACTTTTATAGAATTTGATAACAAAAATTCAAACCTCTTAATCGTTTAAACGCTTCTTATTTTCTTTCGAAAATTTAAGCGATAAAACACATCTTATTGCTTATTTCTTAATGCTCCATGTAACAATTCTTTAGATAATTCATATTTAATTTTTGAAACTACCCATTTTATTTTATTCATATTGATTTAGCTAAAAATATTTGTGAATAAATTATTATTTTATTTTATTTCTTCATTAGCATACCACGTATTTTAAATTTTTTATCATAATATTGTCAAATAAAATTAATTTATTTTTATTATGTATTTTGGCATTAAAATTTTATTTAATAAGCTATGCCATTTACCTATTTTTAAAAATCTCATTTGTACGATATTTTTATATTACTTACATAATTTTATTAATTATATATCAGTTTTATTGTAAAAATTTTAGTTTCCTTTAAACTTCAATAGTGAATTTGTTTTTCCTTTTTAGGAATTTAATAATAGTAATGAATTATTAGCTTTTTGTATTTAATTCAATTTAATGTGTTTTATCTTATTTGGTTTTCTTATGTTTTTCATTAACCATAATTTATGTTTTATTATAAAATTTGATATTTCACATATATAAATATAAAATTTTCAACGTAAGGATAAAATGGTACATTCATAAGATTTTAGCATTAAGATCAGCATATTTATCAACAAGATCGAGTGATTAAGAATTTGATTTAGAGATTCAAAAAATATATTTCAGCATTAAGATATTAAGTGCTTAATCAATTCAACATTATGGTTTCGACAATCAGATACAAACATTATTTTTATCAAACATGCCCTAAGTAATAAGAACTGGATAATGCAAATCTCATGGGATAGTATTAATTGATTAACAAAAGCTTAATCAATTGAGCATTATAGTTTTAACATTAAGCATTCAAATAAAGCATTAATTTTTATCAAATGGACCCTAAGTAGTAAGAACTTGATAATGTAGATCTCGTGGGATAATATTAATTGATTAACAAACTATTTAATTTTATATAATTATATAAGTTTTGATGTCAATTATTTTGCTAATTCTAGTGATAATAAATTCATTTATTTAAAGGTGTAGTTATTTTTTGTAAGATTCATATTCTTGTATTTATTATAAACTACTCATCATGTACTGCACATTGTGTAGTTTTCACCCGTTTTCATCGAGCACACAAAAAATGAGTATATAAAATGAAAAGTCTACACAGCACAAAGGAAATATAGACAATAAAAATAAATAGTGAATACAAATAGAAATGAAAGCTCCTTAACAAAACCACAACAATACCGCCGTCTAACTGTAAAGAACATGCAACATATAACCTCATATAAATTATTCTACTCTAGATTGCAATCACATTGAACAAAAGAAGGCTATGGTTGATATATAGGATTGTAATATAGGTCAAAATGTCAGAGGAGTAGAACTTCAGTTTTGAAGTGTTATGGTGCAATACTCAACTTCCAATAGTAATTTGGTGTTGCTGTATTTTTCTCTTGATTGAAGCTTACATAGTCTAGCAGGGCCAGTCCTAAGATTTATGAGGCCCAGGGCAAAAAGTTAAAAAGAGGGCCCTAAATAAATAATAATAATAAAATATAAACATCATATATACTGACTTCTTCGAGCATTTTTAGATGCAAAATCATCTATAATAGTATCGGTTTCAAGATTTTCTAAAATGTTTTTCTCAATACACAAGATTGCCAATCCATTTAATCTTTCTTGCGACCTCTGATCTAGTCTTTGTCTTTTCTTCTTTTTTCATGTCTAGAAAGATGTTTTTTTATTCATTATAATGTAATGCACAACACAAAATCACAACAAGTATAATGCACAATAGCACATAATCACAACAAATGTAATGCACAATAGCACAAAATCAAATCAATGATAATGTACAACGATGCAAAAGCATAACAATACCAAGAAATTGAATGATATTTAAGTCAATTTGCTATGAAAGAAACAATAGCACCTGGAACAAATGCTAATTCTCAATATCAATGTGTATTTGTTCTTTAAGCACCTGTTAAGAAAAAACAAATTGATATCAAATTACCACTAACTACAATATAAAATTAATGAGAAAAATTAATAAAGAGAGACATAAACATTTTAAAGACCATTTAAAAAAAAATAAAAAAACCAAATTAGCTCACCAAAGATATGAACAAAATGAAAAGAAAAAAGACAAAAGGCCTAACTTCAAATTTCCAATACATTATACATTGAGGCAGTTAACCAAACCAAACTAGCTAGCCGCCACTTAACGTTTCTAAACAGACTAAACATTAAGACATTCAAGCAAGTTAAATTTATGCAATAACAAACACAACAAAAGCTCAACATTCCTTTCATCAATATTCAATAGTAGAACTTAAGCAGAGCAACAACAATAACAAAAATGGAATTCAATTCACAGGCTGCACTGCACGCCTTGAATTCTGCTTCTCCTTCTCTCTTTTTTCTATACACACAAGAATCACTACGAGCAACACGCTAACACGACATATAATCAAATTCAACTAATCATCGAAACCCTAGAAAATTAAAAAATTCAAGCCCACAAAACAAGTCGACATCAAAATCAAACTTACTTTCCTTCAAACTCCGGAGACCCGAACCACTAGGTCCACCACAATCTGATTGGAAATTATTAATGATTGAATCTAGAAGACTAGAACCCAAGTCACTATTCCCGCAGCTGCAAATTTAATCGAAAAAAAAAAAATGAAAACAAAGAAGAAATTAGGTAAATAGAATCAGTCAACCAATCCGTGTGCGAGTGGGGAACAGGGGAAGTCAAACTCACGAGAAGACGCCGGAGGCTGGGCTTGATGAAAATTTGAAAGAATTTAATGGAAGAATGAAAAAACCCTATTTTTCAGCAGAAGCTCGATGGAGATGATGAACAGCAGAAACAGTCAATGGAGGTGAAGACGGAAGAGAATGCAAAAGGAAATTGTTTGCGATGGCTTGTTGGCTGTAGGGTTTGACAAAATTTATAAAAAAAACATTTGGGCTTTCCTCTAGTGGAATAAAAAAAGAAAGGGCCCAAAAATTAATTTGGGCCTAAAATATAAATTTTTATGAACTAAAACTACTAATACATACTACATTATATTATTTTTGGGCCCCTTAAATATTTGGGCCCTGGACAAGTGCCCAGCTTGCCCAGGCCCAAGGGCCGGCCCTGTAGTCTAGTATCGTTCACTAAGCAACTTCCAAATATGTTGCAAATTCTGAACATGTTGTTGTTCATTACATCTTGCTTATGGCAAACCAAAAGGAAATATCAGTTTTCCAGCTTTAGTTTTAGTGGCTGTCAATATAGCAAAAGAAATTTTAAAGCTCATTAAACCCCAAAAACATTTGGTATAATAAATATGGGTAAATTATTAGACATGAATTATTAGAGAACTCACACAATTATTTTAAAAATAATTCACATATAGAGTAGTAATTGATGAATTTTATTAGTTAATATGAGTTTCTAAACATCGATATTGGACAATATTTATAACGGAATTCTGCCATAACCACATTTGTTTTCTACCAATTGTTGCGGTGTTATCATAACATACCTGAAGTTGGATAAGAACTAATAAACTATATGCATTTCTCGCATGGCTAAGATTACAAATGAGCATTCACAATTACAATAGTACACATATAAAGCAAGTGGCAAATTCATATACTCTCTTCAATCACTCATTTCTCTTTTATGATGCCATGAATTTGCAGTTAGGTACCTTGTTCTTTATTTTCTCAATTTTGCCACATTTTAGAAGCCAAATCTTTCAATTTATAGTACTTGAAATCAATTCTGACAAAGATTTATCAAATGTGAACCGTGGTACTATTGATTGTTTTCTTTAAATCAGGCCAAATTCATTGGCCATTTTCTGCAACCTCTGAGAAGTCTGGTAAATGGACTATCCACTGACCAAAGAATGGTCTCCACCAGCATCGATGCAGAACAAGAACATAATTATTAACCAACACAATATATATACATCAGAAAGGAGAAGGCACCAAAAAAAAGAGGTACTATAAGTTAAGCATGGAATTTTCAAGGAAAGGTTACCTTTATTGCAGGCTCAGAATTCTTAAAGTAAATTTTAAACCAACTATAAATTCACAAGTTCTATAAATTCAAATGTACCTTACCTTAAATATCTTCAAATAAAATTTAGGTTTCTCAACTCCAATTTTCTCACTCTCAGAAAAATCATAAACAATGTGAACCAAATATCGAAAAATAGCAAAGGCTATTAACTAAGGCAGTTTCTTCAAAGCAATAAACAAATAAAAGAGGAAACCAACCCATTTCAGAAATAACCTTGAAAAAAACCAACACTTATTATTAAAGAAAAGGAGAAAAGCATAATCTTCTACATTTCTAAGAGATGAAATAATCAAAAGACAAAATAAACATCAGAACACTTAACCATGTGAAACTACTAATAAGTATCCATAAGTAATTTGGCTTAGCAAGTGGTTAAAAGTTGCAGGTGCAGTGGCATGGTAAAGCAAGCAAGGATTAAATTTCAAGTTTGATTTCGTCTATTCAATATTTCATCCCTATTTATGCTGGAATCCTTTGCGTTCAAGAATCACACACACACAATCGCAATGTGAGCTCCCTAACCAACATGAACAATTAAAAAGCAATTTATAACATCATAATAGACTATGTTGCCTATCAGGAAAAAGTAAATTATGGAAAAATGAGTCTTGAATGTAGAAACAAATTTGTTAAAAGAGAACACATAAAATCAGTACCTCACTTGTATTGAACATAATCTTATTTTGTAGGAATGACCCTGAATGCATATTATATGCAAAGCATTCAACATATTATAAATTATAAAGTACATACAAAGCATTCAAAATTTTGAATTTTTCCTATAAAAATTTTATATATTTATTTTAAATTTTTTTATATCTTTACTAATTTAATTATGTATATTTATAAATAATATAATTATAAAATGTATGGTGAAAAATAATGATAAATTATTTGATATCAAGTTCTATTATTTTAGTTCAATTCTGCTATTTAATATTCAAGGAAAATGTTATTTACAGCAACATTTTTACTATTCACAGGAACATTTTCTTGTGAATAGACTATTATGCCCTTCATTAATTCTTTTATTTCTTTTTCCTTTCCATCTTCTTTGAAGGAACAAACCCAGCTATCCTTTCTTTGAAGGAACGGCCGGCCCGACGCGAATTTGGAGAAGGAAGAAGAAGGACCAGTGGCAGTAGGAGGAACAACCAACTCGAACTGTAGCAAGAGGAACTCCCGAACGGCGGCAACAAATCATTTCCCATAGAACAAATGTTAGTTTCCGATTAGTTTGATTCGAATTCGAATTAGTATGTTAAATTTTAGAAATTCAAAAATTGGTTGTTTTGTTGGATTTCTTTGTGAATTTGGCTAGAAATATAATGGGTTTAATGTGGCCGGCGGTTGCTCGGTTGGATTGTTTGGCTGAAATTTCCTTTTTTTGGTCGGATTGCGGCTGGGTTTTGGGAAAACCGCTGAAGTTGCCATTTTCTTTGGAATCCCGCCCAAGCAAAGCGGGATTTTAAGAAAACACCGCAGGTCAGTGGTGGAATTTTCTAAAAATTCCGCTCCGCTTGGGCGTGATTTCCCAAAAAATCCCGCCGATTACAGGTGGTATTTTTCGAAAAATCCTGCTAAGCTCATGCGGGAATTTTCAGAAAATCCTGCCATCGTGGATTTTCTGAAAAATCCCGCTTGAGCTTAGCGGGATTTTCCGAAAAATACCGCCGGTAATCGGCGGGATTTTCTAGGAAACCCCTCCCAGCCTGGGCGGGATATTTAGAAAATTCCATCGCTGATAGGCTGTGTTTTCTTAAAATACCGCTCCGCCTGAGCGGGATTCCAGAGAAAGTGTCACCACGGATGGGCGAGATTTTATGAAAATCCCGCCTGTGATCGGCGACACTTTCTGGGAAATCCGACCTGTGACCGGCGGGATTATCCTGAAAGTGTCGCCCATCACAGGCGGGATTTCGGTCACAGGCGGTTTTTTTTTGAATTTTTTTTTAAAAGTATTTTTTGAACTATTTTGACATACTATTTAGTGTTTGTTCTAAACATTTTTTATAATTCCTTATTGCGTCATGTTTTTATTTCAAATGTCAGATAGATTGAAAGTTATTAAGTGGAAATTTGGCAGGAAAAAAAAAAAGCCATTGCTGAAATAAATGGTGGTATCCCGCCGACGGCATCAGAGAAGGGTGGTAGGAAGATCGCGTGCTTCTTCCTGGACTGTAAATGTGGAGGGGGCAAGTAACGATGATGATATTCAAAATGAATTTGCACCGCCCATCATTGGAAATGCGGATGAGGATGCAGAAAGGGAAAATGTTGAACAGGTTGAGAGGGAATTAGCACAGGGGGGGAAATATAATGGAATTCTGATCGGTCAATGAATCAAGTGGACGATGAAACCGAATGGCCAAATTTAAGCATCCAACATAGGGGAATTGGAAAAGGTAAAGCATTAATGGGCTTCGAGGCCAGGTCAAGGTCAAGGTTGAGGTTAAGGATGGATGATGGGTGGAAGACATACAATATTCTAGATCATCCAATTGACGGTGGACCTTCAAATCCAGAGTTGTTGCAGAGTTTAAAGGGTCATATTGCCTACTACAAATGGCATGGACATGTATCGTATTATGCTTTATTACTTGTTTTGAAATATGGTTTATAACTTGTATCCTAAAAAGTGTTAACATATTTATTACATTACGTAGGAACGTGATATGTTGAAGTGTCACAATGGGTACGATCGTCTGACAAAGTGGATAGTAGATGAGGGACAAATGAAATGCCTAGTGCAGCGGTCCGGTTTGTCAGTTTTGGCATGTTACATGCATCTTGAGTTAGACTCTGTACTATTATGTGCCTTTGTGGAGAGATGCCATTAGGAAACCAATTCATTCCACCTGCCATTCGGAGATATGAGCATCACTCTTCATGATGTGGTCTATATATTGAGAATTCCGTTTGTAGGATATCCCATTTGTGGGAAAATGAAGCCGGCACAATTAAAGGCGGAGCTTGCAGGTATGCTGGGGATATATCCAGATGAGTTGGAGAAAGATTTTGGAAGTGTGAAGATGTCCACACTTCAAGCTTATTGTGCCAATAACCTAGGGAACCTGTGAATGCTGCCGTAGGGTATTTATTATGGTTGTTAGGAAACACCCTATTTGTGGATAAGACAAAACACATATTTTTCTGGGTATTTCCTGCCTTTCCTCCGTAATATAGAGGGTGTAAGCGGACATGCTTGGGGTGCTTGGCGAACTTGTATCGCAATCGTGGGAGGGCATCGAATCATGTTTTCTTCATCGAATCATTTGACATTATTGCAGGTTTGTATGAATCATTTGTAAATTAGTTTAATATCTAAATCCCTAATAGTCCATTAATTTTAATTTGGTCTTTGTTTTCTTCTGTTCCCGTCTTAATAGAACTGGATATACTAGTACTTTCCCATATTCAGTCCTTCAAAGATGAGATCCTGGACCAACAATATGCCTACCGCACTCAAGTGGCACATTGGCACTGGCAAGAAGCGTGTTCCAGGGAGGGATTGCTCTCATACAGGCACGCACTGGATGCATTGAGGGCAGATGAGGTAATATTTTTATATCATTTAAATGTACATTAATTTTTTAGGGTAATGTCCTATTTTGGTTGATTAACAACTGAATCATTTTAATATGAACCAAGTAATCTGGCTTTCTTTTGAGCCAAATCCTGCACTGGTCCACACAGTATCACTGTATAGGGGTCCTATCTATTGCTGCAGTACTGTGGAGCCCTATATGCCGAATCGATTTTTAAGACAGTTTGGGTATACACAGATGATTCCTTATCCAGTTTTTGTGCCCAAAATCTGTTATAGAGGCCCTGAAATTCTTAAATATAAGTGCCACTACGATCCTGATCTCATGGGTTGGCAACTCTATAACTTGATGGTATTACAAGGGATGAATATGGCAGAGTCTGCTGATGAGGTGTGCCATGAGTACCCCGAGTACTTCCAACCTTGATCTCACCTTCGCGTCAGTACAGACGAGGTGAAAGAAGATGAGCCATCTATGCCCAAACAGCAATCCTTGGCAGCGGTAAGTACTGAAGCTTTTAGTTTAGTTTTTGTTATTATTTCTGTTTTTTTCTGTGGGGGTTTATTTTATTTTTTGGTCTTTTCTTTACGTTGCAGCGTATGCAATTTTTAGCATCTCGGCTGGTTCTAATTCATCCAAGGGCAAGGCATGCCGTACCCATTCAGGTGCGTCAGAGGGCCATGGATGAGATGGCTCTCCATATGGAGGATTGGATGCCGGGACTAGAAGAACTTGCGGCAAAACCACCTGTTGAAGATTATTGATCGTTGTTTTCAATAACATTAAGAACATTTGCTTACTTAGAAATTTTGGATTATTTAGATTTATTATATTCAATGTTTGAGGTAGTTGATGAATTTAACTTTCATTCATAGTGTTATCTATGTATTGTCGATGTGCTGATAAATGTTCATTTCGTTTGTATGTATTTGATTTTTTTTTTTATTTGTTTCACAAGGATTGTTTAGCCCTTTTAAAGGGGAAACTCTGTCAAATTTTTTTCAAAAATAGTGACATATGAAACTAAAATAAGAAACTTAGATTGTCAACATAATAACAAGAAAAAATAACAACTTTGGTTGTTAACGTAATAACATAGATTGTCGACAAATTTCATTCAACATGAAAACAGTTTGTCATTACAGAACATCTAAGACTAACACTCAATTTTTTTCTCCTCATACTTATCAAGTTGGGGTTTTGAATGAGACCTCCACTTTTTCATCGCCTCTAAATGATTATTTCTCCACGTCGGATAAATCAGGGGTAACATAATGTCGCCTGTCTTTTACAAACAAATGAAATGATTGTTATATACATGACCCATAGTGATGTAACTGATCGGATCAGTAGAGACGCAGGACCCTCACCACTCAAGTGGAAGGAAAGTATTATTCTGCCGTCCATATAATGTAAAAACCCTCTGATACTTCGTAGCGATAAGTAATCCAAATAGGCGACTATCAAACCAAAATTTCAATATGGTCGGAGTTATGTGGCAATCTACCACATGACATGCTAAATCATAATCGACTGGGCCAAGACTGTGTTGCCACAAAGAAGCATGATCGTGGAGTTCTTGTAGCAGTTCTGTCCGCACTTGCGACCAATACCGCTCATCATCGTGAACGAAATAGGCAATTACCCTGAAACTGCAATGGCCATCAGCCTCTACATTGATGTGATCGTCAACATAGTCGACCACAAACTGTTTCAAAAATTTTGGAAAGTCGAAAGGCCATTCAGAATCGTGAGGCTTCAACACCTTTTTTTTCTTTGTCTTCCCGTGGATCTGCGACCTGCATATGTAAATCATATTTAATTTAGTATATCGATATATAATCACACGCCATTAACGCTACATAAATGGTAATTTGTACCTCTCGTTGCATTCCTTTCGGCATATTCATACCCTGATATATTTCGCTGAGTCGAATTGTGTCTCGGTCGGCCCTTGTGTAGCCTACTTATCGGATCATCTAGATCAACAGTCTAAGGATAAAGCGTCGCATGCACAACACCCATCACCCTGTATATCTCATCTGATGAACGTGTTATGACATCAACGAACATTTCATGCAGTCGCCCTTCTGCATTTTGCCTATCCTCCTCATTGTTGGAAATATTCTTATCTCCCAAATACAGCGTCTTCCAGAAGTCGTCCACATCGACAGGATTAATTAGATAGTAACTTCGCACCAACTATAGCATCTCATGTGTACAAGGCAGCCCGCAACTAGTTCGTAACCACACAGCTCACCATCTACCCCGATATTGCCAACTATTTTTGTATATTCATCTTCTAACATTACAATACCATCGTGCGACATTATACCGTTCAACCTACAATACAATAAGTAGTTGTTCTTCCGGAATGTTTTGCTCCGAGAAGACTCCATTTCTGTCTGGATTTTATCAAAATGCTCCTCTATTATCCTACTAATTCCCTGAAAAATAGTTGGAATGCCCCTCTATCAGTACCAATTTCTTTCTTCAACATTGCATGTGCACTCTCAACCCTAAAAGCCAATTAACATTGAAAAGTAAGCATTGAAATTGGAACACTATTATCATGTAATTATTAAGTAAAAAAACAAAAGCATGAAAGCTATATGGAACTTACATGTTCGTTGTGCGCCCTCCGTAATGCTATATCTTTAGTCCAATAAGATACAAACCTACTCTTGTGGGGATATAACCATGTATTATGCAAGTATGGAATCACTGATATGAATTTAACTTGCTTACCATAGGTCGTATCAATAAATTCCACATCTTTCGTGAATGATTCATATGTCAAGGCTTTCACCACTTACCCCAACCGATATAGAAACACATCCATTGTCTTTTTGTCATTGCCAGCATCTAGTACATTTTTCTTTACATACATTTTAATATGTCTCATACACAGTAGTTGTCTAGCTCGTGGGTAGACATTATGCACATCTTTCAACAAGGTAAACTCTCTATCAGTCATTACAACGTGTGGGTATTTTTCGTCATCAAACAACTGTCTCAACCGAATCATGGCCCAGAAATAACTCGGGTAAGTCTCATCCCTCATGAAAACAAAAGCAACATGAATAAACTAAGCTGTGGGGACATGAGCCACTATCTGCAATAGAGGCATGTCATACCTGTTTGTCTTATATGTCGTATTCATAAACAATACGTACGAAAACAAACGAAGTAGACGAGGCACCTTCTTGTGGGCAAAGAATACGTCCCCAATTGCATTACGTTGCTCTTCCACTATGTGCCAACAGTAATATTCATGATCATGCCTAAGTTTGAAGAAATACTGAATGTGACTCAAATTCTCCCCTGGACTCAAATACTGAATGGAACACGTTCCCAATTCTCCCCTGGCCTCCCTTCTAACCTTTGTTGTTTCATTGTACACCTGTCTAATATGGCTGACATTTTCCAGATTATCAGCTCACAATTGTGACAACACATGCTTCGGCCTGATGTTAATATTTGTCAATTTTGCAATCTTCTTCTTCTCCGGTTCGGTTAACCACGAGTTCACTGAATGCCAATTCCTAACTTCGTGTAATTTATGATTGTGCTTACAGTTTATGGCCTCTAACTTCCAATTCCCCCCAATAATTTCTCTTCCTACAAGTTTAAATGGACAACTTATCGGCTTGCTGCTGCTATTATTCTGCTTGATTTTCCCTTCAGCTAGTGGTGGCTTATCTCTAACTTCTCCCAATCTCTCGCAACCGATATTCACCCGCCCTTTTCTCCCTTTGTATGAAGAAAACCTTTCCATTTTGCAGATGAAATAATTTTTGTAGTCATATTGTTCCCAGTGGCTCTAGTTATCACCCAAACAAGCAATTCTTCCCTAGTGGTGAACTCTTTGTCCGTCCGAAGTATATGAGTGTGGTCAGCAAATATTTCATCCCGCTCAATTAATACATCCTGTCCATACAGAAGGATTGGTGAGCACTTAAACAAATTTTTCAGAAATGCAAAAGATTGAAATTCTGCGAAAATGTCGCCTGAAGCTTGCGACAGTTTGCAGAAATGTCGCCCAGCGTGGGCATCATTTTTGGAAAATTCAGCTAGCTTCAGGCAGCATTTTCGCAAAAATGCTACGAAAGCTAGGCGGTATTAAGCAGGCGACATTTTTGGCATAATGCCTGAAGCACCAAGCGACATTTTTGGCATAATGCCTGAAGCACCAAGCGACATTTTGCAAAAATGCTGCCAATCCTGGAAGGCATTCTTGCAAAATGTCGCCTAGGTCGGTGAGATTTTCATAAAATCTTGGCGTCCTGTGGCTGGTTTTTTCGAAAATACTGCCACAGGGCGGCAAGATTTGCTGGAAATATCGCCTACTTCGGGCGGTAATATGACAAAATACCGCCCGGTGTAGGTGATATTTTCCATAAAGTCTTGGCAACTTTGGGCGAGATTTTCAAGCGCCGGGCGGTATTTTGTCTCAGGCAGTACTTTTTGAAAAAAATTCCCAACTTTAAGCAAAAAATTGTATAGATTGTTTACTTACGGTGAAATATGGATCGTTCTCGTGGCTATCGCCCATAATACATAGTCGGAAAATTTGATACACTTGTGGTAAAGTGAGTGAGTGGAGTGTAAATGAGTGGAGTGGTAAAGTGTAAATGAGTGGAGTGAAGATGAGTGAAAGTGTAAGTGTAAATGAGTGAGGATATTTTGTGAGTAGAGTAAATGAGTGAAAAGTGTGTAAAGGGTATTTTTGTCTTTTTAATACTAAAAGTTTAAAAAGTGTTCTGTGAATCGTAAAACGGTCCCTGCAAATAACATGTCCCTTATTCAACATGTGAGTAGCTATGACATTTTGGGTGAAAAAATAGATGAAAAGCTAGCGACATACTAAAAAGCTAGACTAACAAATTGTAAATGATCTTTTCTCGCTATTTAAAATTTTAGGGATAGAAAAGAGTATTGAGCAATTTTTGTAAGCACCAAAATGGGGGTTGGCTCATTATCATATTAGTAAGTGCAAATAACACTCTAGGTCCCCGAATTCTTCAAATGCTATATTTATTGCTATTGAACTTTGTTTCTGAACCATTTTACATAGGACTCTTAAAATTACACCAGTTTAACCCTTCTACTAACTTTGGGAGTTAATTTTGACTGAATGAAACTTGACTTAACCCTTTAATTATTATATATCCAATTTGGCCTAAATCAAATTTTACATTTACTTCCGTAGCCTCTCCGCCTCCTCTGTTTATCTTCAATTTCTATTCCTTTCTAATTCTTTTGCCTTCACTAGCTCGCACCTGCTAGTAAATAGGTAGTATCTCATGAGAGAAAAATAGCTATGCACTTCTTCATAAACTAACACCCTCAAACCCTTCTTTTTCGATAAAATTAATTGTCGTGAATTTTTTATAGGTCCAATTTGTAATCTGTGTATGACTGGGAATAATATATATATATATATATCTTGTCTTACTCATCCAATTCACGATATGTATGACTTAGAATGAACCATATTGCGAGCGAAATCTCCCAAGAGGAAGAGGGCAAACTGGTGGAGGTGAAAGAAAGGGAAAGGAACTCAAAGTGAAGATTAACAGAGGAACATAAGTGGTGGAGAGGCTGCATAATGATATCTGTAAAGTTATACTCGCTACTAAAAAAAGAAGGTACTAACTGGCATTTCAGGGAAGAAGACGAGCAAAGAAAGTATCCTCCCAGAATCCATACCAATTAGCTTTTATAGGCCCCAATGTCTTGCCAACGATTCCTATCTAATCATTGTTGAAAGGGAAAATACGATTTGGGTAAAATTGGGTATGTAATAACTATAAGGGTAAAATTCAGTTTCATTCCATCAAAATTAATGAGGGGTAAACTGGTGCATTTTTAAGAGTCCAGGGGGTAAAATGAGACAAAAAAGAGTTCAATGACAAAAAGTATTTGAAAAGTTCAATGAGCTAGAGTGTCATTTTCCCTATTAGTAAATGTATACAACGTTAATACATTATTTGGAGAATTTTAATATCCGTGCAAGGATACTCCTACCCCTAAAATCAATACATAAGTTTTTATAATTTAACGATACATTAGAAGTTAAAATCAATATGCGTGTTTTCATCATTAAACGATAATTAGAGATTAAAATCGATACAGATGTTTACTTTACCAGATGTATACTACTGCTCCTAAAACCGATACACACGCTACATGCGATACTTGCTTTAAAAGAATAACCATACATCACTAGCTTAACTCAATACACGATATATTAAAAAGTAAACTCATAACTGCAACATATCAATAACTAAAAACGATAGATCAAATGTTAAAATCAATACGCATAATTTTATGCATACAAACAATAGATTTTTGGCTAAAATTGATACGCATGCGATTGGATGGTCCAACCATCAGGCTTTTGTCCTCCTCTCTTTTAATGGGAGGGGAAGAGGGGTTGTGTGTGGTGGTGGTTACATAAACAATTCCAGAACCATCATAAAACAATGGACTTTTATCAGTTGCCGAAAACTCAAAAACAAAAAGGAACCAAAGCAGCTCAGAAATCTCTTCCGAAGGCAAAAGCCCACATTCATTAAAGGATGCAAATTTGTATTCTCTCCTCCACCCTTCGGAGAAACAAAAAAGTTTAATCAGCTTTAGTGGCCTCATTCCATGGCGATTACAGCAAATGAAAGCAACTTCAACGCAGATGGCTTCTGGCACAGAAAAGTTTTCCCCTTTCAGGCTTCCCGTAGATATATTAGTACTTCTGCTGCTGCTAGAGGACAACAACGGACAGTCACTTCTCTAGGCTGCACCCTACGTTATTGCCTTTCATGCTTCAGCAACTTTCCTTCTGCTGCTTCACTGGATCCATTGTCCTGCTTGATAAAACTCCTGAGGCAACCGTTGATGATACGAGGAGCTGCCCCATCACAAAACCGCTTTGCTAGATCAACAGCCTTCAAGAATAAATATGATATAGGTATGTATTATATTAGAGCTCATGCAGCCAAGTTAATAGAAGAAAATCTGTTGAAGAAAAGATAGTGATCCCAGAAGAGAAGTGTAGACATGTAACAGGAGCTGTGATGATAATATCGTAATCACCAACTTGCATCATTCCATAACTGTTCTTTGAAGCGCTAAACCATATTCATTAGCATTAAACTAGAGGGGAAGGAAAATTGGCAAATTATCTCATGTAAATTGGATCCTCATTCAGAGCTGAGTTCACATAAATGCTGCTAGCTCTGAAAGAGTAAATTTGTTTTAATGGAAAGGTAAATACCTCATTGATGACAATCTGATGTCTTGTACCAAGAACAGCTATTTCAGACATAGCTAAATGAAGGATAGAAAATTCCAAGATTTTTCCTGCTGGGTCATTCTGCAGCAAAGGAGAAAATTATTGTTGCATCATTTGATGGAAAATGATGAATTATTTTTAATCATCTTCGCATGATTATAAGGACCAGTCTGTTGCTAGTGTTTAAACCAAAGTTAAGCTTTATTTCTACAAGAGGGCACACCTATTGTCTAATCTTTGCAGTTGGCCAGTAAGGATTAACATGTCAAATAATTCAAAAACGCAGACAAACACAAAGGCACCAAATTAATTCCTAGTCAGTGGGCTGCAAAAGTGAAAAACAAGAAATTATCAACAGAAGCAGATATCTAACCTTCCAATTGGGAGGTGCAACTTTATCAATAACAAGGACATGATCGTTCCACTTCTCTACAACAGCAGCCAAAAGCTTCCTGGTGAAACTGAAATAAATGCGAAACACTCAGAGGAAATAGAAGCTAAGTAAATTACTTCAAAGAGAACAAAATTAAGAGGCCTACCGTAGGATTAGTTTACTGTACACCAACTTTGGGGGTGCTGAAAGAACTTCTGCTTCTGAAATGGATGAAGAACAAGAATAAGCTCATATCCAATAAAAATATTCAGCCAAGAAAAGAACAAAGTGAAAATCAAAGGAGTGAATCAATTTGGACCGTCACAAATGACAAAATAAAAATACTACCCTATCAATTAACACTTGTAGCATACAAATTCAAAGGTAACAAGACTAACTGGGTTGATGGCAAAATTATAATCTTATCACACAGTCTTCTTAACAAACTCAAGAAAAAAAACCAATTGTGGGCCATTGGCTGATTCCAAACCAAGCTCAAGTGAAATTTTTGAAGGCTGATATCAGGCACACACATACCTTTAATGTCTTTCGACTTTAATTTAAATTTGTATAACATAAGCCTACTATATAGTTTCTCACTTCTAAGTGTACAAATACATTATACAGTTCAGATGTACCCTGACAAGGATGCTGATGACCAGAGTCGAGAGCCGGCCGATCATATCACCAAAGATTTTGAGTGACCTTAAATAAGGTTACTAACCTATGCAAGTTGTTCTTTTAAGCCTTAATTTGCACAGGTAAGCACAGCCTATTTACTGCTAAAGTGCCAAATGTTTCAGTTTATCATAAAGTGTCTTTTATGTTGGCTACAACCTAATGCAACCTTCCCCCTTTATTTATTCTTGGATCTGCCATCCTCAAGTATTTAACAGATTATATAGGTGTAAATGGCTCTAAGATATAACGCATCCTCATTTTTAGGTGCAATGGACACGGAATTTATAAATAGACATTGAGTTTCATATATATTCTCATAATGCATCTCTATTTATCATACACTTGCACCAATCAGCTTCACTTCATCTAATAAACCTTCAATCCGCACAGTATTCTTGATCTGAACTAAATTTCCAAAGTTATTCAGCTTATTATTTCCTCGGCTACTCAGAGTTCTATCTCAATCAAAGCATAGTCCCTTTTCTATCACTGAAGCTAGCTCACTGCCCTTCTAATGTTTGTAACACAGGACGACAACTACAGCCAAGAAAAACAAAACAAAAACAAGACATTAGCTAGTTAATTAATCGATCCAGTGGAGTTACCAATTTCAGATTCATTTTGATCGAGTAGCAGAAGATGATCAGCTTCTGCATCCGTGTTTACAACAACAGGTGGCCCTCCAAAGCTCATGTGATTATATTGCACCAATGACTCCTTGTCAAATTCGTACCCGGTTTCTGTACACCAAATTTGAAGTTGGAACTTGGAATACTGCATATCATGTCATAAGCTACTAAAATAAACCAAGAAAAAGCAAACATTTTCGATCTTTTCCAAAATCAACACTCGGAAATAATCATCAGTATGACAGTCTCATAAAGTAAATTTAACAAAAAATACATACCCCATCTAACATTGAGTCTTTTCTCAAAAAGACGAATGGGGTCTGAGCCTTCTAAGCAGGCGGCATATATAATTGACCTAAAATAGTAAGGGAATTTCATCCTCCATCACTTGGAACTAAGAAAGACAAAAACAAATATGTACATGTCTCAAAAAGGAAAACAATAATGATAGCGAATCAAGAACTGACAGAGCGAGTTCTCGGGCGGCTCTGGGACTGCAGAATCTGCCACTCTTGTCAATTTTTGGGAGCACTTCCCTAGAGGATGAAGTGGGCTGCGCGTCCGACTTCTCAAGATGTTGTTGGTCGTCTACAACGAGAGCAGAAGTGGGCCGCAGAGCGGAGGCTGGAGCTGAGGAGGGTGAAGAGCAAAACAAGAAGAATTTTAATCTTGGAAAGTTGTTTGAGTAGGAATTCAGGGCGAGTAACTGGGGTGGTCTAAGTTTCGGTGACGAATAAGCATGTAATGGAGTGAACGAACAAGAACATGAAGGAGAAGCGGTGAGCAGGAGAGAGCTTCCCTCCATTTTTGCTCCCACAGTCACTGCACTTCTTCTTTCCCCTTGTTGCCTTGTGTGGATAAGGGAGGAATTAGGCTACTCTCTCGGTTTCCTTAATATCCTGCCCCTACGGTGCTACCTGCCTAAGAAACCCTTTATAAACGATGTGAAATAGTTTCACTTCACAACATGTTTTTAAGTAAGATTTACGATTTTTGAAAGTGAAATTACGGTTGTCGAATTTAAATACAGGATCTCGATGTGATGTATTCTTTTCCTATTTTATTTTATTAAGAGAGTATAATTTTGATAATGTACAATATATTATATATTTTAAAGTATAATATTTAAAATAATTAAGTTGTCACTATTTATTTTATTAATGTCATTAATTTGTAAATATGGATTAATTATGGACCTTCAGTATTAGTAACTGTTAGAAAAGTAACAATGTTGATAATGAACTACTTCTTCCGTCCCACTCAAATAGTTCACTTTTAAAAAAAAAATCTTGTCTCATTTAAAGAATTTACTTTGAATTTATTTACATTATACACCCTTTACTAATATTACAATGTGTGGTTCACAATTAACCCTTAATTCTAAAGTAAGGATATGAGTGAAAAATATAGTGGTAAATTACTTATTTTAGGTGTTGTACCTCACAATCCATAATAAGTTATATACATTTCAAAGTGGACTCTTTGAGTGGGACAGAGAGAGTATTATATTGGAACAAAAACAAATTTTAAAACTTGACTCTTCTAATAGAATATAAGGATAAATATTTTCGAATGAGAAATCTTCATTTTTTTGATCTTTATAACGCATGCTTTAATTAAATCCATAACAATTAGTGAATTTTTTTTGCCAAATTTTAGTTGAGTGATAAAATTAGTTTTCAAAATTGACAGTGAATCACACTTTTACTTCTTAATTTTTTTGGTTATGACGAAATTAATCTGAAACAATAGATCAAGTGAGCTTTATGTTTTTTTTAAGTCAGTAAAACTAGTATTTGATTTTCTATTTTATTTAATGTGGGCAAAATAAGATAAAATGGATAAAATTAAAATTAAAAATGGTTTAAAAATAACAGTTAGAAATTAGGACAATTAGCCACTTTAGTCTTAAGTTTTGGTTATTTTTAATTTCATATTTGCATTAAAAATAGAAAGAGTAGTTTTATTGAATTGAAAATTAGAAAAGGAACCACTTGACCATCTGATTTAAATTTAAAGTAATAACTTTGTTATAATTACAAAAATTGAGGATTATAACTATCACAGCGTAAATTTTGAGGACTAATTTTACCAATAGAATAAATTGAAGGACAAAAACTGTATTTTTCTCTCAAAATTGTAGAAAGAATTATTTTGGAGAAAGGAAAAAAAAATGTGTTGAGAGGAAGATATTAGGAAAAAAAAATTAAATTGTAATTTTAATGTTAATAGAAAAAGAAGATTTCTTTT
Organism: Leptodermis oblonga; assembly: GCA_016801395.1. Lineage (NCBI taxonomy): Eukaryota > Viridiplantae > Streptophyta > Magnoliopsida > Gentianales > Rubiaceae > Leptodermis > Leptodermis oblonga. The sequence goes on from CM028753.1 coordinate 21,164,747, forward strand.
GCAGGAAGGGTTAAGAAAAAAAAAATTTGTTTAAAATTATAATTCACTACTGCATATGTTAATAGTTTTATTAAATGAGATTAGATATATGAATGCGTTAATGTCATATATATAATCCATGGCCCAATTTACGCTACTCGAGAATATCATCACAATCAAATGAGATGACACATAATATAGTTGTTTAAACAATTTTTCTCAAAAATAGTTAATTGTTTGTCTTTATATTTTGAGATTTAAAAAAGAAAAAAGAATTTTTATTAGATTAATAGGAGAACCACATCAAGAATTACAACCTTCGGTGCTAAAGGAAAATTAGATTAAAAAAAAAGTGAAGATGAAAATGGCAAAACCAAAGAAGGTGAAAACTGATGGACATGGATGGATGCATGTAGAGAGAATGAATCATTTGTTCATCCCAGTTGCATCTTTAACAGAATCAGCAGCCCCTTGTGCCTTGGCCTTCGCCTGCTTCCCAGCCTCCTGCACGGATTCTTTAGCAGATTGTGCAGCGTTGCTTGCCTTATCCAACAATTGGTTTCCCCTCTCCTGAGCTTCTCCCTTGGCCTGCCCTGCTTGGTAACTCGCGCTTTGTGAATTATCCATGCTTTTTCTATACTTTTTACTATATGTAATTTTACAATAATTAATTACAACTCAAGAAAATTACTTTTTACTGCAGTGATGAATACTTGATTTGTCATAGTTTTGTTTGAATAGCTGCATTTATAGAGGAGTTCAAGCCATTCCATCGTTCCATGTTAGCCACATATCAACTATTCTCTTGGGTTGACCATATACTCATATTCTTTAGTGCTTGAGACTAGGGACTTTTTTATTTTCCCCCTTTTCAGATTAATGTATTGCAGTAATTTTTTGTGTGGCTAACATAAATCAAATATAAACTTTTTATGGTGTAAATTTAGTAGTATTTACTCAGCACTAGAAATGAATTTTTCTTTTTGTTAATTAAATAAAACAACAATATATTAAATAAAACAACAATATATAAATAAAACATTTAAGAAATTTTACAGCATATAGCTAAACTGTACAGTGGTACGTACATGAGTATCCGCTACCTCTTGCCTACAACTTTACTCAAATAACATATTCTTAAATTTTGTTTTACTTTATTGCTTTCCTCGGTTTCATTAGAACAATCCACTTTGACCAATGTACAATTTTATTATCAATATCAAGATACAACACTTACAATAACTAATTTGACACCATTAACTCAATTTATATTATTAATTATTAAGTATGGACTGATTGTGGATTATACATGATTATAGTAGTAAGGATAAGCGGAGTAAAAAATTAAAGGAAAACTCTTCTATTGAAAAAAAAAAAAAATTCAAAGTGAATTTTTCTAATGAAACGGAGAAAATAATATCTTTGGTGCTCTATATTAATATATTTACCTCTGGTGGTGCTCTTCAACATTTATATAAGAGTGAACTGTCAAAAATATCACTATACTTTTCAGAATCTCTCGTTTGGTCACTAAACTTTTTTTTCCATAGGAATGTCATCATACTCTCAAAAACGTGCCGAAAATGTCACTTACCGTTAGTCCACGTTAGTCTTTACGGAATGGCCGTCACATGCTTGTCATGTGCCAATTTGTAACAGTATTTTTGTCATTTCCCTTTTCTTTTTTATTTTTTTTTGGTACTGTTCATCTTCTTCCTCGTCATTCCTCCTCCCTTCTCTGCTTTTTTTCTTCTTTCTTTTTTTTTGAAACACCTCCCTCATCTGCTTTCATCCTCCTACCCTGATAGGGCATCCCTAGTCCATCGACAAGTCCACAGACAAGTGACTCCAGAGAAGCTGAGGAGGTTCGGGTTCTACAACGAGGCCCAACAATGCTTCAGGATCCAAGTCCATATCAAAGGGATCCACTTGTAGATATCATTGGGCCAATGACGCGGAGCAGAGCAAGAAGAGTTTGTGAGGATCTCAACAACCTTGTGCAAGCTTTCAGACAGGATACTCAACTGATAGTAGAAGCCAACGCCTTGGAGAATAAAGCCGGAAAGGTCCAAATTGCAACTCTCCTTACAATTCTTGAAGAAGAGGCGCAATTCACCATTCCACAATGAAACGAAGGTTGTTTCTTGAAGTTCTTGAAGACGCCGGAAGGTTCTTTAACGTTAAAGAGACGTTTCTTGAAGTTCTTGATTTTATTGAAAATCTTGAATTTTATATTTTACAGAATCTTGAAGAATCTTGAAAATCTTGAAAAATCTTGATTCCGAAATGATTCCGGGAGATTCCAGAAGATTCCGGAAGCTCCCTACACCATTCCACAATACGCCATCAACAATTGGGCCGACCTAATCCATGGAGTCTATTCCACCAAGAATTCGGCCAAGCCCAATCCAAGAAGCCATGTGCAAGCCACTTGCAAATTCGGTTAAGGGATAGGGTTTGGGGAAGGATAAGGATTTGTGCATGTTTCCTATTCCTACCCTTAGTTTGTTAGTTTCCAAAAAGGATCCCTTCTTGATCTCCTTTTTGGAGTAGGATTTCCAATTCTTTTCCTTCTTGTTTTCAACTTGTAAAATTCGGATGTCTCTTCCTTTAAGGCACATGAATTTAGTTTCCTTTTTCTTTTACCATTACCTACTTCTTTCAGGTTTTGGTATTGTAAAGGAAATCAATCTCTTGATTGGTTTCCAATTCTAACTCTTTTCCTAGTTCTTTTAGGTTAAGATTTCGGCTGCCCCTACTCTATAAATAGGGCATCCGAACAACATAATAAATTAAGTATTCTTATCTTTAAACTATTAGTTTGAGTACTCTCCCTTTATTGCTTTATGTATTTTGCATGCTTGTGATTTATATATTGCATGAAACTTAGCTTAATTAGGTTATTTGCTCTACCTAATTAAATTCGTATGTTTCACCTCTTTTTCTTACTTGGTTCAAAATTCTTAATTAAATTAGCCTAGGTTACTTTATTTTTGTTGTTTGGATTTCAGGTGAGTAAAAGAGTTTATACGAGCTGCCACTTAATCAGACTTTCCTTGGCAATTCATCCGCATGTGTACCTTGGTCCACATCAATTAGTATCAGAGCCTGGGCTGGTTTCATGGCTGGAGGAGGTTGAAGTAACACAACCAAATCATCAATCAGGTGTTTTCTTTTCCTACTTCTTGCTTTTCTTTTCAAAAGTGTGGGAAAATTACGCATCTTTGGGGGGAAATTTTTTCTTCCACTTCTTTAAAATTGAAATCCCTTGCTGACATGTCAAAATTAAATTTTGAACTGTAAAAGTTAATTGGGTTCGGGTTTTTGGCTTTGCTAGGGTTTCGGTTTTGGTTGAACTTTTTTAGTCGCCTTTGCTTTGCGCCACTAGGGTTTGAGAGACACTTTAGTGCTGCTGTTTTTGCGACTAATTACTGGGTTTTTGCGACTGTTTTGTACTCCTCTTGGGCGATTTTTGTTAACGTTGGTGAGTTTTGTGGCTGATGTTAAGCAGCTCACCTTATCTGCACGTTGTGATTTGCATGCACTAGTTCTGGATACTTTCTTTTGAATTCTTAAAATAAATTGAATTCTTGATTTTGTGTCCTTGTGCTACTGAATTTATCTCTGGGAATTGGTTAGTGAGTCAAACTTGAACTTTGCTGACCCTAGGGCTTTTTCTTAAAATTGCAAAATTGGTATTTTTGTGGCAACTCTTGAGTAAGGATTGTTTTCTCCGCGGTTTAAGGTGTACTTGCAAAGTTGATAGTGTTCGTTTCGACACTACTCCCCACAGCACTACACTTTACGGCCAAAGAGGACTCTGTTCTTCATTGGGAATCTTCTTCTTTTTCAGTGTACTTGCAAAGTTGATAGTGATCGATTACCGACACTACTCCCCACAGCACTACATTGGAATTCTGAGTAATAAATTAAGTGTTCTTATCTTTAAACTATTAGTTTGAGTACTCTCCCTTTATTGCTTTATGTATTTTGCATCTTGTGATTTATATATTGTATGAAACTTAGCTTAATTAGGTTATTTGCTCTACCTAATTAAATTCTCATGTTTCACCTCTTTTTCTTACTTGGTTTGAAATTCTTAAGTAAATTAGCCTAGGTTACTTTATTTTTGTTGTTTGGATTTTGGGTAAGTAAAAGAGTTTATACGAGCTATCGCTTAATCAGACTTTCCTTGGCAATTCATTCGCATGTGTACCTTGGTCCACATCATACACCCTACCTTCATTGCCGTCCATTTATTGAAACTATGCTTCTATCAGTATTTGAGAAAATTTTCTCTTAGTTTGCAAGTATGGGAAAATTTTCTATCAGCATTTATTGAAACTAAGAGAAAATTTTCTCAAATGCTGACAGAAGCATAGTTCCAATAAATGGACGGGGTGGACGAAAGCAGAGGAGGGAGTTGTTTAAAAAAAAAAAAAAGCAGAGGAGGGAGGAGAAATGTCGAGGAAGAAGATGAACAATACCAAAAAAAGAAAAGAAAGGGAAATGACAAAAATACCCTTACAAATTGGCACATGACAAGCATGTGACAGCCATTCCTTCAAGACTAACGTGGACAAACGGTAAGTGACATTTTTGGCACATTTTTGAAAGTATGATGACATTCCTGGAGGAAAAAAAATTTAGTGACTAAACGAGAAATTTTGGAAAAGTGTAGTGACATTTTTGGCAGTTCACTCTTTGTATAAAGACAAAAGCTTAAATAAGTAATAACGTGTATATTGGGTTTAGCTTCCATGTATTGCAGTTACGAGTATATCGAATTTAGTATTGTATCACATATTCAGTTTAGATTATGATGTATTCAATATAGTTGTTGATGTATCATAGCTAATTATGAGTTGAATCGTTCAAACATCGTACATCGAGTTTAACTTCTGATATATCGCGCATTGAATTTAATTTATGATATATCAAATTTAACTATTTATGTATCGTGATTATGTTAAACACAAATATTGTATATAAAGAAAAAAAAACGTGTATATCGAATGTAACGTTTGATGTATTGCACATCATATTAAGGAAACTGCTCAACAGCAACGTGATAAGGACTGTGATGGAAAAGGAAGCTGATCAATCCACGGTTGTCATTCGTAATATAGTAGACTTCTCAACAGAAAAGTGATAAGGATGGTCATTGAAAAAGAGGCTAATCAACTCATGGTTGTCATTCCTAATATAGCATATCATGAGTGTAAGAGATTAGAGATTGTAGAATAATTGGGATTGATTTCAATCATATCTTTACATTCTTTGTGTTTATTCTATTGTAATAAGTCTAGCCCAGGGTACGAGGCCCAACATGGTCCACCCTGATGCCCCGGCCAACCCTAGGGCCAACTACGGTATAAGCAACTTTAAGTCCAAAATACTGAAGTTTACAAGTAGTTCAGACTGGGACGAGTACTTAGACTGAAAAATTCAGTTGGAGAGGTTGTTTGAGCTCCCCGAAGTTCCCGATGACAAGAAGGCGAAGCTTACTGTTGCAAATTTTACTGACTATGCCGCCATATGGTCGGATAATGAATTGGATCAGCAGTGCCAAGCTAGCCGCCCGCTGAGAGCCTGTGTCCCTACGTTAAGTTGGTATGAATTCACGACTATAATGAGAAAACGCTTTGTTCCCTCACACTTCTTCAGGGAATTGTACAAGAAACTGCACCTCTGTAATCAAGGCAGTAAGTCCGTGGATGATTACCACCGTGAGTTAGAAAAGGCCAACCTTTAGGCAAATGTGTATTAAGACGAGAAAGTAAGTATGACACGTTTCTTAAGTGGTCTCTGGCACGAGAGATAGCATTGGGGGTCAAGATGCAAAATTTTTTGAGCCTTGTTAACATTAGGGCTGTAAATGTGCCGAGCTACTAGCGAGCGGGCTCGAGCTCGGTTAAAATCGAGCTCGAGCAGGCTTGTTTAATAATCAATTCGAGCTCGAGCCCAATTATAACTGGCTCGAGGGCTCGTCGAGTCTATTGAGCCCGACTCTATATATAATTTTGTAATATTTTTTAAAATATTTTTATACTTTTTTAGTATAAATTAATTCGAGCTCGAGGTCGGGCTTGCGTTCGAGCTCAAAAGCTTGCTCTACTTCGAGCTCGAGGTCGGGCTTGCGTTCGAGCTCAAAAGCTTGCTCTACTTCGAGCTCGAGCCTATTATAATTTGTGCAAGCCAAGCTCAAGCCAAAATATTTAGACTCGATCGAGCTCAAGCCGAGCTCGAGCCTAGCTGGTTTTTATCAAGTTCAGCTCAAATAGAGCCCAGTTTGGGCTCATCTCGGGTTGTTTACAACCCTAGTTTACATGCTGCGCAAAGTCAGAGTTATGGAGACTTATCATAAGTCTATGAGGTTCGCACCCACAGCAGTCCCCTACAAGCGCCCTAGTTGGAGCCCTAGTTTGAGTTCCAAGACACCAGCCCCCACCAGTTCCGAAAGAAAATCCATATGCCGGGCACGTCGCTATCCACTCCCTGCACCGTCGCCGGGGACATCACTTCCTATAAATGTTTGGATTCGCAAGCACAAGAGGCCACCTCGGCCAAATCCAACCTGTGATCCATGTTACCTTTTTCTTTTTCACTTGTAATTTGGATTAAGTCCAAGTTACTTAACTTTTTACAATTTGACTTAATTTGTTAGTTTCCTATTTTGTTTCTACTTTTTTGTTTCTTTTACAACGTGAATTTGAATTTGCTTCAAGCTACTAAATTTGTGCATTCCTTATTATTTTACAAGTGCTTTTCGGGTAACTACATAGTGTTACAATCGAAATCACTTCACCGATTTCACACTCCTTTTGATTTCCGTTTTGGTAATGGAATTCCAACTCTAATTGGTTTCCACTTTTAATTATTTTCCTTTTCTATTTCCTCCTTGTATTTTTGGCTGCCCCCTACTCCTATAAATTGGGCCACTCGAAACTAAGCTCAGGGAGAGTTCTTGAATTATAAAGTTTATTGTTAGGTTTATCCTTGCTTTAGAATTCTCCTTTATTTTGATTATTGAACTTGTCTAATTTTCGCATGTTAATTTAGCTCAAGTTCTGAATTTAGAAATACTTAGTAATTGCTCCACCTAAGTTTCTGTTAATTCACCTCTTAAAATCTAGTTAGTTTAAGCTTTAAGTGGACTAGTTCTCACTTAAGTTAATCTAGAGATTTCGAATTTAAGAGAGTAATTTTTAATCTTCATTGTTCGACTTTCCTTAGCATAATTCTTCCGCAACCGCGAGCTCTTTAACAAAGTGCTCACATCAAGTTGTTTTGCATTAAAGAAAGAGCAACAGGTCGAACCTTGTTAATGGGTCAACATAAGGGAGATTTGTATGTTTTGTCCACACCAAAGGAAGTTCACTTCTCGAATAGACAAACTCAGTGACTGAAGAGTTGTGGCGTCTTGGCCATCCACAAAAATCTGCTGTCCAATTGTTGCGTTCTAAGAATTTGATTCATGTTAGTTCAAATAAGAAGGTGGAAATTGTTTGTGAAAGTTGCCAATTAGGCAAACTTAGCAAATTACCCTTTAGTTCATCTCATCCTTCTAGTACTGCAACTTTTGAAAAAATACATTGTGATCTTTAGGGTCTAGCCCCTGTTTTATCTATTGGAAAATTTTGATACTATGCATGTTTTGTGGATGATTTTTCTCATTATGTTTGGATAATTCCCCATCATGCCAAATCTGATTTTATTGAAGTTTATCTAGCCTTTGAAAGCTATGTGCAGCATCAGTTTGATAAGAAGATTAAGATTTTTCATTTTGATGGTGGGGGTGTGTTTGGTATAGAGGTCCAACGGTCTAACAACACTCTGCACCTTTCTCAAGCTCACTATGCTCGAACTATTCTTGATAAGGCTCAAATGTTAGATTGCGAACCCCTGAATACACCAATGGAATCTAAAACCAAGGAGCTTAATGATAATATTCCACTCTCTGACCCTATTGTTTATCGGAGCATTGTTGGTGCTTTACAATACTTAACACTTACCTGACCTTTGCTTTAGTGTCAACTATGTTTCCCAATTCATGTAGTCCCCAACGTTTGCTAGTATAAAAATGGTTTGGCGCATATTAAGATATGTGAAAGGGCCCTGTTACTTTGGGGTTGCATTTCACAGGAGATACTAAACTTGATCTTTTTGCTTTCTCTGATGTAGATTGGGCAGGTTGTCCAACAACTGGACGATCCACCATAGGCTTTTGCACATTTTTGGGACGCAACATTATCTCTTGGTGTGCCAAGAAACAACCAACAATTTCACATTCAAGTACTGAATATAGTGTTATGGCCAATACAGCAGCTGAGTTAACATGACTCACATTTCTTTTATGTGATCTCCAAGTTCCTCAATCCCGTCCACCTACACTCTTTAGTGATAACTTAAGTGCCTTACACATGACTGTCAGTCCTGTTTTCCATGCTCACAGCAAGCACATTGAATTAGATTACCACTTTGTTCGTGAAACACTACAAGAAAAGTGACCTATTGCGACATATTTACATTCGACATTACATGTAGGTGTCACGAATATACCACGCTTACGCATTTATGTCTTATATTTGTGACATATTTGCGTCATTTAATTATTGTGTCATGCTTTTGTGACATAGATCCGACATCTTTTTTTTGTCTCTAAATTGTGACATTTTATTTGCGACACTTGAATAAAATGTCGCAATTAGACAACATAATTATAATTGTGCCGCAAAATTGGGGCACAATTGCGCCATATTATTAGTATAACACAAATTAGCGGCATAATTTGAGTCATCTAATTATTTCGTCACACTTTTGTGACATAGATTTGACACATTTCTTTTTGTCTCAAAATTGCGATAATTTACTTGTGACACTTGAATAAAATGCCGCAATTAAACAACACAATTATATTTTTTCCGTAAAATTGGGGCACAATTGTGTCATATTATTAGTATGTCACAAATTAGTGGCATAATTTGCGGCATTTTAATTTAATGACTTAAATGTGCAACAAAAGCTTTGCGACACTATCATAGATTGCCACGAAATAGCCGGAAAATTTCTTTTTATGCTTCCAAATTGGCACACACTACAAGTTTGTTACAAATTTGTGACAATCTTCAATATTGAAATTAATTGTTATGAATTTTGCTACATTTTTCTTACAACACTGAAATGTATGCCTTAAATTAATGACAAAATCTACATTATTCAATTTTAATTGCCACAAATTTGTGACTTTCTTTTACAAAAATGCATTTATGCTAACACAATCAATTTTGTGATGCAAACTCTTATGAATACCAGTTGATTTGTAACACTCGGCGAGAAGCAACATATACTTTGAAAATAAATTATGTTTCAATTTTCATTTACTTAAGCGTATGTTTGGGGAAAAATAAAACTTAGTCTATTTAGTACTCAAATATTTTTGGTAATGTGTAATTAATTCTAAATGTAACAATTACTCCCCACGTTCCATTAAAATAGTATAGATATACTTAAAAAAATTGTTCCAAAAAAATAAATTTTTTTATGTACATTCTAATATAATTATCTGTGATTCACAATGAACTAATATTTGAAAAATAAAATATATAAGTTGAAAAAATAATTCCAAATCACTAATTTTTAAGTGTTGAACCTTAAAACCTATATTAAAAAAAATTAGAGAAAATTTTGATTATGGGTGTAAGGAAAATCAGAATTATTAAAAATGTCTTAACATTTTTATATTTATTGTTATGGGCATTCAAATACTTTTAATACTTTTGCATTTAGCAAAAGACTAATTTTCCCTTTTCAATAAGTCAATACTCATATACTTTAAGCCAATACTCACTCATGCTCATATTTGGCATACATCTTCTCTGGGGTTGGATTTCACTAACACTCCTGTCACAAATTTTGCATAATGGTTTTATACCTGGTTAGTGTAGACTCCAGATAATTATGTTATCCTGCTCTCACTAATTGTAATGTGGTACATTTGGTTGATGCGCAATCAATAGGTTTTCAGCAGCCCACCTAAGACGCATGTTTAATGGAGAAGAAAGATGCATGTAACAATGAGGCAAAATCACAAAACTGCCCACTAAAAATACGCATTAGCATGGGACGAAAAAACACCGTACATCCCTCAGCCGTGATTTATATGTATAGGATAGGCAAAAACAAATGGATATATGAATTAGCAAGAGTAACTGATACATAGACCTAAATTCTAAAAATACAAAACAACAATATATACATCATCAATTTACAAATGATTGCGAAGGAAGAAAAAGAATCAAGAATGCACCATTAACATAAATGAAAAAGACGGTTATAATTTTATAATATTAAGAGCAAAGAGAAATATGGAGCCAAACATGTTGGATCCAAAAGTCAAGCAATTCATAATATGATACAATTTTTTGAAGTTTCGGATCGGAAAGACTACCTGTAAACTTCACAGCTTCCTTGCAACAGTAGTATAAATTTCATAAGTAAACTATTGATTTATGAAACCAAACCTCAAAAGAAGTTTTTGAATATACAGGTAATTCATCCAATCAAGGCCATTTAATCTCCTCCCCAAACCTCTCCACTTTTTTCTCTACCACAAAAATCATATAGATGGCACAAACTCCATTCACACAAATGAAATCAACTACTTTGTATAGAAACTCACAATATTCATGTCAACATTATCGAAACACCACAAACAATATATGTAGCACCCCCATCCCACATTGAATTTATACGAACTCAGTCAAAAAGGCTTGTAGGTTACTAGTATCTTGGTTAAGTATTTTGGGTTAGCAAGAACAAAAGCCCAAAAGTCATTGAGCCAGCTTGCAAGCCTGGGCATTACAATTGATATTAGAACCAGCATGGTCTGAGAGTTAAGTGTTGATTGCGGGAGCCAACTCTAGAATCCACGGGACTAAGTGTTACACATGGGAGCCACCTCTAGAGTCTTGTTCCAAGGGAGACTAAGCCAAAAAAAAAAAAAAACAAAACAAGTGTTGGATCGTGCGAGGGCACAAGGGCCTTAAGGGGATGAGATTGTAGCAACCCCGTCCCACATTGAATTCCTACGTGTATATATGTCAAAGGCTTGTGGGGTAAGCATTTTGGGTTTGTGAGTACAAAGGCCCAAAAAGGTATTGGGCTAGTCTGCAGGCCCGGGGCATTACATGATATTCATATCTAACTGTAATTACCTATTTCTATAAAAGCTCATCATAATCTGTATGTTATATGGAAAAGAATGTATATATGCCATCATACTTTTGTCTGTAATAACTCCAACATCTGTTCAGGAAGGTTTCCAAACAATTTTGTAATGATATGGGCATGTCCAATCATTGCCCAAGTTAAAATAGATAGGCACTTGATTTTTAATCCAGCCACTCAAGCCCACAGTTCTGTAGGCAAAAATATTCTTTTAGCCAAGCTTCAAGTTTTAGGGGTTTGTTAGAAGTTAGAACGATTATATGCCTTGTTTCACCCACAACTCCTCAAAGTTCTCTGGCCCATCTCAGTTTCATGCAGTATCCTATTCATGTGTACGAGGTTTTTTTAAAGCCAGGAAGTTGCATATTAGTCCTCAACAATTCCCAAAGGAATTCATCAATGATTTAGGTTTACTCCAAATTCCAGTTGCTTTTGGATGGATGTATAGGTTCTTTAGCAAACTTAAATTGTTCTTCGTCTAGATTGGTAAGACTCCCCTAATCAAGTCTTTGAGTAAAACATGCAAAAAAGAACACAATACTCTGATTCTAGTTATAGCTAACGGTGAACCAATGGCACTGCAAAAGAATCCATTGATGCACCTGCTCAATTTTTTCTTAGCCGAGTCATCTATTTACAGGCTAGATGTAAATACAGGCAAACATGTTGTTGATGCACCACCTATGGGACCAGCAAAGGCTAACTCACATAAAAAAAATATATAAAAGAGTAGCTAGCTTGACAGCCAGGAGCAAGACAAATAGGAAAAAGGAAAATTCTAATTGTCTTTACCAAGAATTGCCTTTCCAAAATATGCAGTTAAATTGTGATATAACAGGTTTAAATAGACTTTATAAGGAATGAAAAGGTGGAAACTCTTAAACAGAGAATCTATAAACAAACAAAGAGAAAAGAAAAGGTATTTTCATGTGAGGTTAAGTGGCAAATGTCCACACTAGTAATTTGCTCCCCAATCACACTAATTATCAGACCATAACATAACTTTTTAGGCAGTGTTCAACTTATACTTTAAAGAGTTACCATAGACCAAAAAAATGTTAGCAGAAGAAATATATGAGCAAAGAAAATTCAAGCCATTAACGTGAAAATTGATGACTATTGAATATTAGAGGAATGCATGATAATGCATTAGAAAGAAAATGTGAATAGCTCCATTAGATGAAAAATGCAAGAAGCATGTCTGAGGTGACCTGCAAACATGCCTATGAGACTTTTACATGCACCAATATGGTGGGGAAGAAAATAAAGAATTATTTACTCAAATTAAAAGAAAAGGAAGGGGGGTGATGGTGGTGTGGTAGAACACCTAAAAGTACTAGAAAAGATAATTTTAAAGAAGCATGATACATTTAAGTTAAATAAAAATACGTGTTTTGATAGAATGCAATGGTCTAACTGACTGAAGATTAATTCAATTACCAGAATACGCTTGACAAAACAAGCGATCAAGAGAAAAGAAATTAGAAAAACACTTGCCAACGCAAAAATTCCAAAGTTAACTGGGGCAAGCTTTTTTCTTCTTTGACAGATTATCTAACTTGTAGTGTTATCTGTTAATTGTTGGCAAGAGCAAGAGTCCTCAGTAGTACAATGTAATTGTGTATTTCTGGATTTATTTTAGGTGATGTGTAGAGAATCCTCAAGAAAGAACAGAGCTGATTCAGGCACTACAGGAAGTTCTCCAATCTTCCACTGATCTATCAATTCTCTTCATTATCTCATTATGCTATCTTGAATCTGTACTACAAGTGTGCTTAAGTTTCTCATTGCTCTGCAGGTTGTCTGCTTCTCCCATCAGCGGTTGATGACATTCCATTTTCATCGGCTTTATTCTTTTTCTTTTTTTCTTTTTTTTCTTTTTTCTGGATCAGAACTCTGTTTTGTATTTTGTTTTTATTTATTTTTTCCCCTTGATGCCTTTTACAGTGAAGGATATTCTGGTAACTAAACTAACATTACCTAAATTGTTACAGATTCTACTAGATTCTCAAAATTAAGTGAGCATTAGAAGGGTAAAATTTTGTATGATGAGGTTCATCAGAATATGTTTTAGTTTCAAGAGGAGTGTTTATGTAAAATACACGAAGAGAGGGAGAAGAAGAAGTTGCGCAAAGATAATCCATATATGCATAGGCTGGAAACAGCATCAACTAAAAAAGAGCAACCAATCCTTTGATCAGAACCTAGGTACACTCCAACCTATGACAACAGCAACTAGAGGTTCCTAAAAATTCACAGAAAGTGGACCAAGCAGGATGAAAGAAGTACTTAGGAAATCTGAGATAAAGTTTTAGTAGTCCTAATTAACTGCCGTAACTGCAATTAACAGCCAAATGCCCCCAAAATTACAATTCTTCTTAACAAAAATATAAGTGTGGGCAAAAAGTTCATAAAACTCATGACAGAAAAAATTCGCAACTAATTCAATTAACTCACAGCACAAATAAAACAGATTTAATATGGAGACATCTACTTGAACCTAATTTCTAATGCAGGATATTATTGGCTCAGCTACAACAATGATTTTTTAAAAGTTTCTACACGTAAGCAACACCACCCAGCAACAAAATGTGAGCTCATACGATAATCTATCTAGATGTAGTTAAGTATGACAATCACACATTGGTTTAGTGAATAGGTTTCATATTCTACTTCTTTATAGTACTACTGCCACCAACCTAAAAATAAAAAAAAAATGATTAATTTGAAGAGAAATGCAGCAAATAGAAATTATAAGTCTGGGCCACCAACCTAAAAAAGCATTAGATCACAATACCAAAAGAGTCCAAAGCAAGGTCATCTATTTCTTTGTACTTTTTATCCAGTCTTCAACATAAGACACATTAGCATGCTCAATCTCATAGTATAAGAGCCAAGCTTAAGGTTTGTAAACTTCTCAAAGTTGAAAATCTTTCCCCAAAAAGAAAGGAAAAAAAATGATGAATGCAACTCACCTCACCAGTATATACCAAGAAAACTTTGTAAACTTTGTCAAAGCCTCTGTCCCAAAAAATATTCTCTATTGCGGCTTCTAGTTTAGCAAATCCAAATGTCCTACACTTGAATCAATCACACCTCTATTACCAGAAGCTCTCTTTCTGACATAATCCACCTCGGTGGCTGAAGATAGATTGATATATGTGATGTCTTCCTTATTGTCTCCTTTATTTGGTTTCACTAACCATGGTATCTGAACCAGCAAATAACAAACAAAAAGACACGAGTGAGCTAGAGGCCAACTGAGAAACAGGGGAAAGCGCAATAAAGAGCACATGGATTATAGACAATGAAAAGCACAAATATCAATTACAATCAGCAAAGTAGAAGGGAGAAAAAGCAATCCGAGGGCAGAAACTTGAGTGGAAACCTTTCAGCAATTCAATTTGCTGTTGACAATACTTAGACAAGTAATCTTCTGGACCTGAACCATCAAGCAGAAGTTAATGAAAGCCTTACTATATCCTTCCTCAATAAAAATCAATGGGAATTTATTTAAATGGAACTAGGAAGGAAGCATGAAATCTCCAAGAAAGAATTTCACACATTGAGAGATGATAAAAAAAATAATTCTGCCCTAAAGGTAAGGATTCCAGAAAAGACCAGGAAAAATAAAAATAAAGACCCGAAAAAAACAAAATGTAATTTCTTGCCTTCAATTCCTCAGGCATCTCTTCTTCCCCATGACTTTAGAACTATAAGATCAGCCAAGCATGCATAGAACCATTACTTATTCTATCTAGTTTAGCATGTCCATTCATCTATTTTACAATTCTCATTTTTGTTTAATTTCGTACATAGTCACAGAACACTATGATCAGTTAAGTTTCTGGTCTTAAAGATGGTTTATAAAAAAAATTCCTTTCAATTTTAGGGATACTTCAAAACTGAAAGCCTAAAATTAACAACAATGGAAAGAAAAAGAAGTGCAGTTCATCAAATGTTAGACAATAACCGAAGAGTAAAATGGAAGAATATGTTCAAGTCAATTGAGTCTTTCTTGACCTTCCTCAAAAGTCCTTCCCTCATACAATCTAAAATAGCAGGAACAACTATCGTTAATGTGGGCTTTAGCATTAAAGCATTTCCCTTGGTTCCTTTCTTTTATTTGATGTGTCTGTTAGTGTCAATGGTGGTCCATAATCAATTGTAGCACCTGCAGTCAACAGTAAAAGAAAACAAAACTTGGAAACATGTTTACCAGCAGAATATTGCAAGCAGAAACAAGAAAGAAATTACCTCAACAGTTAACTCGAAACCATGAGCTAAGGGCAAGTAGGCTAAATAAACATCATCCCTTCTATGTTTGGGGATCACAATCATGACTGCAGCTGAAGTTGCTACAATTTTACCATTAGTTATCATAACTCCTTAGAAATCATGTAAGCATAATGTAAATGCTAAAGAAGAAAAGTGTCTAAAAAGCCCACCAGTGAAAACTTCCTTAATCCTCCCCTGGGGATGTGGCTTATAAAAGGATTTTAGGTGAATTTTTCAATGTGCGCATCCGTTTATCTCCATTCCTGTTAGATATATAGTTATACTATGTTTATGGTAATAGTAGGTTTATAGAAATAATAGATTTATGGTAGTAATAGGTTTAGTTTCCTTATTGGATTAGGGTAGACTAGTTTGTAGTTCTATATATACTCTTGTTTGCCCTATTTGGGACGGGATTATTCAGTCGTATTGTTTAGTTGTTCTATTGAAATTATAAGTTTGATTGTTCTTCTTTTTCCCTATTTGTTCTTCTTCTTTGACAATTCTTAACATGGTATCAGAGCTAAGGTTGGAAATTGGAAAACCGAAGAAGAAGAGAAAGAAAAAGAAGAAAAAAAAATTACTGCTTCGGTTATATTGAGTTTGCGATTTGGTTCGAATAAAATTTGCAATTTCAGTTTGATTGAGTTGTGTTTTGTTTTTGGTTTGGGCCGCGGAGGATTCTAGCAATGGTGATTGGAGTTGCTGTGCATTAATTAGGTAATTGAATTTGTTTTTGAACTTGGTAGACAATTTGGTTTTAAGAAATCTTAGTTTCTTGAGAGTTTTTTCAACCAAATTCAAATGGAACTACCGATTTGGATTTATCCATTTACGGTTTGGCTCTCCTTTTTGGTTCTGCCGAATTGATTTCATTCTCAAATATGGGTCAATTTTCAAGGGCAGCATATTTGAGAAATTGAGCTCTTTGTGCTAGGTTGGTAGCCGCGCATGAAGGGATGTATCGGACTGGGAAAATTATCATCGGAGCATCGAAGCTTTGAGCTCGGGCGTAGATTAAAGCTGAGACTTGGCAACGAGGGCTGGTTTATCGATTTGGGAATTCCTCTCAGATTTATTCGAGCCCTCAATGCATCGGGAAGCTCGGATGAATTAGGTTTTGGGGGCTGTGAGGAATGGAGACGGTCACTACCGGTATTTAGTCTGGGTCAACGGCGATATGGCGGTTCAGTCACCGGAGCGACTTGAACTGTTTTGAGCCTATGGTGGCGCTGTTCTGGAAGTGGGTTGGCTTCCGGGTAGGTCAAACTATCGGGTCGGGTCGGATGAATTGGGTCTGAAGTGGGTCTGCATCGTGGGTTTTGCGGGCCTAAGAGAAACGGAGAGGATGCGCTCAACAAGTTTGTTTGCCCAAGATGAACAATCCAGCCCAGAGAGGGTTGGAATTGGGTAATAGGAAACTTGGTTTTGGAAAGAATTTGGTAATTTGAACAGTCGACTTCGTTTGGTGGCAATTTGGGCAGTCGACTGTAACTTTGGGCGGCGTGGCGGAGATTTCCGATAGTCGCATTTGTGAGAGGTCTGCATTGGGTGGTGTGGCGGAGGTTTTCGTCAATTGTAGTTGAGGCTTCTTTGAGTTTTATGTTTCCGGCGGCGTGGCGAAGGTTTTCGACAGTCGCATCTGTATTTTCTGGGTTCGTTTATGATTAGCAAACTCTCGTTGACTCGATTCATCGTGAGTTTAAGAGGAGATGTTAGATATATAGTTATAATAGGTTTATGGTAATAGTAAGTTTATGGTAATAATAGATTTATGGTAGTAATAGGTTTAGTTTCCTTATTGGATTAGGGTAGACTAGTTCGTAGTTCTATATATACTCTTGTTTGCCCTATTTGGGACGGGATTATTCAGTCGTATTTGTTTAGTTGTTCTATTGAAATTATAAGTTTGATTGTTCTTCTTTTTCCCTGTTTGTTCTTCTTCTTTGACAATTCTTAACAACTCCTTCTCCCTATTTCCTCAATAATCTAAAGTCCATAAACTACCAATTATAGCTTCAAAGGGTTGAAACCACCAGAGTTGGAGAAACCTTTAAAGAACCACAAATTTCACATGATCTCATTCTAGACATTCAGTTACACTTCTAACCGCTTGTGCTGTGTCAAAGCTATGTCAAACAGAGTGAGGAAGTTGTTTTCTAAAGTGGAGTACTTACACCATACATCAGCCAAATTTATGTTGTTGACATTTTCTCAAAATGAAATGACTGTTAATAAAAAAAAATGTTCCTTACTAACGCCCTTCCATATGTTTTTTCCACGAGGATAAGTATTGACAGGTGATTTCCACCACCTATTATTAACCACACTTTCTTTGAACTAGTTTCCTTTAAAATATTTTTTGGTCTACTATGACCACAGTCACTCTTCTTCCAAAGATGTACTAAAAGTTCTAAGGTCTCTTACAACCAAATTGAGTGGTGGCAAGCCCTCATTCCACTCCATCAAATGATGCTTTCTCTCCTCCTCCTCATCTTCTCACTAACAACTATTTGCAGTTGTTTTAGTTTTTTGCAATAGAACAAGAGTGGTCAAGACATGCTGTAACAAGGTAGCAAAGGCAGAGTGCCTAAGCAACACTACCCTCCAACTAATGTGCTCCCAGAATTTTCCAAAACCAAATTGGAATTTCTTTAGCTTTACATATTGCACCTAGAGGATCAAGAAAAACTGGAAGCAGACTACCTATTTAATAACCAAAAAATTGCCCCTACTTCTCACACAAGACTAAAGATATTTTTTTTAATGTCTCAAGTTAAATCAGGCCACAACAATTTTTTCTCAAAATAATCATTTAAACCAAAAGGCAGAATTTGATGGTAACATTTCAATTATCAGCATCAAAAGTTAGACTCAATCCACTGCAGTAGACTACTTAACTATGATCAAAGCTCATAAGGGAAAGCATATCATTAGAAATTATACCAAGCAGCAGAGAAGAAATTTGGCTGTGACAGGAGCCTCTCTTTCTTCTTTGGTACATATCAGAAGCTCTATTCAGTTTTTACGCAACATCACCCACATGAGCAGTACATGGTTCCTATGACAAATCCGCTCGTGATTCTTTCTATTACTTCTGTAGCATACCTGAAAATGGTTTCACAGATTCCAGTAGGAATGAAGTGCTTTAAAATCCATCTGGGATAATTTGAAAATGAATTGGGTTCACTGCTACCCTTGAATCCTCAGAAACTGGGATTGAAAATAGCAATCCCAAATGCTAAAAGTGGTGGCTTTTTTTTTTGTGTTATGCTAATTGTTTCTCTCCCTCACAACTTCTCCTTTTTTCCAAGAAAAACATCATATTTCTCAGGCTGATCTTCAACGTTCCCGTTGTTGTAGTCAATTGTCACATCAGCACCTAAGCTTTTGAGAAGCTCGGCTTTGGCAGAGCTACAAGTGGTTGCCACATTGGATGCACCAAAAACATTATATTCTAGCTATGACAGATGAAATCACTCTCCAGTTATGAACATGAGTTCTAAATATGATTTTAACCCCATCGCAATGCAGTTGTGAGAAATGTTTGAAAACATAACTCAAATCTCAACAGCCAGATCTAAAATTATTAGTCAAAGTTGAGAACAGAGTATAAGATTCATATATTATGGCCTGAATCACAATTTGATCGCAGATCAGAAATAATAGTGCTTCCCAATCGATAATCATGCAATTAGGAACAATGATCTGTATACTCATCTACAAATTGAATGTCTATGTGTATGTAAGCTGAGACAAAAATTTGGGGCTCCAAGACAGAATAGCAATTAATGGTTAACCTCGTCGGTTATTATTACATAATCAACAAGTAATCAAAACGCAAAGATTTAACTGAATGGTGAGAGTACCAAACACCGCCAGAACCTCCGAGAACAAGAAGTGATTTTTCAGCAGTAAGACAAGCGGTTTCAAGGCCCTCGTACGCTGTTTCGACGGCTGTGGCAACGGACAACGAATACGTGATGAGACTGAGAGACGACAGACGATTGGGTTCGGTAAAGTTCAAGTGGTACGGTGAAAAGAAAAGGGTTCAAGTGTTACAAGAAAAAACAAAACGGTCAAGAAGCCGCCCATCTTCCCCCCTTTTTTTTTTCAGAATCAGATTTCCCTCCTTTTTTTTTTGCCCTTTCCCCTCCTTTTTGTTATTTTAATTTCCACTTACTCTGAATTATTTTTACATTTTCGTATTTCATTACTTTAAAATTTTAAATATTTGAATTTTAATAATTAGTCTTCTTTCGCCAAATTATATGAGCTTCTGGTAGTATTATCTAAAATATTATTCCATTAAAATGGTCTTTCTTTTTAAAATTATCTCAATTAAAAAGTTTTTTTTTATATACATTACATACTTTTACTAATATAATTCTATGTTTGCGTTTTTTTAGAGAGTGAGGACGTAACTAGAGACAATTGTCTGAATTATTTATTTAGATTTTTTATATTATCACTCATTCAAAAAATATATATTTTTCAATGTAAACTCTTTTAGTGTGGTAAATGTAGTCAAATATTTCCAAATTAAAATTATTTCTTCAATTCAAATAAAAAGGGTAAAATTTTAAATTAAATTATTCAAAGAAAATTATACCATGTATTGCAAATTTTATTTTAATTTTAAATAAAAAAATTACAAAATACATATAATCACCAAAGTAATTTTCCTTTTTCTAAACAGCAAATTTGTCCAATAAAATTGACCCTCACGTTAGCTAATGTTTTTATCTTATTTCAAAATTTGTTTTCTACCATACATTTTAAATTTTATAATCATTTTTCATTATTATCAAATTACTCTTTCTTACCATTCAAATATGTTGTGACACTTGTGAACGGTAAGAGCATACTTTTTGTATTTAAACTTATACTATTGAGAATTGAACATTTATTCTTTGAAATGAAGAGCTATTGTAGAAAGTAAAACTTGTAATTCTAATGTAAAATTGATACTTATGAAATAAATAGTTTATTGTGTAATGTAACACTTATATTTTTGAACATAAAACTAATACTTTTGATAATTGAACATATACTTTGGAAATGATTAATTTATTATATAAAGTACAGCTCTATTTGGTAAACTAATTAGCCACTTAAACATAATCAATTAAGTACTTAATAGATTAAATTTGTTTGATAACTGACAGTCGTAATTCTTAATGAATTAAGTGATCAAATAGTTAAGTACTTAATCAATTAAGTGTGTTTGATAACAAAAACTGAATAACTTAATTAATTAAGTGGATTTGAAAAATAAGTATACTTTCGACCCAAAAAATAAGTGATGAGTGGATCATTATCACTGAGTATGAATTGTATATAAAAAAAATGTTTTCTTTAAATTTTTTTCATTTTTTGTATCATTATTTAATTTAAAAAATATATTTTTAAAATTTTATCAATTCAAAACAATTAAATATAAATTAATTATATAACTATAAAAAATAAATAATTTATTATCATTTATTTTTATAACTTTCTTACAAATATAGAATAAATTCAATGTTAAAAATAAAAAAATTATTTAATATTTAATGCTTAATAGTATTTAGACTCTAGTCTTCAGATTGCACACTTCGAACTAATTTCAAATATTAAATTTTATATTTCATCAAATAAAGTAAGTTGATGAATTTAGATTTCAAACTGCAGATTTCATAGTTCTACTTAAGTTTTCAAATTTCAATTTTATGAAATGAAGCCTAACACTAATACTTTTAAATATGAAACGAATACATTTGAAAACTAAAATTATACATTTGAAACGAAAATTTTATCGTAAATAGTAATACTGATGCTTTGAACGTAAAAGTAATACTGAAAAGAAAAAAAAAAAAAGTCAAACTCAAGGAATTGGGAAAGAGAAACTTATGCAAAGACATGCACAGTCTAATTTCAATTGTTATTTTGTATAAATAAGATTTTAATTTTAAAGTATCAAATTTTGGTCTAAAAGTAATATTTTTTTAACTTGACAAGTATCACAACTATTCATTTATATAATAAAAGTAAAAAAAAGAAAAGAAAAGAAAAAGAAAGTAAAAAAGGTAAAAGAGAAAACAAAGTAAAATATATATAAATCAAGCAAAAAAAAAGAAATTACTTGTGTGTATCCTGTTTCATGCAAAACTCTTGTGCACACAGGTCTTCCTGTGTATTAATAATAATACTATGTTTTAGGCAAATAAATAAATAATTGGACGGAGAAAAAAGGGGTAGGCTGAGGGGGAATTTTTTATAAGAATTTCAGTTTGATTGAGAGGGACAAGATAAATAAAATGTGGCACCTTTTACACTAAAATTTTCAACACAACACCATTCTTAGATTTATGAATTCGTTTTTGTCTTTCTTTCTCCATTTTCACATTCAATACAGAAACGGTTAGCATTTTTTTTCTTTTTTACAATTGATTGAATGGGTGAGCTCATAATTGAGGGATTTGTAAAAAGAAATAAAAATATTCAAATGTGGAAGATCTATTTTTGTATATTATTGTTTTTTGTGGGTATTTAATTCCCTAGTTTATTTACACCACAGCTGCCAGTCAACCCTAAATATTATTCTTCTTCATCCGCTATGGTCAGTCGGGAGTTAACAACAGCCGCTTTGCTCCTCCATGCTCGATCAGTCTTCATCCTTCATTTTATCTATCGATTGATGGTTTATTGAGAGGAGACAACGAGAGCATGCTGGTTGTGAAAGAATTCAGAAAGCACAAAGTTGCAGAACCTTTTGAAGCATAGCCTCAAGCCTTGGGTTGTCCCCATCTTCTCTGTCTGATTGTAATTCTTCTGGTGTGTTTACATAATCTCAATTTTGTAATGTGAAATTTTATTTCTGGATCGCAAAATTTTGAAGTCTAAAGAACATTATTATTAGGATATTTACAGTTGTTGAACAGAAATTGAAATTGAGTTAAGTCTCTGTTTTATGGCCGTCTGAGAATAATGTTAATAGGACTTTGACAAATATAAGCCTAAACTTTGAAGTAATTTTCTGGTGAATTTTTTTTCCTGAAATGTTTCTGTTGCTTCTCTTGAGTAATTTCCTTCAATGTTTCTTGTGCGGTTTCCTCTTGACATGTTAAGTCCAAGGACAATATTTTAATGTTTGATTCTGGGTCCTACTAAAATTTCACTCACTCTATTTAATGGCTGACTCCTTTAGTAATAGAAAGAGTTGAGTGTTGTGTTGTGTTAAAAAAATTTGTAAACTTGCAAATATGAAGTCTAGGATTTGTTCATGCTTGGAGAAGTTGGGGCACCTCAAATCCATATGTCAGTTGTAAATAATTATGTCATTTGAGTAGAAGCATGCTGATCTGCTATAATTAGTTCAAACTTTAAAACCCATATATATATATATATATATATATATATATGCACACAATTTTCTTGACTAATGGTAATGTCGAAAATCACCTCCACTGATTTTTCACAACCAGAGTGTTCATTTTCGAGACACAGGCACTATTTTTCGGGGTTCTTATTGCGGGTTCACATTGGATATATTCTAATGGTAGCTTTTACTTAATGTTGTATTGGATATTCACTATAGTTTATGTTTACACCTTTATCTATCTGGCTCTATAATTTTTTACCAAGTTTCTTTTGCTGGATTTGGTACTCATGCAATTCAACAGTTCATTTCCAAAATCTAAGGAACATCCACTGCAGATCTTAATTCTCCTTTTCTTTAAAGCTTTTCCTAGCTAGACAATGACTTCTTTTTTTTTTCTTTTTCTTTCTGTTCCAAACAATTAGCTCCTCAAATTACCGAAGACTCCTAATAAGACGCACTGTGGGAATTTGGTATTGAAATACATGGAATAGTCAATTAAAGGCTTGTTGCATTGGAGCTCCCATGTCTCACAAAATAGAAGAATTTAATGGTTAAATTTAAGTATACCAGCACTATATCAGAACTTATAAACTTAGACAGGAGAAGAAAAGCAGGTAACCTCTTTTGCGATGCTCATTAAGTCTTTTACTATCAGATCTTCAGTTTATTCATTTTCCAGACAACTTTCGACATCCTTATCAGTTTCAGTCTCTAAACGCGTTTCATTTTTTTTGTTTAGTCTTTCTCTTTTTCCTTGAAACTTCCTCGTGAACGCCAGTATCACGACTGGTCTCAGCATCAGTAGTAATCACTTCCCTTCTTGTCTGATTTCTTAATTTTTTGACATCTCATGAGTACTGATGATGATGATTGGTTCAGCTTGAATTTACCAATCTCATTTCTATTTTTCTATGACTTGATTTCAGCCTTTTGCGATATTTGTTTACTCTTTCCTCACCTTCTTTGCATTCCCTGTCATCATCTCTAGTATCATTTACATTTGAAGTTTAAGATTTGCTCTTGGCCTGATTACCCAACATCCACAGGGATAGGCGGCTCTTTGCACCCTCATTAGCAGCAAGCATATTCTCCATTGTTGTCTACTCAATCATCAATGCCAACCTACCCACTGCTTTATGGTGCGTTCTGTCAGAGTTTGTGAGGTCGACGACAGTGATTAAGGGGTTTCAAACTTCAGTAGGCAAACAAAATAATTATTCTGGTTCTTTAGATTCAGACAATGACTTTATAAGCCTCTGATTGGTTTAGGCTTCATAAAGATGGAGAAAATCTTAACACAAATGAGATGACCCCAAGTGATTATGTTATGAAATTATGTGATGTGCACTATTGATTCTATGAGAATGAAATCGAAAAGGCATCTACATCCATAGGTGCTTGGTTAACAAAGGGAAGTGCAGTGTATGAGTCAATGCCTCCACTCTCATCCTATAATATAAGGTTTAGAATAGTATTACCAATATCTTAAATTTCCACAATCCAAGCTGAAAAAATCTGCAATTGTTCTAATAACTCCAGAGATGATGATGACTTTTTTTGAAGAAATAATCCCATCAAATGAGAATGAAAAGACCTACAGTAGTTTTCGTACTGATATTTGTTTTTGGGCGTCATATTCTTGTATTAGTTCATTAATGGAGTTTTTGCATTTGCTGTGACCTCCAACTTCATTTCTGTTGTTTTGTCTACAAGCTGAGCTTAGTTATTATTGAGCTGATGTTTTTTCCCCTTGTTGTCTGCTATAAATATGCTCTTCGGGTATAAATGTTGTGCTTTTGCTATTAGTTGGTCATTTAATGTGTTGTTGTATGTGATTTAAATGCATCTAGTTTTTCAAGATACTTGTTTGTTGTTGGTTCTGGTTTTTCAAGAAACTGAAGATGGATTAGAAAGATGCATGATAGTGTTTTTAACGGAACTGTATAAGCTGCATTCTGTGTCTTGATGTTTCTATTTTCTGAGTGCTATGTATACTTGGCTTCTGTTAGCTTAATAGTTTGCAGCTTCTGATGTTTCTTATGGCTCCTGTCTTTTGTTCTCGTGTGCGGTGCTTCACTTGGAAATGTCAGGTGTTGTACTATTGCTCTGGCTTATCCTGTGCTTACTCAATCGTGCTTAGCGTTGTTTTGTTGCGAACTTTTTATTTTTATTTTTAAGTTATGATATTATATGGTGTGTACTATCGATTCTACCAGAATGTGATTAATATTTTTCATTAATATTTCTTTTTGTATTTTATTTTAGTGCATTAATATTCGTTTCTCTTATCAATTGTCGTAGATGAGAAAAGAGATAAATAACACCGATACGAACAACACAAACATCTATTCAAATGGTACTTTACCAAAGGTAATGTAAACAATTATACTTTTCTGTTAATTTCTCTACTATATGTGTTAAATATAATTAATTTTTGTTAAAATTATTTAGGAACAAAGAAAAAGTCCAAGGAGGAGCAAGAGGAAGGCAAAATAATCTTCTTCAAAATGTGACAATTTGACTTATCGAATTTGCATTCTAGTACTGGAAGATAAATTTAGACATTTGCAATTTTATTTATATATGTTGAGTCATAGATTTTATATTTTGAATAATATTCTAGTTAACTTATTTTTTTTTATATACAAATTGTGAATTATTTACTCTATTATTGCATTTGTGTCGCACAAAATTTATGCAACAGAAAATTTAATGATGTAAATTGTGTCGCTAATTATTATGTGACATAAATTTTACGGACGCAATATTGTGTCGCAAAATAACATTACGACATTTCAAATAATCACGCCACATGTGTAGCAAATAAATATGTGACATTAAAATTGATGACACAAATTAGTGTTAAAAATAACACGTCATTGAAACTAATGACACCT
Organism: Leptodermis oblonga; assembly: GCA_016801395.1. Taxonomy (NCBI): domain Eukaryota; kingdom Viridiplantae; phylum Streptophyta; class Magnoliopsida; order Gentianales; family Rubiaceae; genus Leptodermis; species Leptodermis oblonga. Next base: position 21,190,493 of record CM028753.1, read on the forward strand.
AATGTGTCGCAAGATTTATGCGACAATAATTAAGTGATGCAAAATGTGTCGTATTTTCTGTGGCACAGCTAGTAAAAAAAAATGCCACAAAAAGGCCATAGCCTTTTTTGACACGATAAAGTTTGTTGCAATAGGTCACTTTTCTTGTAGTGAAAGAGTCTCGACGGGACTCCTCATTACCCGTCATATCTCCTCTACACTTCAGCTTGCAGACATTTTTACCAAACCACTATGTAAGGCCTCTCTTCATCATTTCTGCAGCAAATTGTGCCTCCAACCACGATACATTTTGAGGGAAGGTATTAAGGAAACTGCTCAAAAGCAAAATGATAAGGATTGTGATGGAAAATGAAGCTGATCAAGCCATGGCTGTCATTCCTAATATAGCAGACTTCTCAACAGAAAAGTGATAGTGATGGTCATTGAAAAGGAAGCTAATCAACTCATGACTGTCATTCCTAATATAGCAGATCACGAGTGCAAGAGATAGGGATTGCAGAATAATTGAGATTGATTTCAATCATATCTTTACATTCTCTGTGTTTATTCTATTGTAACAAGTCTATAAATATAATATAAATTGAACTCTCTTCTCACGTTAAAAAAAAAGCAATTATCCTTCAAAAATATTGTTCAGTTTTCAATTTTCTTTACATTGGACTGTATGATCATTATCAAAGTTTGAATTATACATAATATACAAGGTGCCAATTAATACTTTAATTTTTAATTTGAAGTAAGTTTTTTTGGGGGTGTATGTTTTTAATTCTTTTTCAGTGGTGAAGTCAACTAATAATAATAATAATAATAATAGTTATTATTATTATTATTGTTATTATTATTATTAAAAAAGTAAAATACAAAACTCTTAAAATTTCATAAATGCCCAAAGTTCACTCTATTCCTTAGAAAACAACAAAGATAATACAAAAATAGAACCCTAATTTTACTTTTAAATTTGGAGTTTTATTCGTTTAAAAATTTTAAGAGAATTTTTGTATTTTTTACAAACTAGAACTCATAAGATATATACTAGTGCAGTACTTTTTGTACCAGGACGGGATTAAGGGGAGTGCACTTTGAGTGCGATTCGCAAGCTCTATGCAGTTTTCTAACTAGCACAACACGGTGGCCATGGGGCTATAAAAGGGTGCTTCAGCCAATTATTGGGCTGGCTGTTGTGCATGACTTTGCCGTCGACCATGTGTATCGTGAAGCTAATGAAGTCATCATCACACGGAAAAGAAAGGTAAATGAAAATGAAAATGAATTTTTTTGTAACCCCCAGACATATTATATATAGGGGAAATGACACCAAAGGCCATTTAACTATTCGCAATGTTCAGTTTTGATATGTCGTAATTTTTTTTGGTGCTCGTTGGGCCATTCAATTTTCTGAAGCGTGACTTTTATCCCATTCTGTCAAAATTGCAGCCAAGTTTGACGGAATTCCTCTACATGCGCAACGCATTTGATTTTTACGAATGTAAAATTGTAAGCCCAAATTGGAGATACGATCAGTCAGTTTGTTATCAGTCTGTGAGCTTGTTTCTACTCCTGCTTTTGGATTACAATTTTTTACTCTAACTCCTTGTGCTTTTAGCTTCATAGAATCTAGATCATCTAAACCATTCCCACGTTTAGAGGAATCGTCCACACAATCCAAATTCTTCCTCTTCCTCCCGAAATTTCCGCCACTCCGCCTACCGCTTTTTTCCGTAACATTAGATTCATCGAAATAATTGCAACAACATTGAAGCCACCCAAGCTTCCCATTCTCAACCCCAAATCTCCGAGCACGCAGGCATCGACGACGGAGATTGAGAACAACCATAGCTCAGTAAACTATACAAAGAAGGGTAGGAACAAAAAGTGATGCCTCACTTTAAATTTCCTCACTTTTTAATGCTTTTTGGTCATTATTCCAGTCTCCAATATGTGCTTACAATTTTGACTCTGTAAAAATCATGTGAGTTGCATGTGTAGAGGGATTCCATTAAACTTGACCACAATTCTGACATAATAAAGTTAAGAGTTACCTTTTAGAAAGTTGAGTAGGCAAACGTGCAAAAAAAGAAGAAGATGAGTGACCAAAATTGAACACTATGAATAATTGGGTGACCACTGGTGTCATTTGCCCTTATATATTATATTAAATATAATTTCAATTTGAATTCGGTTTGATTTTCAGGTTGGGATACCCAACTCAAAAACTGATTCGAAATCCAAATTCGAAATTCGAATTCGGTTAAAAACCGAACCAAAATCAAAAATATAAATCGAATTCCACTTGTTCGAATTCAGTAATTTCAAATTAGATTAGATTTTCGAGTCAGACCAAATAATATTCATCCCTAGAATAGATGAATACAAGAAATCTGGTGTGATATAATTAACTCACACTTAAAAGTGAGAAAATACATGGATAAAAAAAATTATGATAAATTAGATGAGTTAAGTATTATTCGGTAAAACCCACAAAAAGTTGTAGATTTTTTAAATAAGACTCTTCCAAAGAAATTTGGTGAGTTAATTTATTTATCAGATTATCTAATACTATATAAAAAAAAAAATTACATTCCTTCCTACTAATGAAATTTCCTTCTTTTTTTTAAAAAAATAAAAACTAATGGAAACTTCTCATTTTTTATTTGTTATGATTTATTGCTGAGTATATCATTACTCTTTATTTTTGTATTAGAGGCCAATGGAAAATTCTTATATTAGATAAATGCTTTCGATGGACAAATTACTGCGCGTTAATTTACTAGCTTTTACTGTTGTTTGCTTCGTTAATTGACCATAAATGGAGTCATTTTTCACAATCCGTAAGACACGTGTAAGATAACAATTGGACCTATGACAAACATTTCATATTTTCTAATATAATTTTATTCAGCTAAGAAAACGGAGTTATATAAACGCGCCACCTCCGGGACACAACGTCACCGGGGTTTTCATCGGCTTGATCAGGTCAGTATCTTTCGCTCTTATATGATCTTGGACTACTTTTTGACTCTGTAAATTTATTTTCAAGAAAGAACACAAAAAGGACCACATTTTTTGAAGCTGACAAGCTACTGGAAGTCACTGTTGGAGAAGATCTTCACTCTTGAGCTTCTAAAACCCCAATTGATACCTCCATTTTCCTTTAAAATCCACCTAAACCTACATAACGCCATTTTTTTGGGGCTAGGGGTTGTGGGGAGGGTGAATTTTGTGTGAACCTACCACCAAAGTCCATATTAAGCTGGTCTAATCACTGATGGGGGTTCAAGATTTTTAGTGATTTGTACCCTAGCTAATTGATTCGGTTAGAATTCTGGTAATTTGGGTACCCAAGAAATGTTGATTGTGTTAGCCGTAGGGTTTGATGGTTTATAGGTGGCCCTTTTGAGGCAAATTGTTGGTGTTTATTTTATGGAAGGGGATCCATTGTTGTGTTATGTGATTGTTGGGAACTTTGAGGCTGATTGGGATTGATTTTTGGAGGATGATCCATTGGTTTTGACTCCTGCTTTCTGTGTGTTCCTTCAGTTATAAGCCGAGCTCTATAGGTTGCTGGCATTTGTGGAAAAATGCATTCGTTCGGATACAGAGCGAATGCGTTGCTGACTTTTGCGATTACCATTCTGGCTTTGCTGTGCGCCATTGTCTCCGTCTCGGACAAGCTCAACTCTCCCTCCCCCACCTCCCAAGTCCAAGTATAATTTTCTTTTGGTGCTTCATTCTATCTTTTCTTACACATATCTGTCTTGCTTACATTTTCCAATCCTGTTTTGTATGTTTTCTGATTTCTGAATTTTAGGTTTTGAACATCAATTGGTTTCAGAAGAAACCTGATGGTGATGACGAGGTATGCTGTACTTTTGCTTACATTAATATTTTCAAGCCCAGCAATTTTTATTTTCTAATTGTGTTGATTAAAATTTGGGTGAAAATTATGTTTTAGATAATCACGTAACTCATCACTTTTTGCTGCCAGCTTTGATTTGGAGTTGGTTTCCTGTTGAGGTCAGATCAGGGTTTTAAAATTTTTCTTTTTTACTTAAAAGCTGTCTAATTTAAATTAGCAAGAAGATAACTACTGTATTCCTCTGCATCCTAGTTTAAATTGTAAAACTATACCTAATATTAAGTCACTTGGTTGAGATAAGTATTTATCGGCAATTGATTGAGGAAAGCTAACTACAAGTGAAACTCAAGTAAGAACTATCAGTAATGCCTTGTAAAATCCATTCGTATTGAATGTATTTGAATTGAATTGCATAATACATGAACAAATAGGTACTAAATCACTATAGGTCCTTGGTTTTGATGTACAGTTGAAACTTTCCAAACTTGATATGTACTGTTGTCAGAAAATCTCATATTGAACCTCAATGGTTTTTGGTTATGCCCTTTTAGGGAATTAACTTTCATGTTTCGGTTCAGTCTGGGAATACTGATTTTTTAAAAAATAGTATGTTTATTGAGATCACTGGAAAGGCATAGAGATTTTGTTTTTCTCATTTTTTTAAAAGTTAAATCTTTTAACTATTTCCTTCTGTAATAATCTGTTCTAATTGCAGTATTGATTTAAAAAAAGATTTTTGTATCCTTTCGCTCTTATGTTACTGTGGCCTAAACAAGTCCTTGTGTTAAGCCTTCTATTTAAGTGAAAGCAAATTGAAGCAAGGATAGAAAGTGGTGGATAAACAAATGCTTACTCTTATGTAATGTTATCATCGCTACTTTTTACCTCTCGCAGGTGAGCTTGACACTGAACATCTCAGCCAACTTGCAGACGTTGTTTACATGGAATACAAAGCAGGTTTGCCCATTTTTGAGTATGCATATTTTCCGTATATTCATGTTGGTACTGGTATCCCTATGCTTACATGAGTGTTCCTCCATTTTTTTGTGATCATATTTTTATTGATAAATGGAATAGTTTTAATTTTCTTCTCTAAGTGGAGCTCTTGAATGTGTCTTCTTGACTTTGTAGCTGATCCAGCCCTGTTTCTTCATCAGATTTGCATTACATTTATCACAAATATTTGGTCCTTAGCGTTTTTTTTAGGAGAGTAGCAGAGAAGGTTGAAATTGGAGAAATCATACCCTTTTGAAGAATGATAAAGCTTGTCTCTTTTCTTTTGATATTTGATAAAATTAAAACTATTTATGTTGTAAAAAATTGCTTGGTTGATGCTGTATGTAGTGTTGTCATGTATTATAATTCTATTCTGGGTTAACCTTTTGCCTCAGTACTTGTAATCATACTTTGGAGAGATGACCATATTGTGAGTAGGAAAGTTGCAGTTAATGATCGGAACTTTGATGGAAGAACAAATAACTACCAGGGATCTATATCAGAAGCCTTTGAATATGAGGTTTAGTGCTGGTGGGCCTTATGCAATCCTAAGAAGGCAGTGAAGCCTATATGTAGTATTAATTTATCAGTCTGAATGGAGAATTTAATTGCTTTTTGGCTCTTAAACCTTGTCCTAGCTCAACTAGTACTTATATTTCCCATGACAGATGAGATTCTTCTATAAAAATATGACATTTTGTTATTTTTGGCACTCTAGTAATAGTACCCATGGCACTCTGTTTTGCGGCTTTCCATGTTTCGGCTTATAGTCCTAAAGTGTAATTTCTATTACAGATGGTCAAATGGTCCTTAAGTTGTATGTATGTAATTGTACGGCACTGAAAAGTGTTTGATTTGCAGGTTTTTGTGTTTCTGGCAGCTGAGTATGAAACCACGAAGAATGCCTTCAATCAGGTATGAGATCCATGTAAATTGTGATGCAAATTGTTGGATTTTCTGTGTCATGTGTGCTTTTAATTATGCTCCTATGTTGTATTGTCTGCATTATCCGCAGAACAATATATTTTGGCTTGCATAGTTGCTCATATCCACAAAGTTTCATCTGGTTATTCCTTAATTTTCTGGTAACATACATTTAGCACCAATCTCTACGCCTTTCCAATGATCTCAGCAATGTGGATTTTCTGGTCATTACTGTATGAAAGTTGTTGAGTAGTAAGTATATAGTTTGTTTATACTTGGTGCCTTTGTCAAGGGCTACTACTTAGGCTTTGTTCGCTATCCCGGTTTATTTATTTAGTTTTGGTTTTGTTTTTGTTTTCTATAGTACATTTTAAAATTTATCGTAATTTCTCATCATTTTCAATACACATTTTTACTATTCAACTACACATTTTTATATTTAATAATTATTTTCCATAAACATGTTTTAGAAAACGGCCCTTAAAATGAGTTAACTTACAGGCCCTTATTATACTTTGTAATTCATTTTTTTTGGTCTAGGGTAATCCTATTTTGCAAGTAACATTTTTTCTTCTCTATCTCAATGCTGAAGTGTTGAAACAGATTCAAATTTCTTTGATCTACGCTAATAGGAGTCTGATAACTGAAAACTTTAAATCGTTTCCGGTACAACATATTGGCTATCCTTGTCTTTAAAATCAGTAATTTTAAAGTCTACTCTCTCTGTTGGCATTGGGTATGTAAACTCCTGAAAAAGCTGAATTTTCTCTATCAGTTAGCCCTAATGAAATTTAAGATGCTTTCTTCATGCCTGTGGATTTCAATTTCTATTGCATTCCTTGAGTTCAAGCATGGTATGAAGTTGTAGCTTATTTGCATTGATTGGACTTTAAAATTTATAGGTATCTTTATGGGATGGCATCATAACTTCTAAAGAGAAAGCAAAATTTTGGATTCATACCACCAACAAGTATCGGTTTATTGATCAGGTAATGTTTACGTGGTTCAGTTTTTTTGTCCCTTTTTTTGTGTTTCTGGGTAATTTATTTTTTGTTCATGCGGTTTTTAATTTTGATGCATGTGTTTGATTGTGATAGGGAAGCAACCTCCGGGGTAAGGAATTCAACTTGACACTGCATTGGCATGTCATGCCGAAGACTGGCATGATGTTTGTTGACAAAATGGTGATGTCTGGCTACCGGTTGCCGGAGGCTTATAGATGATGAGTTTTTGAGTTTTCTGCTCTAACTTTAGACCTCACTTATGGGATGTAGAGTGAAGCTGAAACAAATCGAAGAAAAGGAAATCGAGATTTTTGGAACATGTGTTTAACATTTCAAATTCCTTAGATACACTTTGATCTTTCAAAGTTGTTCCTAGTTTTTTCTTTACGTATTTTATTTATTTATTTTTTTTATACAAAATTGGTTATATTTATACATTGTTTTCGGGGTTTATTCTGCCTTTGTAGCATTCAAATAGTGTACATTAATAGGAAAACCATCAGACCACAGTCTCTATTCATTTTCCTTGCAAGTTTTGAAATCTTTGGTCAGACAAGGCTTATCTAGTGCTGACTGGAAAAAAGAGAATCTAGAATAGCAATGTTCTGTCCAAATTCATTTTGTTTATGTGACAAGCAGCCATAGGAGCCCAACCAACATATGTAGGGGATGTTTGGTTTCAAGACTATGTCAGTGATTTGCTACTTGAATGTGAATATTTGAATCATATTTGGGAATTCTCCATTTTTGGGTCTAATTCTGGTGTAGTCAAAAAACTGAAATTTTCAGCTTGGCTGCATATGAAGTTGGCCTCAGCACTTGATCAGCGGCTAATTGTTTTGTCCTCTACATGCTCTAGAATGGAAGATATGATCCCTATTTAGTCATGTGATACTTTTAGTTTTTTTGTTGTTTTTACCGTTAAGAATATGTAGTTAAATAGGTAATTAAGATAATTAATTATATGTCTGACTGTATATTTTCTCTATTTAATCACTGTTTGGCAGTGAAAAAACCAAGTGTCAACCAAACAAAGGGCAAGATTATAAATGAAAAAAGAAAAAATAAATTTGTCACATAACCACTCATAGGGGAGCAAAACTGCTATTTTTCCCTTATCACATTTGGAGAGTTAATGTCAACAATTTCGATATATGGGGCCGTCTATCAACAGTCTTATTAAGGAGCAGGATCCTAGGAAGAAATCCAGAGTGCTTGTGCAGTTTAAAGGATCAACTAAGAGGGCATGGACCCCTCCCCCAAATCATCCGAGTTTGGACAGTATGTTACACTTAATTGTTTCGTTACCGGTTACATGTCTTAAGTAATAAGTCAATGTAAATATTACTCATCCGTCGTACTCAAAGAGTCTACTTTCAAAAAATATTATTGTCAATTAAAATAGCCCACTTTAGATTTGTTTACATTACATACTCTTATAATATAATATTGTGCGATCCATAATTAACGATATAAGTGCAAAATATGGTGTCAAATTACTTATTTTAGATAGTGTACTTCACAACCCATAATAAGTCGTATATTTTTCAAAGTGAATTTTTTGAATGAGACGGATGAAGTTCATTTTTATATTAATCTTTTTTTTACCAATGATATTCATTTTCATTATAATAATTTTTTTACTAGGGTTTCATCTTTTATAGTGTAAGGTATATTTATTTTAAATATTTGGTATTAAAAAATAAAAAAGATTCATCAAATTATATTAAAAATATAAGATTAATAAAATAAATAAATCGTTCAATCTTAAAATTAGGTAGAACGAAAATGAATATTATTGCTCAAAAATTAATATAAAATATTGACGATATAGTTGTGTTGAAAAGTTGGTAACATTGTTAGTTTTTCTCAAAATTTTTAGAAATGAATATTAAACCTTTTGACAAAAAGAATTGAGACACAATTCATGAATTTCTAAAACTTGTCTAAAGAGGGCTACGGTCTAGAAAGCAAGTGAGCCGAAGTCCTCTTCCTACTTGTCGCACAAGTACATGGATAGAGAACTGATTGTATGGGCAATAACAGGGATGAGAGCACGGGTTTTTCCTTTCACGTACCTGGGCCAATCTACAGGGGGTGGTTTTGAACAGTCTGTTCCAACCCATTATTGATAAGTTATTGCAGAGATTGTTAGGGTGGCAGCGAAAACTTTTGTCGCAGGGGAGGAGACTGTTACTTATTAAGCATGTCATTTTGGGCGTCCCGATGCACTATTGGACTGCTATTGCACCGACCTAAGTCACTGATATCGAAGATGAAGTCCATATTTGCTAATTTCTTTTGGGGTCGGTCGGAGACCGGTAGTAAAAAGCATAGGCGGGCATGGCAGGGGTTACGATGCCAATTGAGGAGAAAGGATTGGGAGTTAGAAGTATTGGAAGCACAATGGATGCATTTTCATGCAAATTGTAGTGAAAGCTCCATAACTCGGATGTCCTTTGGGCTCAGTTTGGGAGGTTTGTTTCCTTAACTCGGGGATGATAGTGGGGGATGGATCTCATTATTATGGTGGTCCAACTGGGCTTTTTGGCAGATCTAGTTGAAGAAGATACTCAATATCCTTTGCTAACGCTACGACAATTCCTGTCCAGGCAGGCGGAATTATTGCCATGGCTTGCTGAGGTTTTAAGTGAGGGGGTGCCACCAAGTAGAGGCATGTCAATAGGAATTTACGACTATCTCGGACAAGATGATATGGAAGCCGACGGTCTGGGGGGGGGGGGGGGGGGGGGGGGTTTACTTTGAAGTCAGCATATAATTTGGTACGAGAGCGAGGATAGTTGGCGGCAGAAGCCGCTGCCACTAAAGTTACAAGTTTTTGTGTGGAGGTTGGTCAATGGATGGTTGCCGATGGATGATGTATTGCGTCAAAATACCCTTGCTGCGCTGCGGAGAATTCAATTAATCATGTTTTCTTTGAGTGTGTCTAAGCACTCCACAGCAAATTAGGTCTTTATCCTGGTTATTTCACCCCTTTAACATCAATTTTCAGTTTTTTCTGTGCTGGTATGAATGATAGGCGATAGCAATGATCTCAATCCATCTACACCGGTTATCCTGAAACTGGTGTTAAAGGTCCTGCGTCTTCAACACCGGTTATTAATTAGAATCGGAGTTAAAATAAGAAATTTTGTAAAAAAAAAAAAAAAAATTACCAGCAATTAATTTAAAAAAAGATATAATTTAAAAATGTATTACATTATGCAAAAGTTTGATTTAAAAAACCATTGAACTAATTTAAAAATACTTAATAAAATTCAACAATATAATGTATTCAACTCAATAACAAGTATTTACTACATATCATACAATCAAATTCCTACTACAATCTAAATACTAACTTATATATTCATCTTCCTTTTCGTCTTTTACTTGATAGTCAACTCGTCATCTTCCTTGATACCACTACCAAAGTAACCTAATCCTCCAATTTTTTGATTAGTGTGTGTTCTTCTTTGGCTTTGGCTCCATACTCCTTGCTCGTTATGCATTGTCCTCCTCGTCATTGTGTATTGTGAAGATTCTCAAAATCATGTGAAGGAATTCAATGGAAAATTTCATGATGATCTCTTCTACGATGAGTGGAGCGTGCAATTCTTGATTGTGTAAAAAAGTTTTACATAGGCAAGAATTTCCACTCATCTCATCATAGAATGGATCATCGCGGTGGTTTTTCAATAAATAATTTCACATGATCATGTATATTCACCACTGTATATTCAGCGGTGCCAGAAAAACACAACTTTTCTGATAGTTTTTCAGTGAATAATTTCACATGATCATGTATATCACCACTGTATATTCAGCGGTGCCAAAAAAGCACAACTTTTCTAATAGTTTTTCAATGAATAATTTCACATGATCATATATGTTCACCACTGTATATTCACCGATGCCAGAAAAGCACAACTTTTCTGGGTGTCTGGACCATGACAACAGATATACTTCATAGCAACAATATCACATATAACAACAATATATCAAACTACACATTGACAATTAACCTTATGTAAACAAAGTAAAAAATAAAAATTAAAAATTAAAAATCAAAACTCAGTTTTTGATCGAATGGGACTGTAGGGCTCCGATTCGATCTAAACAGAAAAAGAGCACATATTTCAGATAAGTGTTAAAACAGAAAAATAAATACAATTAAAATAAAATAAAAAACACAGTTTAGATCGAATCAATCTATAGGGGTGCTGATTGATTCGATCTAAACAGTTCTACAAAACTCAGAAATTATTTGAAAACCCAAAAACTAGAACAATTAATCACAAACTAAATAACACAATTGGACTGCAAGGGTTCCGATTCAATCTAAACAATTAAAAAAAGATCTGATTTCATATCCGAATGAAAACAGAAAAATAAATCACAGCAAAAAAAAAAAAAAAAAAGTTTAGATCCAATCAAACTGCAGGGGTGCCGATTCGATCTAAAAAGTTCTAAAATGTCAATAACTATTTTAGATCACAAAATATCGTGGAAGAAATAAATCACAAATTAAATAAAATAGGATTAGATCAAATCGGAGTATAGGGGTCCAAATTCGATTTAAACCGTTAAAAAAATCACTAATTTCATATCTGAAATAAAACAGAAAAATAAATCACAACAAAAAAAATACAGTTTTTTTTGAATTTGACTAAAGAGATGCCAATTCAATCTAACCAGATAGAAAAGTACTGCTTTCATATCCAAAAGAAAACATGTTATCGCAAAAACACTAAGCATTACTGAAACCAATATATATATATATATATATATATATATATCAGTCAATATTGCTCCAGTTCCTTAAGAACCAAAGATATGGTGTCTTCTTCACCATCGAAACCAAAAAAATATTTATAACAACAAAATCGTTAAAAACAAAATAAATCCTAGTTTAGAAAATAAAACTACATTAAAATTACTGGAAAACAAATTATTTTACCTTACTATAACTGATGTATGTGGGTTGCTCCTCACCGGACTCGATTTGAATGGCGATGACGATAGCCGACATTCTTTTGGTGTGAGGAGACACGATAAAATGCATCTCTAATTTTGTGAAAAGTAGGGTTTGTATATGAAAAATGGGCAGCAGCACTAAAGTTATAGCTAAAGATTTGATTGTTTGAATTTTTACACACATTTTATGGTACAACTTAACACTGGTTATACTAAAAACAGTGTTAAAGAAGACTCTTAACATCGGAGTTCTAAATAACCAGTGTTAAAAGTTCTTTAACACCGGTTTCTCATAGCCAGTGTCAATTACCCTTTGTTTTTTTCTTTTTTCTTTTCTCACACCGTTTTTAAGACAACCTGTGTTGAAGAACTGTTTTGTAGTAGTGGCAATGTGCTATGGGTGAACTGATTCGGTCAATTGCGGATAGCACCACATAATGTTGAAAGGATATGTGGGACTTGTTATGTTTCTTCAGGATGGGAGGATTTGGAGGTCGAATGCATCCCAAAAGAGCTAGGGAATTTTTTGCCTGTAGTGGTCTGCTGGGATATATGGAAAGCATACAGTAGGGCAGTGTATCAAGGGGTGGTTTTGCCAGTAGATTGGGTTAAGGCAGGGATCTGAATATTTGTCTTGGATGTATGTTGTATCTGCTAGTTGGCCTTTGCCCATAGGGCTTCGTTTATGCAAGGCTCTGTGCTACCCAGGTGGGCGTATAGGAAAAAATGGTTTGATGTATTAGTAGCCTGGAAGGGCAGAGGAATGTCAGGTACAAATTGAATGTGGATGGGTAGTCGTGGGGTAATTCGGGTCCGGCAAGGGTTGTTTGGCGGAACCAACAAGGGACAGTCGTTTTTGCAACAAGTGTATTCTTAGGTTGGGGCACAAGTTTTCATGCAACGGTCGCAGATTTTCATATTGAGACAGAATCACAAATACTGATTCGTGAATAGTGGTTAGGGACTAGGGGTGTTCAATCGGCCGGTTTATCGGTTCCGATTTCTACCGGTTTTCACCAAAGTAGCTTTGGTGAAAATCGATAAACCGGCCGGTAGTTTACCTGTTCTGATTATGCCGGTTAAAACCAATAAACCAATAAGTTTCAAAAACAAAAAAAGAATGAACGGCCCGTTATGTACCTATACTTTGTGTGACACCCCCAACCCCACCTCCTTGTTTCAGGCGGGAGTCGCGACCTAGATACTTGCCTGGTTCGCACAAGGACTCATTCATGATTCACAAAGCACTAACTAATTATAAAATATTTATACACTAAATTAGAATAAGATATCTTTCATTTCACTAATATAAAATGTACAAGTTTAGTTCTACAACTATTACAGCATTCTTACCTTAATTACCTAATGATGTGGACGGTTGTACACATGCGGATTAAGTTGCCAAGTACCTTGTGATTAAGTAGCGAGCTCGTATAATACTCTATCTTACCCAAAAAATCAGAGAAACAAAAAGAACTTAACCTAAGCTAATTTGTTTTAGATTTTCGAACCAAGTGTAAGAAAAGAGTTTGAAACATGCGAATTAATTAGGTAGAGCAATTAACCTAATTAGCTAAGTTTCATGCAATTATGTAAACTACAACATGCAAATACATAAAGCAATAAAGGGAAGGTACTCAAAACACTTAGTTTTTATGATCTGAATACGTGAATATTATTGATGCACGGCTGCCCTTTTATAGACTAAGGGATAGCCGAAAAAGTCATAAAAAGAATAAGGAAAAGAAGTAGAATTGGAAATCAATCAAGAGATTGATTTCCTTTACAATACCAAACCCTGAAAGAAGTGGGGAATGGTAAAAAGAAAAGGTAAGTTTCGGTCACCTTACTTCTTTAGGGTAGCCGAAATTACATCTTGAAAATAATAAGGAAAGAATAAAAATCCTACTCCCAAAAAGGAGATCAAGAAGAAACCCTTTTTGGAAACTAACAAAACTAAGAGTAAAAAGAACCCTAACACTTAACTTGTAACCCTAGCGACTTAAAAGAACCCTAGCCCTTAACTTGTAACCCTAGTTACTTAAAAGAACCCTAGTCCTTAATTTGTAACCCTAGCTCTTTCACTTGGCCGTGTGGGCTTCCTGGGCTTCCTTGGGCTGGCCGAATTTGTGGAGTGGACTCCATGAGTTGGGTCGGCCCAATGTTGATGTCGCATTATGGAAAAATGTAGGGAACTTCAAGAAATGTTTCTTTAAAGTCCAAGAACCTTCCGGCATCTTCAAGAACTTCAAGAAACAGCCTTCTTCTTCATTGTGGATTGGAGAATTGCGCCTCTTCTTCAAGAATGGTTAGAAGAGTCGCAATTTGAACCTTTCCGTCTTTCTGCTCCAAGGCGTTTGCTTCTACGATCAACTGAGCATCCTGATGGCAAGCTTGGACAAGGTTGTTGAGTGTCTCTTGAACCTTCTTTGCTCTGCTTCTGGTCATCGGCCCAGTGATGTCTACAAGTGGATCCCTTTCATATGGACTTGGATCCTGAAGCATTGTTGGTCCTCGATGTAGAACTCGAACCTCCTCAGCTTCTCCGGAATCACTTGCTTCTTGACTTGTTGCTGGCGTTTGGATGCCCTCATCACCTAACGGGAAACTTCATTATATAATCGTGACGCTTTTCATAATGTCGCCCTTAATTCCTGTAACATGCAAAACGTTTAAGGGGTGAGCTTCCATAGCTCAGTGAGGTCACACTATCAAAAATATTACCGAGTAAACAGTTACCGGCACATAACAAGTATTTCTTAAGCACACAAGGGGGGGGGGGGGGGGGGAGGATGGACGTAAGGGATAGAAAGAGCATAACCAGTAAGCTATAACAAGGATCTATGTGACCCTTCTGTAAGCATTACTGATTATACTTTACCTGTGTTGGAATTATTTGGGCCACGGACACAATACACGATGTGTCGCCTCGTCAACTACGCCAATGAACTAGTGCACATACACGGGTGCACGAAACTAGATGGCATACCTCGAGATAATACCGATCTCGATCTCTTCAGTTATTGAGTCGAACGTTCAAGCCCAACGCTGACACGCTTCATTTCAACGAACTAAACAGGCTTTTGGGACCCCAAATAAGACTCGCAAGTAACAAGTAACTGGAAGTGGAAACACGCAAGCAACTCAGAACATTATGCACAAACACAAGTGCACGAGACACTAACATTTCGTGCTTGACACATAAATTAGAGTACATGACATATTACATTCACATGACAACTATGAATAGGTATTTCACTTATACACGTAGCTCAGTATTTGAAAACATTTACGCACACATGGCACATATGCCAACATTTCACTTTTCACACTTAAAAGTCATAATCATATGCATCGCTTATAACACATGCATATTACTAGATATAAACTTAACATTAATCATAAAACATGCTAACTTGTTTCGTTATTATTTAAAATAGTTAACCCATTTAGTGATAACACTCACCGTATTAGCTTACAAATATCCAAATAATATGCATTTAATTCAAGTCTCAAGACTTAGACTTTATTTCTAGATTAATCTAGGGTGATTACTTTCTTTAAGAGAAAACATTTAAGAATATTTATAAAGTTGTAAGATTTTATTTCTAATTAAAGCAAAACAAGGTTTGAATGAAAATTCAACAACAGTTTATAAAATCAACGGTTTAATGAAAATCAAGTATTAATTAAAGTGTTTAAGTTATAAAAGAAATTGTAAGGATTTTAGTTTGAATCTTCAAAAATTCATGTTTTTAGGGACGGATTGGTTTTAACTGCAAACAGAGTGGTTATAACGCTCAGAATTCTACTTCAGTTAGAGGTGACCACGGTTCCAAAATCACCGGTTCCCAGTTCCACAATAGATGGAACCAAAATCGAGCCTTTATAGGTCGTTTCTAGACTGTTATGTTTCCAAAAGGTTTCAGTTTTTGTTTGAGACGGCTCCAATTTCAATATTAGCTAGTAATACCAACTCAAGTAGATTTTTAACAATTACATATATATATATATATATTTTTTTGAAATAAAAAATGTAATACTAGAAATTTCTTTAGTACATAAAATACAAAATATTATAGATATAAAATAAATATAGATATACATATAATACTAAAAACTATAAATATTAATTATATTTATAAATAAATAAAATATATTTAGACGGTTCCGAACCGCCAGTTCCGGTTCCTAAAAATTAAAAACCTAAACCGAACCGCAAGACACCGTTTTGGTTACGGTTGTCCCCCACGGTTACGGTTTTAGAACCAAAACCGCAGGTTTGGTTCCGGTTCTAACCGGAACCGTGGTCACCCCTAACTTCAGTTTTGAAGAGCAGTTTTACCCACATTTCATAGCGGATTTTCCCGCACTTCATAGCTTTCAGCTTCAAAATACGGCTTTTCCCGCAAAAATAGCGCTTATACCCGCTTGGAAAATTACCCCGGTCCTAAGACCATTTTGAGCCAAGAAAATCGGTTTTACCCACCATTTTATCGGTTATAACCGGTCGTGCCCAGATTCAATTTTTCAAAACTTTTGGCTTCAGATTTCAATCAAAACATCTTCAAAACATGTTTTTCTTTTGTTTTTGGTTTTTTTTTTATTACTCAAATCATTTATATAATGTTTATACAACATTTCTAACAATTCATAACATCTATACAACATCTTAGAACCAAAGATTCAAATCAAAACTCATAAAAACTCAAAATTTCCAACTTATATACTTATATGAATTAAAATCCGAATTCTAACGTTATGGGAAGCAATTTAACCTCACCGTGATGTTCTTGAAGTTGCTATGATAGGTTTCCACGGTTTAGGATCCAAATCCAAGCTCCAAATCTTCCTCTTCCAAATTTTCTTCTATTTTCTTTCTTTCTTTTTTCTCTCTAATTTCACCTACTTGATTGTCCTTTCCTTCAGAAGTTCTGGGTTCTTCTGATGCTTTGGGAGAGTATTTATACTCTCCTAGGTGGTTTAAAGGTAGGCCATAGAGCCCTAGGATCGTAGCCCGCCTTTGGAACTTGGAGAAATTTTTTTTTTTTCAACTCCAGTTACCATTCGATTTTACACGATCAAATGTAGGTAAAAACTGCTCTGACTTTGGTCAACTTGGCAAATGGTGGTTATAACCGCTCCTAAGGCGGTCAGATATTTTTCTTCACAATTCTAAGGCAGTTTGATCGGTTTTATCCGATCCAATAGCAGTAAAAACGTTATTTGACTTTTTTTTCACTTATTTTCTAATTTTCTTATTTTTATTCCATAGTTTATAAAATTAAACTAATATATCTATTTCAATATACCTTTAAACACAATCTTAGACTTAGAAAAAATCTTAATTCTCAATTAAAAATCAAAATATTCTGATTTGAAAATTAAGATTTCCTAATCAAAAGTTTCAAGAAAAATTATACAACTTTATAATCGTGCCTAATTAAGTTTGGGAAAATATTTATATATAATATATATTATAAAGGGAAAAATAACGGGGTCTTACACTTTGCCTTAGTTCACGGCTATATACCTATACATTTTTTTTTTTAGCCCAAAACATCACTATACTTTAAAAATGCATTAGCTATGTCATTGAAGCTAACAAAACCGTTACCTCTAACGGCAACAAAGACGTGCATCTCACATGTTACTTTTGAGGGACAATTTAGTCTCATTATCACAATTCCATCTTCTTCTTCCTGACCCCCTTTTCTGTTATCCTCTAACTTCCTATCCAGTTTATCACAATGAAAAAGGTAGTGAAAGAAATCTCTTTCAACTACAAAAAGAAAAAAAACAAAAACACACACACACATCCAACACACAAATCAAACTAATAACTCAGTAGTTGAAAATTTATCTACACTTCCTTACTCAATCATTTTAACAAACTATTTAGACATATCTTGAACATTCATTATTGCAAGAACAGTATAACTAAAAAGGAAAATGTAAAAGGCCCAAATTGAAACCTAATAAATATATTGTTGCATCAGCGAACTCAATTGAGTTATCAATTGCGACACGAAAGTAATGCACGTCATTAGGGCAACGGCAATCGGTTTGAAAAGTGGAAAGGGGAACTTTCGGAAGATAGATTCGTGTTTTTTACCCTTACCGAAGCCAAGGAAGAAAAAGGTATTTGCCGCTATACTATTTGATCTCTGAAATCAAAGACAAGAAGAAATCATCGTATGGAGTGCTATTGTTGGACATGATTTTTGTGCAAAGATGCAAACCTTTCGGGGATTGATTAATCGAATAAGGGTTTGCGATTTGGAGAACGCCACTGCTACTGGTACAGTCGTTGTGATGATCATCGATGTCGCTGTCGTTGTCTGGGACTATAACAAAAGTCTCCGACGAATTTTCTTGTTCTTCCATGGTTAGAAAATGAAAGATCGAAGAATTTTCTTGTTCATCCATGGTGAATTTCCTTGCCTCATACAACTTTTTTTTTTTTTTTTGGAAGAAGAAAATGAAAATTGTGATAAAGAGACTAAATTGCCCCTCAAAAGTAACATGTGAATTGCACATGTCTTTGCTGCCGTTAGAGTTAACGTTCCGTTAGCTTCGATTACGTAGCTGACGCATCTATGAAAGTATAATGATGTTCTGGGTTAAAAAAAAAGTATAGGTACATAACCGTGAATTAAGGCAAAATATATGTATCTAATGAGCCATTCACTCAACCAAAAAAAGAGAAACAAATCCTAATTAAAAGGAAAAGTATCAATCATGCATATTTAAAATGAAAATAATTAATGATGAATAGTTAATGATTTAGAATCAATTATGCATAATTAACAAATGAAATAACAAATTAATAAGGAATAAAATTAGTGATTTAGAATCAATGACGCATCATTCAAAAAGAAATACTATAAGGAATAAATTATATATAATTCAAAAAGGAAATAACTAATAAAAAATAAATTAACAATTAAGAATCAATCATCCATCAATTAAAAAAGGTAATAACTAAAGAAAAAAAGAAGTAAAGAATACTACTACTAATTAATTACCGGTTTAACCGGTTGGGGGAGTGCCCCAACCAAAAACTGGACCAGTAAATAAACAGCCCTATCGGGGGCCATGGCGTTCTGCGCACATTTTGTCCAGGATTCGGCTGTTGTAGGAAGGGTAGGGGCATCAACATGTGTATTGAGAAGGAAATGCGGTTGCAGATTCTTTGGCTCAGGAGGCAAGTCGGACCGGACGTTCTACTCACTATGTCATGCAATCTTTGCCAAGGAATGTCAAGGGTCTAGTCTTGTCGAACGCGAGGGGGTTTCCCCACTTGCGGCTGTAGTTATCTTTGTTGTGTTCTGTAATGGAGTAAGGAAAGGTGTATGTCTCCTCTGATGTTTGTTTGAGTTTTTAAGGAAAGAGCCTGGTGCTCGTCAGCCAATTTTGGCTGTTTTACTCCATATAGTTTTGTGAGGAAAGTGATTTTTAAAAACTCCATTTCTTCACAAAATAAAATATAAAAAATTTGTGAAGAAAGAGACTTTTGAATAATCACTTTCTTCACAAACTGAAACAATAAAATTTGTGAAAAAGTGATTTTCAAAATATCTCTTTCTTCACAACTAAATAAAAAAAATAAAAAAAAAGGTTTGTAAAGACAGCGATATTTGAAAAATCTTTCTTCGCATGAAGAAAGAAAATTTTCAAAAATCACTTTCTTCACAATCTAAAGAAAAAAATTGTGAAGAAAGATATTTTTGAAAATTTTCTTTCTTCACAAACTTAAAAATAAAAATTGTGAAGAAAGAAACTTATGAGAAATCACATTCCTTCACAAACTTTTTTTTTTTTTTGTATGTAAAGAAAACAATTTACTAGTATTAAATTAATGAGTCATACTATAAAATTATAAAAAAGAGTAATAGAAACAAAATTGAGAAATAAGACTAATATAGAGGATAATCAGTTTGGAGTGTGTAAACAATATAGTGAGAAAATACAATAATTACATATGGTATTTATAGATTTAGAAAAAGCATATGATAGAGTTTAAATAGAGATATAATGTTGTGTGTGGGGTGGGGTGGGGGGGGGGGGGGGGTTGAAGGGTAGAATATATAGAAACTATATAAAATACAAAGCTTCTTTCTGAATTAATCAGCAACTGCAATGTTCCAGTAAATTAGGTACCACAAATAGTTTTTGAATTTTGATTAATAGTTTAGATAATTTAGTAATTAAGAAATTATCCAACAACAAATTAATGGCACTCACAAAGTGTACATAAATTGAAATATCACTAGTTAGTGACTAGAGAAATTGACAATTCCATTTTAGTCTGCCCTAATGTTTTTAAATTTTTCATGTGAAAGCGCAAGGATTTATCGTGAGGCATGATAATCCATTTGCCATCCCCGTCCTTATACTTGATCTTGAACATTTCACCTTCGAATTCAAAATTTTCATCTAATTCTCTGCGCAGTTCTTCCAACCCTGAGTTACTGCAAAAATCAAACTTTGCAACATCTTCTCTATAAGTTGCCTCCACAATCAGAGTGTAACTTTGATCAACCTCATCATCATCTCTGGTTACAGGACTTTTTCCCCTCGCATTTTTGGGGATGGAATTCGCAGCTGCTGCATGTTTCTCTCTTGCATTACTAATTGGATTCGAATTTTGGATACCTCCACCACTATCAATTTGAACAGATTGAGTCAAAAGTCCTTGAACTGGTTGAATTCGATGGACTTTGTTTCTCTTCTGTGATGGCCACCTGTTAATACCAAAATCCCGACATCTACGTTTCAAAGTAGATTTACTCACTGCAAAAGAAAAAAAAAATGTAACATAAGGCCGGTTAATAATTCCTATTAGAGAATTAATTATAACATATTTTCTTTCTATATGGTGTCTCTTAATTTAGTCATCTGTACATATATAGATTATATTCTTAGGCATATTCTTTACTCTATATATCTATATATATTCTTTACTCTGTACATCTATATATATTGTCAATAATATACATCAAGGTCATCAAGCCTTATTCACTTTCATGGTATCAGAGCCTAATCTTCTTGGGCATATTTTCCTCCTTTTTTTTTTCTCTCCAGAACCACCAAGATCAGCATCATTCATATATATATATATATATATATATATATCTAAAACTCCAGCCCCTTCAATGGCTTTCGATACGACTTCCTCTTCCACCAACGATCCTATCACTATCCAAAATTCTCAAGATCCTCAACATCCTCTCCTTACAATCAATCTCTCCAATATCACCAAATTGTCATCCACAATTATCTCACATGGAGCCTTCAAATCCAGTCTCTTCTTGAAGGTTATGATCTTCATCACTTCCTTGATAGCACTCAAACTCCACCACCACCCACCATCACCGTCAATGGTGTTACATCTCCAAATCCGGCGTACACAACCTGGAAGCGTCAGGATCGTCTCCTTTTTAGCGCTCTCCTTGGTGCCATCTCCGTTTCACTGCAACCGCTTATTGCCCGCACCACCACTTCCCTTGATACATGGCAAACCTTAGCTAATACCTACGCCAACCATATCGTGGTCATATTAAACAATTGAAGGAACAATTAAAGAGGTGTAACAAGGGCTCACAATCAATTAGTGAATATATGCAGGCGATAAAGACTCGTGCCGATGAACTTGCTCTTCTAGGGAAGCCAATTGATGATGAGGATCTCATTGATCGAGTTCTAGAAGGACTAAGTGATGAGTATAAATCTGTCATTGATGCCATTAATGCCCGTGACGTCCATTTCTTTTGCTGAACTTCATGAGAAACTTCTCAACAAAGAAGCATCTCTTCAGACCGCTCAACCATCTTCTCTATCCCTCCCAGCCACGGCAAATCCCACGGCCTTCCGGAATCGTCCACATTGGCGTCCACCAGCCACCAATCCACAACAACCAGGCCCTACCACTTGCTTTCTCCTCATGATCAACGCCAACCCAAACCTTATTTGGGTCGTTGTCAAGCATGCGGCACTCAAGGACACACTGCCAAACGATGCCTGCTGTTTCGGCTCGTCACAAATCAACAATCACCAACATCTCGTCCTCAAGGCTCTCGGGGATCTCGCCCCTCCACACCTTGGCAACCATGAGCCAATCATGCTATTCTGGGCAACAACACTACACCTACTTGGCTGCTGGACAGTGGAGCATCTCACCACGTTACGTCTGACCTAAGCAATCTCTCTCTTCATAGCTCGTACCAAGGATCTGATGATGTCATGATCGGCGATGGCTCGGCCCTTCCCATAACCCATACCGGTTCTACCACTATACCTACTTCCTCTCGCACCTTTACTTTACAAAATGTCCTTTGTGTCCCTTCCATGAAAAAGAACTTAATTTTGATTTATCAATTTTGCACTCATAACCATGTTTCTATTGAATTCTCACCCTCTGCCTTTCAGGTGAAGGATCTAAACACGGGGGCAATCCTTTTGATGGGTGAACCTAAGGATAGCGTATATGAGTGGCCGACTACATCCCCTTCAGTTTCCTCTCCACCATTGCTTGCATTTTCCAGTGTCAAGGCCACTTCGTCCGAGTGGCACTCTAGACTAGGTCATCCATCCTTCACTATTATGAAAGATATTGTTTCCAAATTTCCTCTACCATTGTCTAGTCCGTTATCCTCCTTCACACACTGTAATGCCTGTTCATGCAATAAAAGTCATAAAATTCCATTTTCTTCTTCTACCTTAACCTCATCCCACCCGCTTGAACTTCTCTTTTCTGATGTATGGACCTCCCCTGTTTATTCTGTTGATGGTTTTCAGTACTATGTTATTTTTGTTGATCATTATACACGATATATTTGGTATTATCCCCTTAAACGGAAATCTCACGTGTATGATGTCTTTGTACGTTTCAAGGCATTAGTCGAAAACCAATTTAAACACCAAATCGTTACCTTCTATTCAGATAATGGTGGTGAATATCAAGCCCTTGATCGTTTCATCTCCACCAGTGATATATCCCATCTTACTACACCACCCCATACACCAGAACATAATGGCTTTTCTGAACGACGTCATCGCCATATTGTTGAAACTGGTCTATCTCTCCTTACTCATGCATCAATGCCTTTAACCTATTGGACTTACGCCTTTGCCACTGCTGTATACCTCATCAACCGTATGCCCACACCCACACTACATCTTTCATCCTCTTTTGAGAAACTCTTTGAGTCTCAACCCAACTACACTAAACTTCGGGTATTTGGTTGCTTATGTTATCCGTGGCTTCATCCTTATTCTCAACATAAACTTGACTCTCGTTCCACTCCTTGTGTTTTTCTTGGCTACTCTTCAACACAAAGTGCCTATATCTGTCTCGCTCTATCCACTTCTAAAACATACATTTCTCGTCATGTCAAATTCCTTGAAAACTCTTTTCCCTTTAGCACTCACCAATCCCATCTAGCTCGTCCCACCCCAGATATCATTTCCAAATGGCTTCCCCCGGTCCAAATCTTACCAACTTCAAGTGGCTCACTCAATACGCCTCCACAAAGGGATCCCTCATGTCAACATCCGTCACCATATACCCAAACAGCTCACTGCCCTTCCTTACCAGTCGACCGTCAATCCCTGCTCATAGACCTCCCTTTACTCGAACACAGTTCGGTTAATCACCAAGAAACCATGGTCGACCATTTACCACCAGAACCACACACTTCTGAGACCTCCTCTGCTTCAATCATAGCGCCACCTACCCATCAAAACACCCACCCCATGACCACTAGAGCGAAAAACAACATTCACAAACCCCTAACCAAGATGAATCTCACTGCTATCATTTCTCAACCATCTGACATTGAGCCTCATACTGTTTCCCAAGCCCTAAAAGATCCCAAATGGAGACAAGCTATGAATGATGAATTTGATGCTCTTGTTCGGAATGGAACTTGGGAGCTTATTCCGTCTACTTCTGTGCATAATCTTGTTGGATGTAAGTGGGTTTTTCGTATTAAACGGCTTCCTAATGGTTCTATTGACAGGTACAAAGCCAGATTAGTTGCCAAAGGCTTTCATCAGCGACCTGGAGTGGATTATCATGAGACTTTTAGTTCGATTGTCAAGCCGACAACAATACGGCTTGTTCTAAGCCTGGCAGTCAGTAGAGGTTGGCAATTGCGACAATTGGATGTTAATAATGCCTTTCTTCAGGGCCATCTTTCCGAAGATGTCTACATGGCCCAGCCTCTAGGATTTGTTGATAAAGACAATCCAACACATGTATGCAAACTAAAGAAGGCTATCTATGGACTCAAGCAGGCCCTACGGGCTTGGTACCTTGAACTTCGCCAATTCCTCATTGAGTCTGGGTTCACAAACTCTCATGCAGACACTTCTCTATTCATTCTTCACTCAGGTGACACTACTATATATCTACTTGTTTATGTGGATGACATCATTATCACAGGTACCAACACCAATATTATTCAGCGCTACATTGACCTCATGGCACAAAGATTTTCAATCAAGGATCTTAGCACCTTGTCTTATTTTCTCGGCATTGAGGTTCTACCCACTCCATCCGGTCTGCTGCTTACTCAAAGGCGCTACATCCCTGATCTTCTTGCCCGGACAAAAATGACTGGTGCAAAACCTGTTGCTACATCACTTGTTACAGATGGAAATCTCACACTTCATTCAGGTACAACTCTAACTGACTGCACAGAATATAGAACAATTGTCGGCAGTCTACAGTATCTTTGCCTCACTC
Organism: Leptodermis oblonga; assembly: GCA_016801395.1. Lineage (NCBI taxonomy): Eukaryota > Viridiplantae > Streptophyta > Magnoliopsida > Gentianales > Rubiaceae > Leptodermis > Leptodermis oblonga. The sequence goes on from CM028753.1 coordinate 21,215,001, forward strand.
GCCCAGACATAGCATTTGCTGTTAACAAGCTTTCTCAATTCATGCATCGCCCGACGTCTGAACATTGGAATGCTGCAAAACGACTGCTTCGATATCTATGTGGCACATTAACTCATGGATTATTCCTTCACAAGGCCAATCCACTTTCCCTTCATGCCTTCTCAGATGCTGATTGGGCTGGAAACAAAGATGACTATACCTCAACGAGTGCCTATATTGTCTATCTTGGTCGTCATCCTATTTCTTGGTCATCCAAGAAACAGCGTACCGTTGCTCGATCCTCCACGAAAGCTGAGTATCGATCAGTTGCTGCTACTACTTCTGAACTCAATTGGATTTGTTCCCTTCTCACAGAACTTGGCATCACTCTTCCTACACCACCTGTTATCTACTGTGACAATGTTGGTGCCACCTATCTCTGTTCTAATCCAGTCTTTCATTCGCGCATGAAACATGTGGCAATTGATTATCACTTTATTCGGGGTCAAGTTCAATCAGGTGCTCTTCGTGTTACTCATGTCTCCTCAGCAGATCAACTTGCCGACGCTCTTACCAAACCGCTTCCACGAAGCCGCTTCCAAGATTTAAGGGTCAAGATTGGTGTCTCCTCCGGAGCTCCATCTTGAGGGGGCATATTAGAGAATTAATTATAACAGATTTTCTTTCTATATGGTATCTCTTAATTTAGTCATCTGTACATATATAGATTTTATTCTTAGGCATATTCTTTACTCTGTATATCTATATATATTCTTAGGCATATTCTTTACTCTGTATATCTATATATATTCTTAAGGCATATTCTTAGGCATATTCTTTACTCTGTACATCTATATATATTGTCAAGTATAAGACCTCCAAGTTTATCAGCAGCATCTTTTTTGTTTTATGCTCATGTGTGGTTTGATCATGTCCAAAGTGATCTCAATTTGTCCACTTGTGCTAGATTTCCTGGAAGTAATAGCTTCCGAACTTGGTGGTTGATCTGATGATGAAAACTGTTTCTCAACGTTAACTATCTGATGATCATCATTAGCTTCCAACTGTTGGTTGGCTGTGTCGTCTTGAGTATTGCTAGCTTCAAAACTTGTTGGTTGAATTGATGATGGAAAGTGTTGCTCTGTTTCATGGGTTTGAAGATGATGATCAAGTACTAGAAGCTGTAGACTTCCAATAGTTTGATGGTACTGTTGAACATGATCATCTGCTGCATTTGATGGTTGAGCTAACATTGGATCATCCCAGTCGTCATCTTCTAATATTCTATCTCCTTCACCTTCACCGGTGTTCATAGTTGTAGTTACAGCTCGACACACATTGAAGTAGCAAAATTTATGAATATCATCATCATCATCATAATCTTTCTCGTGAGAGATTTCGACACAGAATTCTTCACCTTCCCTTAGTCCAAAAGTAGAATTTTTGGTTGAGAATACCTGAGCCAATGTGGTCAACAATGACTTCAACAGAGCCACTAGATCTCCAATATCGCCTTTCTCTACAGGTAGGGGTGGAAGAAAGAATTCTAGTATGGAAGGACGGAGCTGGTAATGAATTAAATTCATGGGAATTGCAAAGCAAGCCTGAAGACCGACTGAACGAGTTAGGGTAACAGGAGAGAAATGTCGAAAAAATTGGTATATCGATGAAAAGAAGGCTTTTTTAGTGAATGTGTTCTTCCAATGCAACTTTTACCACCACTGTTTACAAAATAAGCTTCAGGCACATGTTGTATTACATTTAACTCCTGCTGGTACTTTATTCCCCAATCCGAACAACTCGTCACAAGGCAAAACAAATGAGGTGCAATGTTTAAGCAAGTATCATGTCCATTTGTATCATCACATATGCAATTGCAGTTGCAGGGTATCCAGAGCTGAACAACTGGTAATCCACGCTCTTCCCTCACAAGCTTCATCACATCGCCCATGTCCACTTGTGAATCTTTTAATATCTTTCAAAGAATATGTGCATGCATAGGATATAAATTAAATGAAATGATGATCAAGACAATGCCGGACAGAAGTTTGTATGATTAAAATATTAAACAAAGAAACATATACTCTATCTGTTATATTAGAAAAGTTCACTTTGACTAATGTACGTACAACTTATTATAAATGTCAAGGTATAAATTTATATCCTAATTAAGTATGGACTAATCAAGTAGACCATACCTGATTATATTAGTAAGAATAAGATGAGTAAAAAATTTGAAAGTGTACTCTTCTAGTTTTAGGAGAAAAAAAAGATTTTTTAAAATAGACTCTTCTAATGGAACGGAAAAATTATTAAACGTGTAAGCTGTAGCTATATATATATATATACATAATTAATACATGTAGCGTAGGGTAGAGTTATACACTTACTCGATTCCATTCGATGGAGTAGAAATCCTTGCAATGTGAATTTGTACTCGCTGTAATAAGTCCTAAATCCTGTTTTTATTAATTATAAATAATTTATGAAGGGTCAGCATTTGCATGAATGCATTCTACAGATAAACATATGTACTAATTAATTAGAGTCGTCTCAAACAATTCATGTAATATAAAATCATATTCTAACTAAAAGAGTTTAAAGAAAAAAGATACTTACAGTAATTAAAGTGCGCTGCTCGATCGACGCTTTCGTAAACACTTTAAATCAAAATTAAAATTCCAGAAATATCTTTTCCATATGGACGATTAATACTCAGCAAGAAAACTCATATTCCGTTTGCCTTCCAAATTCTATTTTAACCAATTTCATAACTAACAAAGCTCATTATGAAGTAGTAATCAAAACAAGAAGTGTCAAAATTAGACAAATCAATCTTGTGACCAAAAGATATATCTTTGATTTTTTAAAAGGTTTTTTGGCATCACTAGGGCTTGAGAAAATTCAGACATAATAAAAATGTTCTTGAAATTTGGATCAAAATGTGCTAAAACAATATTGAGATTTGAAAATGAAGAGTTAGTATGGAAGTCATAGTACTTTTTTATTCTTACTTGGTGTGGTCATATTATTGTAATGAAATCAAAGTAAACACTTTATAAAACATTGAGACTATACAATCCCTTAAAAAAATCACTCAACCATTAAATTTAGTCTTGTATAAATTATCTATGCAATTGCATAAGTCAAATTCAATGGTTGAAAGATTTCTTGAAAAAACTAAAGTTTTTCCCTATTTTATATTTATATGGAAAACTTTTCAGGAACGCTTTTTTAAAATAAAAAAAAAAAAGAGTAAAATATTTTACAAATTTGTTAATCAAACACAAATTTTATGTTTTCCTTACTTTCAAATTTATAAATTAAAAATATTTTTCAACCACTTGTCCAAAGTACAATAGTCAACATTCGTTTAATAAAATTTAATTTATAGCACAGGAGGAGAATGTGACACAAACAAACCTCAAGTGGCAGTTTTGGTATATAAGATCGTTGTTGAGACATTAAAAACTCAAGTACGCCAACACAATGCTGCCTTTGGTGATCCGATTGTTCGAAAAGTGGGACAGCCCAAGTAGCCCCAATACCGCAGCATATAGCATAATTCTTGAGCGGAAACTCATTTTCAAAGTAGAGCTCTATGTTTGGGCAAAACTGAATGCACCCTTGTGTGAACGCTCTCCAAACAGGAAAATATTCGGTGTTGCTAATGCGACGGTACCGATACCTACAGAGTCCACTGTAGAGTCCATCCCGATATTTATCAACTCGATCAAATCCAAATGGTTGCTCTGAAGTAACGAGCGATATCCCGCCACCGATTTGCTCAATGGGTGCCCAAAACTGTACTAACGTTCTGTTTAACTCCCCCAGAATCTTAAAGTTTGAGAGAAGATACTTTATTTTGTGTTGAATTGAGAGTGACCCTCCACAAGTACTCCTGATCGATGATTACAGAATCAGCTAAATTGAATTCATTCATGATGATTCGTCTATGCATAATTGCATCTATTGGCTATATACACTTGCAGTTTAAAAATAAATAAATAAATAAAAACTTACCCTGGCCCTGAGCTGATGAAATTTGTTTGTAATTGTTCATAGGCTTGGGTGGGATACCAGAAAACTCTAAACAAATGATCATCGTCCTCCTCCCCTTTAACTTCACGGCATATGACAGAGGCGGGCATGTGAGCGAGGAAATCACGAGTTGAACATGTACTCTAGAAATCAGCCTGATAGATTTCATGAAGTTCAGGAACCAAAATAGGCTTTGGCGCAGTTTCAAAATGGGTATCAGTATCACTATCCATCATCAAGAAGAAACAAAATGATAATAGCTGGTCACAATTAATACTGGGAAGAAGAATATATATATATATATATGAGGAAGAAGTCGTTGGACTCTGCTACATTTGGCCCCTCAGACAGTGACAAAGAGGTTCATTCGTTCAAAGGGCTCAATTTTGTTTTGTTATTTACAAAGGGGCGAATGACATTTACTTCCCTGATGTTTGGTTAGATTACAGATCAGTTCCAGTAGTTATGAAAATTATAAATACATCTTTGAACTATTTTAAAAAAATTTCTCTTGTGTTTATTTTTTCAATAACAGTAAAAGTGATATATCGAGTTGAGCCACACTGAGATTTAGAGCGTTCAAACTGTAGTTGTTTATTAAATAATTAAATCTAAAATTTTATTCGTGTTTATTTATTTATTGAATAAAAAAGCTTGAGTTGAACTTTTACTGAGTCCATCCTAAACTTTAGTAAATAAAGTTTGTACTCGTTCTCAACTATAACTAATAAAGGTTAATTTTATAATTATGACCAAATAACATGAAGGTATTTATAATTTTCAAAAGCACAAATACTTTTTTATAATTTAACTAAACCATGTAATTCGCCCTTTCCAAATTGTCCCGCAATCACCATTAAAGTTGAACCCTCTTTTGCTTTGAATTTCGTGGCTCATCCAAAAGCCTCAATTAATTAAAAGGGCGTTACATTTTCCCCTCAGGTTTGGATAAATTATAAAAATATCCTCTTAGTTTGGTTAAATAATAAAAACACTCTTTGAGTAGTGGATTAGTTACAATTTCCTCCTTGAAATTTGGGTAAATTACAAAATTACCCTCCTAATTTGGTTAAACAACAAAAATCTCTCTTGACCAACAGGAAAATTATATTTTTTCCTTCTGAAGTTTGGATAAACTACAAAATGATACTCCTAATTTAATTATAAAATTGACCCATTGAAATATGACATAAACATTATATATTTGGGAAGACTAGAGTTCCCTTTACTTAATCTATTTGAAATTTGAAGATCAAAATGTCATTCACAAATACACAAATTAGTGCTTAAAATCAACCAAATTCCATTCACTTACGGCCTTCTCTAGAATTTGAAAAAGCAAACATCAACGATGTTTTTGTTTCATAAATAGGAAAAATATTTTTTTTCTCTTGGTGTAATAAAGCATGGATTTTAAGCACTCATTTATCTTTCCAAGTATATAATGTTTATTTCATATTTTAATTTTTAAATGGGTCAATTTTATAATTAAATTAGGAAGATCATTTTGTAGTTTATCCAAACCTTAGGGGAAAAATGTAATTTCTCTATTAGTCAAGGAGAATTTTTGTTATTTAACCAAACAAGGAGGGCAATTTTGTAATTTACCCAAACTTCAAGGGGAATTGTAACTAACTCGCCGGTCAAAGGGTGTTTTTATTATTTAACCAAACTAGGAAGGTGCTTTTGTAATTTAGCCAAACCTAAGGGGGAAAAATGGAATTCGCCCTAATTAAAAAGTTTCACAATCATAATTTGTTAGTGCTGTCGGTGTCACTATTGATAGTGGCTTTTTTCTGCTGTCTTTTTTTGACCGATTAAATTCAAAGAAAATCATGTCCTAACACTGCAAAATTAAGAATGGTTCTACTTTGAGACAGATAGCTTTTACCTGTGTACATCCTCTCCACATTTGCCGCCTGGACACGAACTACCATAAACATGACACTCATTCTCACACATATTTGTAGCTTTATATTATATACTCTTTCTGTTTTATTAAAAAAATTTACTTTATATTAATGAAAATAATATACAAAGTAAATTTTTTTTAATAAGAGAGAGAGAGTACATATTTATATATGTGTATCTTATCATATTTTCTCTTAATAAACTAATAATATGCCTTTCATTGATTGATCAGTTTGTTGACTTTGTTACTAAATTAATTTAAACAAATAAAATTATACTAGTTTTTCATAAAACAACAAAACCAACCAACCAAAAAAAAATGGAAAATCTAGAAAGGGAAAAAAGAAAGAGGAAGAATGAAAAAAAAAAAACCAAGTTCTTACAGTATCGTGGACCTATATGAACTTGTGATTAAGTATTCAAGCATTCACAAACTTAATTTTTGTGCTGGTGTAAACATCAGTACAAGTGTGAATCAGCTCATGCAAATGGGATATACGTACAGGAGACATACATAATATATTCACCCCATCCTTTTTTTTTGTCCCCTTCTTGAAGTCAACTAAGTTAAATTTAAGTGATAATGCTTAAAAATAGTGTATCTTCCATTAGAAAAGTTTATTTTGAATTTTTTTTTTTGTTCCAACAGAAGAGTTCATTTTCAAATTTGTTTACTCCTTTTAACCTTACTAATGTAATTATGTGTGGTCCAAATTAACTCACACTCAAAAGTATGGACATAAATGAAACAATTGGTGTCAAATTGGCTATTTTATATGTTGTGTACCTTGACATCCATAAAAGTTGTAATGTGTCAAAGTAGACTCTTCTAATGGAACGGAGAGAGTACTCTTTCTTTTTTCCTTTTTCTAATAGAAGAATCCGATTTCAAGTTTTCTTACTTCTCATACCATTATTAATTTAACTATGTGTGGTTTATAGTTAACCCACCTTAAAAAGGTAAAAACATAAATTAAAAAAATGGTGATAAATTACTTATTTGACTGTTGTACCTTAAAATTAATATATAAATATATATATACATATATTTAAAAATAAACTTTTTTTTTGCCTTCCCAATGTATAATTGATAGGCTTAATCACATTTTCCGTATTATCATATTTTAATGATCAGCACCCTTCCTTGTATTTTAAAACTAACACTTAACTTTCATTGTAATGAATCAAACAAAATAAACCCATAAATGACCAAAATATTCTATATGCAAAAAGAATGATAATTACGAAAGAATTTTCGAGTAGCAGAGCCGAGGAAAAATGCCCTATCTAAATTGACAAAAGAGCAATGTTGTGCTAGCCGGTGGTGAGTAATGATACCATAATCAATAAATTATTACATAAAGGCTGGTAGATTAGAGATATTTTGGTTATTTTCTAGTTAATTTGTTTGCCTAAAGACAAGGAGGGTTAATGTCAGTTTTAAAGTATATAGGGACTAATAGTAAAAAAAACGTAATAATGCAAGGCTTTAAATGTAATTAAGCCTTAATGATATTGAGTTTTTTTTACCATGTGTGGCTGCCGACTATAATTCATTAATTTCATTTGAATGGCTTGCATGTGCACAATAGTGGGCGGCAGAGCTGGCCTTTGTATTCATTCACCTTTCACCCAATCTATGTGAATCTTTTGGTCCTTATTTTAACGGAATTGTTATTTGTAAGAACATTTTTACTATTCATAGGAACATTTTCTTGTGAATAGTCTAAAATACCTCTGGATATTAAAAAAAAAAAAACCCAAAAAACTTCTATAAAAACTAGAGGATTGCATGAACATTTCTTGCAATCCTCTCCCTCTGTTCCTGCAACCTTATACCCAAAATTTTCTTGTGAAGCAAAAAATTGGCCAAATAGCATAAAAGTCGAGACGAATCGGATCGGCAAGAGTGCCTAAAATTCATACTTGTTTCGTTCATTTTTGTTGGTTGTTTTGATTAATTTGTTTATAATTTGGCCGAATTTGTTATTTTTTTGCCCGAATCTGCGATTATCCATCCATTTTTGGCTGGATCTGTAAAATTTTGGCTGAGGAGACGGACTCCTCAGCCTGAATTTCACCAATTTCCGGCGAAAATTCCGGCAGGATTTGCATGAGAAATCCCGCGACAAGACGATGGGATTTCCGTCCTATGGCAGGATTGGAAGATTACCGCCGCAGAATGGCGGTATTCTGGAGGAAACCCCCAAAATACTGCCGTCCTCCGGCGGTATTTTTCCTGTAAATACCGCCCGGAGGCCGGTGGTATTTTGGGAAAAAATACCGTCGGGCAGTATTTTTTACCACCGGTAATATTTTTGGCAAAAATACCGCCGGCGGTATTTTTCGGCAGACGGCGGTATTTGTCTCGCTTTCCCGCCCGAAATGGGCCAGATTTTCACATTATTTTAAATTTTTTTTAAGCTTTAATTGTTTTCTTGTTCCTTATATTCCTTCTGATGTGACGCAAATTGTTCCTCGATGGATGCTTCTTGTGGCCCAATAAGAATTCTTGCACGTTAAGGTCCACTTCGGTAATTGCTAAGTTGAGGAGAAGGGAAGCGGCGCTGGAAACCGGGCTGTGTGGCTCGGATTCACTCGAATGAAGGGGAAACCGGAGGCTATGGATAATTCCGATGACCAATGTAAAAACGCAAGAAAGATGCGGGGCTTTCCCCCCGGTGTAACTCCGACGATCAAGTTAGTATAGTTGAAGAAGATGAACAGTATGCACTAAGAGCTCAAAACGTAAATAGTTGCGTACCTCACTAAGTCTTAGGACTTAGTATTTATATCAAGACTCGGTCATGCCCGTTGAACCTTCATGATTTGCACTTTCACCTGCTCCCCTCTATTTGCAGTGACGTGCACGCCTTATGCCATAATGACCTGATCTCATGACCTCTTTTCTCTCGAAGATCTAGGAAATCCCTGCATATTTTCAAAATATATACCTAATCCTATAATGATTTCTACCTACTGTGTCAGAGTAACATCTTGGTCCGACTTAACTTTCTTAGCTCGGTTAGGATGATTATTATGATATGTATGAAAAAAACTAATAAGGCGTACTGAAACTATTGACCGACCTAAGCTCTTGACCGATCTAATCTTTGGTTCGGTTTTAAGGAACTATCCGACCTGAGTATGATTTCGGACCTTTTAAGCATCTTTTTATCCTCACTGTTCATCTTTTCTTTAGTTGATTGGGTCAGGCCCAATGAAAGTTCAATTTTACGCACATCAACAAGTCCCCCCAGTAGTAGGTTTTACCGAGCTAAAACTTAATACTTTTTCGTGCTTTATAGAGCCAAAAATTTTTACTAAGGTATTTGTTATGTATTCACCCGACCTATGCCCAGACTATTTTCAAAAAATGGGTCATAGTTAACAAAAGTCCGATTTAAAGCAAGCAATAAGTTAGCCGATATATAAGAAATTAATGCGATATTGACCTTGAGAAAATGAATTCGTTAATAAAGGCGTACCTTCGAATTACGATCTCAAAAGTCTGGCTTTTAAGACTGGTTATGACGGGACAGGTTCAGAGATTTTCGAGGCGTCTGATACAACTTCCCACGTTTTTACTATCTTCGAGGCGGTATTAAATGCTCCAGTGTATGGTTTGTCTCCTTGCCCGTTTCGTCTTCCCGAGTCTTTCTTTAAAATACAAAGAAACCAGCATAATTGCCTCTGCGTTTTCTGAACAAAGAGAGTTTTTGTCCTTCTTCTTTTTGCCGTGACTGTTCGTGTTGTTGGTTCTCCGCCGCGCCTGTTTGTGCCACCGATTTCTTCCGTTTCCCCTTCATTACTATCTCGCAAAACTCCACTACTGAGGAAAGAAGTTCGGGTACCGGTGTGCCTCGTCTGAATCCATCCTCAGGTTAGTTGGTTCTTCTTCTTTCTTCTGATAATTATAGCTGATTCGCCGGCTTAGGAATAGTTTTTCGGCAAGCGTGATGTATGATCCTTTTTTACTGCCATCGGATGTAGGACATGGTACTAATTTAGATTTATCCGTAAGATCTTCTATTTTCACGAATCTATGCATGATTCCGATGTATCTGTAATGCTTCCTGTAGATATGGCCTCCATTTCGTATGAATTTCATCCAGATGAGATAATTTCCGAACTTACTAGGGTAGAATTAGAAACCCTAAGATCGATCCACTACTTTGACCCGGCCATCCAAACCCGACTGCCCACACCTGAAGAAAGAATAACTACCACCTTCGATGGTTGGGTCGGCGTATACGAATACCACATAAAATTCAGGCTAAGATTTCCTGTCCCTGGTTTTTTAACCGAGCTATGCAACCATTTAGAAATCGGGCTGAGCCAATTAGTACCCAATGCCTTAAGGTTTCTAATGGGTTTTATGTGTGTCTGTTTTGGGGCCAAGATCCGACCTACCGTAGACCTGTTATATCAATTTTACACAATCCGTCAGTACCCCTATGGGCCGGGATGGGTATCCTTGCAGAAGCGTAGGAATGGACCCACCCTTATAACCGACTCCCCAGATACAAATAAACATTGGAAAACCAGGTTCTTATGGTGAGGGCCGACAAAGCTAATCTCCCCTGCAGATGGTCAGAGTTTGCTTCGCCGACAGATCAAACCCGGGACAAGTCCAATCTCATAGTATTTTCGGATTATAAGGCTTTAAGATCTTACACCCAATCGGAGAAATATTCGGTTAAGTATCCCTCCGAGAGCCTTCTTGTCTGGGCTAAGCTGAGCCAGGTCCCCAATGTCGAACCAGAAAGTAATTACTTGTCTCTGAACTTTCTATCTGTAGCTATATTTATCTTAACTCAACTGCGTTGACACCTTTGTATTTGCTTTTTCCGTTTTCTGGTGGCTTCAGTGGGTTTGGTCGGAAAAAGAAGTCCAATAGGCAGACGGCAGCCTCGGGGTCCTCAAAAAGACCTTCCGCCAAGATTGACCTGACTGAAGAGGTCGAAATTGCTGATCCTCCTGTTGACACCTTAACCCCTCGGGCGTCCAAGAAGAGCAGGCCGACCTCCGCGGAGGTTCAAGCGACCAGAAGTGCTAAGGCTCCTCAGTTGTCAACCGACCCAACTTTTGGAGCCGAGATACCAAGCCCGGATGAGTTGCTGGGACCTTTGGATTTACCGACCAAAGAAAGGATGATTATTTTGAAGGACCAGAAGGAGAGACCGGGCCCTCTAGCTCGGCCCATTTATCAGCCTCACTTGGCAGGGCCCCCACTTGAAGATGTTAGGCCTTATTCGGAGCTAGTGGCCGACTCCCACGGCTCCTTTACGGAGATTATCGAGGCGAGCAACCAGATGAGGCAGGACCTCGAACAGTTGGCGAGGCAAGAAGCCTTCTTAGCTTTTCGTATAAAAAAAGGTAAACTCCTGAACTTTCATCTTGTTCCCCGAGATATATGATCAATTGAGTGATATCCGATAAGGCTCATACTTTGAGTTTTGCAGGTCTGTCTAAATTACGGGGTCATGGCCAAGAGGACAGCGGATTTGGACCTCCTTGCCCAAAGTGATGAACAGGAGAGGTCGAAGAGGCCGACAGAGGAGATCGAGGATTTGAAAATGAAGTTAGGGGTCAAGCCCAGCAGAGTGACAGACCTCTAGGTTAAAAATACCGAGCTCTACAAAGAAAATCAAGAGCTCAGTACTAAGGCCAGCCAGTTGAGTACCAGATCCCAGGGCTTGGAGGCGGAAGTGGAAGAATTAAAGTAAGACAAGTCCGAGCTGGGGAAGAAGATTACCGACCTGGAAAGGGTGTTGGAGGAGGAGAAGAAGAAATCTTCTGAGCTGCTAAGTCCGGCCGAGGTGGAAGCGGCACGTCAAGCTGCCTTAGAAGATTTTAAAGGGGGGCCGCTGCTGGATCTTATGAACCGCCGGTTTATGGAGCTGATCCAGTGTGGTTACACTATCTGCTGGGATGAGTTCAAGGGCCCGAGGTCGGTAGATGGCCTTTCTGAAGATTCTCTGGCTCACACTTCCCTACTAGCTCAGGATCGGGACCCCTTCGACCTGATAGAGGAGGTCAAGCAGAAGTGCCGGGTTAACGGTATTCCTTTGCCAGAAAACATGGAAGAGAAAGATCCTACGGCCGACCCAAATGGGGCAGCTGATGAAGAAGCGACCTCTGAAGCTCCTCCTTCTTAGCTTTTATTTGTACAATCTTTCGGAATATTTTTGCTAAAACAATCTTTGTATCAGGCCGGCATAACTTTTTCCTTTCAATATATGACCCAACTTTTTCACGATCTTGTCTTCAACTTGCTTAGAGATAGTATTTTTTTAAGTGTGCTGCGTTCCAAGCCCGCGGAACTAACTGTCCTTGTAAATCTTCTAAAACATAACTAAATTAGATACCAATTAGATACCAACTTGCCTTGATCTTGCGGTTTATTGATAGCTCGGTTCCACAAAACCAAATCTCCCGGTACAAAGGCTCGATGTTTGACCTGAGCATCATAGTGTTGCCGAACTAAATTCTTGTAATTTAATTAGTGTACGTAGGCAGTGTCCCAAACTTCCTCCATCAAATCCAAACTAAGCTCCAAGTTTCTTTGATTTTGGTCCCTTTCGAAGTGCATGACTCGGGGCGCACTACTTTGTATTTCTGGGGGTATGATAGCATTGACTGCTAGCTCGAAAGGAGTCTTTCCCGTAGCTGATTTAGATGTAGTTCGGTGACACCATAAAACATGAGGTAGCTGTTCCACCCAATTCTTACTCTTATCTTCTAGTCTGGTTTTCAACCCGTGCAACAAAGTTCGATTGGTGAGTTCCACTTGCCCATTTACTGGAGGATGAGCCACAGATGCGAAACGTTGGGTAATACCTAGCCTTGAACATAAGGCTGTGAATTCTTTGGATTCAAACTGAGTCCATTATCCAAGATAACTGAATTGGGCACGCCGAAACGGCAGATGACTTGCCTCCATAGAGACCGAGCTACAGTTCGCCCGGTAATATTTGTCAATGCTTCGACTTCCACCCACTTAGTGAAGTAGTCTATGGCCACAACTAGATAATGACAAGAGCCGATTTTAGGAAATTGCCCCATAAGATCTATCCCCCATTCCGCGAAAGGCCAAGGTGCAATTATCCCGTTAAAACTGGATGCCGGCAATCTATGAATCAGTGCATTATGCTGGCAGCTGGAACAATGTTGAACATACTTGACTGCTTCTTGAAATAATCGAGGCCAATAAAACCCAGCCCCAATTACTTTTTTTGCCAAATTTCGAGCCCCGATATGGGACCCACAGTCCCCCTGGTGTATTTCCTTAAGCACGACCTCCGCCTCTCCTGGACTCAAACATTTTAGTAAGGGTATTAGGAACCCCCTTTTGTATAGATCGTCCCCAACTATCTGATAGTGTTCAGCCTTCTTTCGTATTCGCTGTGCTTCCTTTCGCGAGTCCGGCAAAGTACCGTTTCGTAAATATTGCTATATAGGGGATCGCCAATCCTGACCCTCGCTTATGGATAACATTGTTGGCTCGGCCGTACTCCTAGTCTTTACCTCTTCTACTAGAACACTTTTAGTCAGATGAGAGAAAACCGAAGAAGCCAATTTGGATAAGGCGTCTGCATTTGGAACTCGCTCTATAGTCCATTTTGGAAAAATTTGCAGCTGTTGTTGTACCAGTGCCAAATATTCTTTCATTTTTCGATCTTTAGCCTTGTACTCCCCCAAAATTTGTTTGACGACCAACTGGGAGTCTGAACAAATTTTCAGATTTCGGATCCCCAGCTTCCGAGCTAATTTCAGACCGGCTACCATGATATCGTATTCTGCTTCATTATTGGTGGCCATAAAACAAAATTGCAAAGCATAAGTGTGGACTTCCCCGGTAGGGTTGGTGAGGATGATCTCGGCACCCAATCCGGACTGGCTAGAAGCACCTTCTACATAGAGTGTCCATGAATCATCGCCTTTTGCTATGGCTAGAAGGAGGTCGATTTCTGATGATGGACTAGACTCGTCCTCCTGAATGTCCGGTATTCCCTCGGCTATAAAATCTGCCAACACCTAACCTTTGACCGCGGTGTGAGGCACAAAGGTGATATCGTACTCCCCCAGTTCAATGGCTCATTTGGTGAGACGACATGAAATTCCAGCTTTCTGTAAAGCAGCCTTTAAGGGTGCATCAGTGTAGACAGTGACTCCGTGGGAGTCAAAATAAGGTCGGAGATGTCGGGTGGAGTGAACCAGAGCCAGGACTAACTTTTCCAGGTTGGAATAGTTTTTTTCTGCAGCCTGCAAAACCTTGCTAACAAATTAGATGGGTCTTTGAACCCGGTTATCTTCTCGAAGCAAAACCGAGCTAATCACAGATTCGGTGGTGGCTATATACATGTATAATTGTTCCCCAGGAATCGGCATAGTTAAAGATGGCAGAGATGCTAGATATAATTCCAATTGTTCAAAAGCTATTTGACATTCTAGAGTCCACACAAATTTATCTGATTTCTTTAAAATGCTGAAAAATGGCAAAGCTCGTTCCGCCGACCGAGCTAAAAACCGATTTAAGGCCGCTAGTCTACCCTTTAATTGTTGTACCTCATGAACTGACCTAGGAGGGTGCATTTGCAGGATAGCCTCTACTTTCTTAGGATTAACAGAAATACCATCTTCAGAAACCATATAACCTAAAAATTTACCCGATGTTGCCCTAAAAATACATTTCTTAGGATTTAATCTTAACTTGTATTGGACTAAGGTGTCGAGTGTTTCACTCAAATCAATTAGATAATTAGATTCATCCCTACTTTTAACAAGTAAATCATCAACATATGCTTCCATATTCCGACCTAATTGATTTTTAAAGATCTTATTTACTAGGCGTTGAAAAGTAGCTCCGGCATTTTTCAAACCGAAAGGCATAGTAATAAAGCAATAAGTACCTTTATCCGTGATAAATGATATTTTCTCCTCGTCTTCTTTAGCCATGAAGATTTGGCGATAGCCCTTGTAGGCATCCAAGAAGTTTAGAAAGCGAAATCCAGCTATGGCATCGACTAGTACATCAATTAAAAGGGGAACCAATCTTTGGGGCAGGCCTTGTTCAGGTCGGTAAAGTCGATGCACATACGCCATGAGCCGTCTGGCTTGGGAACTAATACAGGATTAGCTAGCCGCTCAGGATAATCCACTTCTCGAATGATACGCACCTTTAGTAAAGCGTTGACTTCTATTTCTATGTATTTGCTGCGTTCTCCTCCGAGGTTACGCTTCCGTTGACGAACCGGCCTATGACTTGTTTGGGTCGGCAGCCAGAGGGACAACCTTAACTTCAGCCCCAGCTTCAATGGATCGATCCGAGCTACCTTTTAGAGTAAGATGAAAGGTCATGCAACGGTTAGCATCTGATAAATTTGCAGCATCCATAACACTCATGCATTGCATCCAGTGAGCCGTCGGGTCAGCAGTTCCATCGTATTTGTTGACCTTACCTAAACCTTTGTAGCCCGGTGGAAATGGAGCTGTTTGAATTTCCTAGCCAAATGGATGAGAGACGCGAGATGTGGGCCCGGCTCGTCCCAAGTGAGCATATCCAGATCCAGGTAGGGCTGCTTGACCGGGCTGGGCGTATCCTGTTTGACCTTAGGGGTATCCTCCAATTCCGGGATAAGCAGGTAGTGATCCTCCAGTTGCGAAATTCCCTGCGCTGGGCCCGGTATAATAGCTCGGGTTAAGTAAGGGAGAGTACCCAGTGAGGGGCTGCATGGCTCGGCTTGTGCCTATACCGTAATGTTAAAACTGAGCTAAACTTGACAGGGCAATGTATCCGGGATATCCTAATTGGTTAACCTCGGGACCAAGGTGGCTAAACTGGCTCAACTGTTGACCTAGGCCGGGCTGACCTATTTGACTCGACTGCGGACCTAGACCAGGCTGCCCTAACTGACTCACTTGCTGTCCTAACATAGGAAAAGGCAAACCCGACATGAAAGGGTAAGTATTGAGCTGAGCGGTAGGAACCATGAAAGGAGCTGGAAAGGTAGGGGTGACCTGGGTATGGGCTAAGGTGGTGTAAACAGGAGGAGCGGTAGAAAGGGTAGGGAGACCAGCTACATAGTTAGAGCCCGAAAAAAGGATGAGCCCCCCCTCCCCCCCCCCCCCCCCCCCGAGTAAGGAGGACATCCCGAAACAGCGACAGACTGGGGGGGAGGCTGGAAATAAAAAAAGGAAGGATCGGCCATGGGATTGAACAGAGCTCCTGGTGGAGGAATAGTAGGAATAGCCTGTGAACCAAGAGGATTCTCCACGTTAACTACATCTGAGATAGTGGTTATAATGTTTGAGACGGGGAGTCCCAAACCGGGAGTAGAGGTGGTGGGAGGGCCAGGATTGATGAGATGAAACAACTGTGGGAACAAACAATAAAATTTTCCTCTTTTGGCTTGTTCTTGCTGAGGGTTGAGAGGCTCCGTGGTGTGAGATATGACAGCGGCGGTGGTAATAGGTGGAACATTGGTGGTGGTAGGAACTACAGTGGCGGTCGGAATGATCGCAACCATAACGGTGAAAGCAGCGGTGGTGCTAGAAGAAGAAGCACCCACTCCCGAACAATCTTGAATTTGCGTCATGGTTTCAACAAATTTCTTTGAATATGGAGAAAATTTGATGAAATAATTTGATCAAACGTTCCCCACAGACGGCGCCAGTTGATGTGACGCAAATTGTCCCTCGATGGATGCTTCTTGTAGCCCAATAAGAATTCTTGTGCGTCAAGGTCCACTTCGGTAGTTGCTAAGTTGAGGAGAAGGGAAGCGGCGCTGGAAACCGGACTGTATGGCTTGGATTCACTCGAATGAAGGGGAAACCGGAGGCTATGGATAATTCGATGACCAATGTAAAAACGCAAGAAAGATGCGGGGCTTTCCCCCCGGTGTAACTCCGACGATCAAGTTAGTATAGTTGAAGAAGATGAACAGTATGCACTAAGAGCTCAAAACGTAAATAGTTGCATACCTCACTAAGTCTTAGGGCTTAGTATTTAGGGCATCTCCAGTAGTTTTTCACTATTCCAGTGACCTCCACCTCTCAGTTCCAATTTCTACAGTAAATTTGCCCCAGCAGAAAACTCTACCTTCCAGTTTTTTAAGAATATTCTTTTTTGATTTCTCCTTACACATAATTTTAAATTCAATTTAATTACTTTTGTACTATTTAAGTTATTTATACAAAAACCCCAACTAATTAGTTTATTTTGCAATTTCATCCAATATGATAAATTCATTTAGTTAAAATTAAACGATAATTATATTAAAATGACAATGAAAAATGATAAAATGCAAACTAAATTAAAAATAGTCCCGACACACGAAATTTAATAATACTAAAAAAACTTACATAATTATTCAGAAAATAAAATTTAAATTACTAAACTAATATTACTAATCCGAGTCGTCTACAGCATTCGAATGACGCTCCCACAAGTGCTCTATAAGTGCGTCGCGAAGCTCAAAGTGAGTATTTCTATCTCGAATTCGTCTATATCGAGCAAGA
This sequence comes from Leptodermis oblonga, assembly GCA_016801395.1. Classification (NCBI taxonomy): domain Eukaryota; kingdom Viridiplantae; phylum Streptophyta; class Magnoliopsida; order Gentianales; family Rubiaceae; genus Leptodermis; species Leptodermis oblonga. The sequence goes on from CM028753.1 coordinate 21,232,455, forward strand.
TACTTTGAAATCGGGTATTTTCATCTTGGCTAGTTTCACCTTCATTTGGGAGATGACCTGTGCTTATCGGTTGGACAATTGGTGCAGAAAGATTACGTTCATCCTCGATTATCATATTGTGCATGATAATGCATGCAGTCATTATATCATGCATCACTTTTTTTTCCCAAAATCGAGATGACTCTCTAATAATATGCCATCGTGACTGTAGCACTCCAAACGCACGCTCAACATCTTTTCTACAAGCCTCCTATTTTTTAGCAAAATACTTCAATTTCGGAGTTTGTGGATCATGAATTGTTTGCACAATCGTACTCCATTTAGGGTATATACCATCAGCTAAATAATAACCCATAGTAAATTCTTTCCCGTTAACAACATAATGAGCCGGAGGTGCAATACCTTGTGTAAGATTGGAAAACAAATGAGATGACTCTAACACATTGATGTCATTATTTGTGCCCGCCATACCAAAAAATGCATGCCATATCCACATATCATAATAGGCAACTGCTTCAAGGATCACAGTTGGTGCTCCGCAACGACCAGCATACTGTCCGGACGATGCTGTTGGACAATTTTTCCACTTCCAATGCATACAATCTAGTCTGCCCAACATTCCTGGAAAACCAAGTTGATGACCAACATAGAGTAGCCTTGCAATGTCATCAGCATTTGGTGCCCGTAGATATTTTTCTGAAAATATTTTATAACAGAACGACAAAATCTTTTCAGGCATTCAATTGAGGTTGACTCACCAAGTTTAAGATATTCATCAAGAGAATCTGTTGATTTGCCGTACGCCAAAAATTGAATTGCTGCTGTCATTTTCTGTAAAGTTGTTAATCCAAGTGTACCCGCTGCATTCTTTTGTTGTTCAAAGTAGTTATCATGATTTTTAACCGCTTCAACGATGCGTAAAAAGAAATCACGGGACATGCGAAATCTTCGGCGAAATGTGTTTCCATTGTAGCATGGATTCTCAACAAAATAATCATTATACAATCTTTCAGCCGCTAAATGACGACCGCGATGGATCGTGATACGACCCAGAATCGAGCCACGTCTCCTTTCACTTCTTTGTTGATGGAGGGAATTCTACACAATGATTTCATTGTTCTGCAACATTTATATACAACCACGTCATCTTCATCAGACTCACTAGATGTGAACATAGCATCATATTCTTCTGAAGATGGATATGAGTTTGAAATTGCCACCTCAGATGACGATGCTCTAAAGTTGAAATTCATTTTTATGAAGTATCGAAATATGTAGAGTAAAAAAGCAACAATGCTTACAAAATGAAAAGTAGGGAAATGATGGAATGCCTATTGTGCCAAAGCATTGTGTTATTTATAAATAGTATACATATGAGAATAACAATAATGTCATATGGTCAATAGTCAAGGGGTGACAATTTCTACAAGAGTAGTCATAAAAGTATGACTACTCTTTGTATGTGAAGACAAGACTACTCAATGACGAAAAATTGAGTAGTCATAAAAGTATAGACAAATTTACACAAGAATAGGGATAGACATAAATACAAGTCTTGCATGTTAAGATAATTTTTACAAGAGTAGTCATAAAAGTATGACTACTCTTTGCATGTGAAGACAAGACTACTCAATGACGAAAAATTGAGTAGTCATAAAAGTATAGACAAATTTACACAAGAATAGGGATAGACATAAATACAAGTCTTGCATGTGAAGATAATTTTTACAAGAGTAGTCATAAAAGTATGACTACTCTTTGCATGTGAAGACAAGACTACTCAATGACGAAAAATTGAGTAGTCATAAAAGTATAGACAAATTTACACAAGAATAGGGATAGACATAAATACAAGTCTTGCATGTTAAGATAATTTTTACAAGAGTAGTCATAAAAGTATGACTACTCTTTGCATGTGAAGACAAGACTACTCAATGACGAAAAATTGAGTAGTCATAAAAGTATAGACAAATTTACACAAGAATAGGGATAGACATAAATACAAGTCTTGCATGTGAAGATAATTTTTACAAGAGTAGTCATAAAAGTATGACTACTCTTTGCATGTGAAGACAAGACTACTCAATGACGGAAAATTGACCACCCATGCATGTGAAGACAAGACTACTCAATGACGGAAAATTGACTACCCATGCATGTGAAGATAAGACTACTCAATGACGGAAAATTGACCACCCTTGCATGTGTAGACAAATTTACACAAGACTAGTGATGAACTCTCATCTATAAAAAATCGAGCTTGAATGAATGGAAGACAAGCAGTTCTACATTTTACCTTCAAACACTAAACTTTTTGTGAGAGAAAATGTCTACATTCTATAGTCCAGAAGAAGATGTGATATTGTGCAAAGCATACATGGAAATATCACAAGATCTTATCATAGGACGAAACCAACCAACTGATAATTTTTGGTTTTGTGTGGCAGCAAAATACAACTGCCATCTTGTGGATACAATGGAACCTCGTACTCATAGATCGTCCCAATCTCGCATGGGGAAGATTTCTACTGCTGTGCGAAAATTGAAAGCTTGTCTCCGTAATGTGGAAAATATGAATCCTAGCGGTGCTTGTGATGAAGATATTGTAAGTACATTGTATGTTATTTTATGTTTTTCGAAAATCTTTATGTTCAACTAATTCGTACATACTGATATTTAACTTTTTTGCAGATGAAAAAAGCAAAGATTTTACTGAAACAAGACAAAAATTACCACTCTGGTTTCAAATTCGACCACGTGTGGGATATTTTGAAAGATTTTGAGAAATTTCAAAATGATTTCGGGGGTACATCAAGGAAATCTCGTATGAATCAAATGAATGATATATCGTCAGACACTGATAATCCTTCTCCTAAGTCTCCATTGTCAACAACTTCTGGTTTGGATTCTTTTTCCATAAGTTTAGGTGATAGTTCTAAAGGTTCAGCGTCTAAACGTCCAATGGGGAATAAAAAAGCAAAGGAAAAGAGACGAACCGGTGGCCAATCTTTATCTATCCGTGATGAAGTCAAGGAGGCAAATCAACCTCTCATTGAACTGATGGCGTCAAAAAAAGCAAAGAAGGAAGAGCAACGTTAAATTTATTTGGATTTGAAAAAACAAACACGGGAGGATGCAATAATGGCAATAAATTTGCAAAATATTACCGACCCCAATTATTATGCGTATGTTCAGCTTCAACAGACACAAATTATGGCAAGAATATCGCAGCAAAATTTTACCCCACATCCACATTCCGAAAATGAAAATCTCGCGGGTACTTTCGGCAATTTAGGTGGATCCGGGAACGACATACCAGATTATTGATTATGTTAAGAACTATTACACGTTATTGTTGTGTGTTTATGTGTCTTTTTAATTTGTATTTTAATCTTCTTTACTTTTATGTAATGTCTTTTTATTTTATATTTTATGTAATGTCTTTTCATATTATGTATTTTTTAATATAGGGTAATTTTATAAATATGAATGCTTGAATTACTATATTTTTAATTTTGAAACTTTTAAAGTGCGTTTTTCATAATTATATTATGCAAAATTTTTAAATTTTCTTTATAATTAAGTAGAGTTGACTACAATTATTTATATTTTAATCACATATAAAATAACAAGTAAATAAATTAAACTCTTAAATTTATAATAACAACAAAGTTTGTTTTTTAATTAATTAATGGGTTCAAATAATAGATAAAAGTAAATTTAGGGATTAAACTGTAAATAAAAAAAATAATAATAAATTAAAAAAAAATAAGTGAAGTTGTGAACAGTGGACCTCGGCTCCCCGAGGTCCACTGTTCATGCCTCTGCGTAAAACGCAGAGGTGGAGGTGGGCTGGAAGCCCACCTCCAAAATTTAACTCTCCAGCAGCGTTTACCTTCGCTGCTGGAGATGCTCTTATATCAAGACTCGGTCATGCCCATTGAACCTTCATGATTTGCACTTTCACCTGCTCCCCTCTATTTTCCATTACGTGCACGCCTTATGCCATCATGACCTGATCTCATGACCTCTTTTCTCTCGAAGATCTGGAAAATCCCTGTATATGTTCAAAATATATACATAATCCTATAATGATTTCTACCTACTATGTCAGAGTAACATCTCAGTCCGACTTAACTTTCTTAGCTCGGTTAGAATGATTATTATGATATGTATGAAAAAAACTAATAAGGCGTACTGAAACTATTGACCGACCTAAGCTCTTGACCGATCTAATCTTTGGTTCGGTTTTAAGAAACTATCCGACCTGAGTATGATTTCAGACATTTTAAGCATCTTTTTATCCTTACTGTTCATCTTTTCTTTAGTTGATTGGGCCAGGCCCAATGAAAGTTCAATTTTACGCACGCCACGTTCAATTGTTTTTCTATTGATAATTGCATCTTTGTATTATTGCAGATGGCAGAGACAGATAAAAAATTAAAATTAAAATTCGGCAAAAGCAAAAAGGATGGCAATTTGCAAATTGTTGGAGACAATGAGGAAACACACTCCTCCTCTGAGGGAATAGTTGGCCGTATCCTTCCCATTGCATTTGAGCATCAGAGAAGGGTGCTAGATAGAGTGCAAGGTTCTTCTCGGATGTTAAATGCGGAGGGGGCAAGTAATGTTTATTACGGTGAAACCGAATTTGCACCGCGATTCATTGGAAATGCGGAGGAGGCGGAAGCTAGGGAAAATGCTGAACGATTTGAAAGGGAAATGTCTCAGTCACAGGGGTATATGGAAGGGAATTCGGGGCGGTTGGAGGATGAAAACGAATGGGCAAATGTACCCAACCAACCAAGGAGGAGTGGAAAAGGCAAACAATTAATGGGCTTCGAACGTAGGTCAGTGTCAGTGTCAGGGAGCGATAGTCGATGTAAGGCATACCGGACTCTAAATGGTCCGATTGACGGTGGACCTTTAGATCTAGAGTTGTTACAGAGGTTTAAGGGTCATGATGCCTACTACATATGGCATGGACAGGTATCGTATTATGCTTTATTACTTATTGTGAAATATGTTTTATTTATTGTTTAGATTTATGCTTAATAAATTGGTGCCTGAAATGTTTTAATTTATTTTTTAAATTATGTTGGAACGTGATATATTGAGGTGCCATAATGAGTACAAGCGGCTGCTAAGGTGCGATTTAGCCGAGGGGGAAATGAAAAGAATAGTGGAACAGTCCGATTTGGCACATTTGGGATTGTGCATGCATGCAGAGTTAGACTCTGCACTCCTCAGTGCCTTTGTTAAGAGATAGCATCCGAAAACTAATTCATTCCACATGCCTTTCGAAGAGATGAGCATCACTCTCCACGATGTGGCCTACATATTGGGAATTTCGATTGTCAGATATACCATTAGTGGAAAAATTAGGCTGGCAGAAATGCAGGCACTGCTTTTAGACAAGCTGGGGATAGAGGCAAACCATTATGGGAAGCGAGATTTTGCAAGTGTGAAAATGTCCCTACTTCAAGACCATTGTGTCAGTGGACAGGTGGACCCTGCCAATTCTACCGCATGGTATTTGTTGTGGTTAGTTGGAAACACCCTGTTCGTGGATAAGAAAAAAAACTCTTGTTACTGGGCATTTCCTGCCTTTCCTCCGCGATGTAAATGGCATAAGGGGACTTGCTTGGGGGGCAGCTTGCTTGGCGAACTTATATCGCAATCTTGGTAGGGCCTCTAGGATGGACGGTGCTCAGTTAGGAGGGTGTCTGACATTATTGCATGTTTGTAGGAATCATTTATAAATTAGTTTAATGATGCATAATGGTTCATTAAATTCACTAAATTTTTTATTTTTTACTATTTTCTTATGCTTAATAGAGCTGGATATACGAATACCTTCCTACATTTAGTCCTCCAAAGATGAGATCCTGGGATGTCAACTCGCCTGCTGCAATGAAGTGGCACATCGCAACTGGCAAGAAGCATGAGCCTAGATGGGATGTGGTGTCATACCGAAGCACACTTGATGGATTGAAACCTGAGGAGGTAATATTTCTATATCATTTAAATGTCTACAGGTTTTTTTAGTATAATATCCGATTTGGTCGATTAACCACTGACTTGCTTTCAAATGAACTAGGTAAATTGGCTTTCTTTTGGGCCAAATCCTGCAAGGTTATATCCAATAACAGTGTACAAGAGGTCTTATTTATTGCCCTGCAATTATAGAGCCCTATATGCCTAATCGGTTCTTGCGAAAGTTTGGATACACGCAGTCGATCCCTTAGAGAGTTTTAGCTCCAAAAAACTGTTACAGAGGCCCTGAAATTCTTAAGTATTCATGCCACTACGAGCCGGATTATATGGCATGGCAACTGTACAACATGATGTTGTTAAATGGGATGCAGAGGGTTTAGTGGGCCGATCAGTCGTGCCCTGAGTACCTCGACTACTTCCTGACGCGATCGCACGTTCGTGTTAGTCCCGACAACATGGAAGTGGAAGATACACCGGACCCAGACATCTATCAGCGGTTGTGATAAGTACATGTGATTTATGCTTACTTCTGTCCATTAGTTATATTTTTTATTTCACTGTTTATTTACTATACTTGTATTTTTCTTCCAAATGCAGCATTTGCAATATTCAGTAAGTAGAATGGTTCTAGCTCATCCCCGGACAAGGTATTCCGTACCCAGTGAGGTGAGGGAGAGGGCCATAGATAAGGCGGCTCTCCATTTGGAGGATTTGATGCCGGCACTAGAAGAACTTGCAGCAAGGTCACCTGTGCAAGATTATTGACTCTTATTTTCAATAATATTGTGAAAAATTACTGAATAACCCCTTGTAAATTATTGAGATTTATTATATTCGATTTTTGATGCAGTGTATGAATTAATATCCCATTCGTGATGTTATCTATGTATTGTACATGTTTCTCAGTAATGTTAAAATTCATTACATATAAAACAAAAAACCAAAAAACTTATATTGGGAACGTAAAATCAATAATAAATGGCAACTTCAGTTGTGTACGTAATAACACGTGAAAACAGTGGCGAAAACAGTGGCATTACAGAATATCTAATACTAACACTCAACAGTAGATTTATCTCTTAAATCTTCAAATCAGGGTTTCAAATGAGATTTTCAACTCTTCATTTGTCCTGAAGCTCTGCTTCTCCACGTCGGATAGACTGGGGTAACATGACATTCCTTGTCGTTAACAAAGCAATGAAATGATTTTGGAAGACATGCCCCATATTGATGAAACTACTCGGATCATTAGAGACGCCGCCCCATGCCACTGAAGTGGAAGGAAAGTATTACTCTGCTGGACATATAATATAACAATCCTCTGGTACTTCGTGGCGACAAGTAATCCAAAAAGATGAGAATCAAACCAAAATTCATATGTAGTCGGAGCTACATGACAGTCTACCACGCTGCATGCTAAGTCGTAATCGACTGGGCCAAGAACATGGAGCCAGAAAGTAGCTTCATCGTGCAGTTCTTGTAACAGTTCAGCCCACACTTGCGATCATTGCTCCGCATCTTTATTGTGTACGAAATTAGAAATAACTCTAACACCACAATGGCCATCGGCCTCTACATTGACGTGATCGGTAACATAGTCAAACACGAACTGCTTCAGAAATATGGGAAGGTCGAAAGGCTTCAAAGTCTTTTTTCTCCTCTGCCCTCCTATGGATCTCTGCCTGCGATTATAAATCATATTAAATTTAGTACATCGATATGTAATTAAACACAATGATCGGTACATGAAAAGTAATATTTGTACCTCATTATATTTCATTCTTTTCGGCATGCTCATACCCTGATAGATCTCGTTGGATAGGATTGTGTCTCGGTCATCCCCTGTGTGGCCTACTTACCGGATTAGCTAGATCAACAGTTTTCGGATAAAGCGTCGCATGCATGGCACCCATCACCTTGTATATATTAACACTTGGACGCGTCAATACATCAACAAACATGTCATGCAGTCGCCCTTTAGCGAATTGCCTCGCCTCCTCATTGTTGGGAATATCATTATCTCCCAAATGCAGCGTCTTCCAGAAGGCGTCCATATCGACAAGATTAATTGGCCGGTATGCTCACACCAACTGTTGCATCTCACATGCACACGGCAGGCCGCAACTAGTTCGAAGTTCGCAACCACACAGCTCACCATCTTCCCCGAAAAGGCCAATTCTTTTTTAATATTCTTCTTCTACCATTGTAATACCAGCGAAAGACAGTATACAGTTCAACCTACTGTACAGTAAGTAGTTGCTCTTCCGGTATGTTTTGCTACTAGAAGACTCCATTGCTGTCCGAATTTTATCAAATTGCTCCTTTATCATAATATTAATTCCTTGAAAAATACCTGTAAATGCCTTTCTATTCGTCCCAATTGCCTTATTCAACTGTGCATTTGCATTCTCGACCCTAAAAGCCAATTAACATTGAAAATTAAACTTTCATAGAAATCATTATATAAAGTATCATGTAATTATACAGTATACAAACTATAAATTAAAGCTATAAGTAACTTACATGTTCGTTGTGCATCCTCCGTAATGCTTTATATATTTCGTCCAACAAGATACAAACTTGTCCTTGTGGGGATTCAACCATGTATTTTTCAAGTATGGAATCACATTTCTGAATTTAGATTTACCTCCATATTTAGTATCAATGAAATCCACAGCTTCCATGAACTGTTCATATGTGAAGACTTTCACCACGTGCCCCCAACGATATAGAAACACATCCGTTGTAGTTTTGTCGTTGTCGGCCTCTAGTACATGTTTCTTTACATCCATTTCAATGTATCTCTTGCACAGTAGTTGGCTAGCCCATGGGAATACATTATGCACAGCGTTCATTAAAGCAGTCTCTCGATTAGCCATGACAACATGTGGGTATTTTTCGCCATCAAATAACTGTCTCAATTGAGTCATGGCCTCTAGAAATAGCTCGGGAAAGTCTCATCCATCATGAAAATGAAAGCAATATGAATAAACTAAGCTGTGAGTACATGAGCCACTATCTGCAGTAGAGGCATGTCATACCTGTTTGTTTTACACGTCGTATCCATAAATAAAACGTACGGAAACAAACCAAGTAGATAAGGCTCCTTCTTGTGGGCAAAGAACACGTGCCCAACTGCATAACTCTCCTCTTCCACTGTGTGCGCATATACGTATTCGTGATCATGCAAAAGTTTGAAAAAATACTACACGGTAGTCAAATCTCCCCTCGCCTTCCTTATAATTTTTGCTGATTCATGATACACCTGTCTTATGTGCCTGACATTTTGCGGATCAGCCAATCGCAACTGGACCAACATATGCTTCGGCCTGATGTTAATACTTGACATTTCTGCAATCTTCTGCTTCTCCGATTCTATTAACCATGAGTACACTGAATGCCAATTCTGAACTTCTTGTAATTCATGATTGTGCTTACCGTTTTTGGCCTCTAACTTCCAATTTTCCCAAGCAATTTATCGTCCTAGAAGGTGAAATGGACATTTTGTCAATTTGTTGCTTGTATTGTTCCGCCTGCTTTTCCCTTCGGGTAGGGGTGGCTTATCTCTAACTTTTCCTGATATATTGCACCCTATCTCAACTTGTCATTTTCTCCCTCTTGTAAGGAAAATCCCCAATATTTTGAAAGAGGAAGTAATTTTTGTAGTCATATTGTTTTCGGCTGCTTTAGTTTTAACCCATACAAGCAAATCTTCCCTACCTCTGAACTCTTCGTCTGTCTGAAATACATCTGTGTGGCAAGCAAATATGTCATCCCTCTCAATACGGATATCCTGTTAGTACAAAAAGATGGGTGAGCATACTTAACCCTAAACCCTAAAATTTAGCTGGAACCATCAAATTTTGGAAAAATCTCGTCCCCAAGGGGCGAGATTGTGACAAAATTTTGCTATGCATAGGAGAGGGAGATTTCGGAAATCACCCCCCTAGGGGGCGTGATTTTCTTCAAAAATCCCGCTGCCTGTGGGTAGGATTTTGGAAGAAAATACCACCCCCTATGGGAGGGATTTTCAAAAATCCCGCCCACAGGGGGCGGGATTCTGGAATTTTTTTTTTTTTGCAACGGTGAGATTTTTGTCAAAATCTTGCCCATTTTGGGGTTTTTTTTGCCAAAATCTCAGCCTCGACATGGTTTTTTTTTGTTAACAAACAAACTTTACATAAAAAAAATAAATAGATTGTTTACTTACCGTGTAATATGGATCGTCCTCGTGACTACCGGCCATATTTAGATACACATGTGAGTGAAAAATGAATGAGTGTAAATAGGTAGAGTGTAAATGGAAAAACTGGAAACAAGAGAGGATTGAACTAAGGAGGCAGATGATTGCAGGAAAATGTTGCTGCAATGCATAGGATTTATAGTAAAAAAAAAAAAAATTTTAATACCCAAGGGTATAATAGACTATTCACAGGAAAATGTTTCTGTGAATAGTAAAAATGTTCCTGCAAATAATATGCCCCTATTTTAATTGTTTCCTTCGTAGGCCAATAGACCTGGTTTTTTGAGGCATTATGTAGTCAAACCTAAAGATCCTACCATATATAGAGACAAATCCTTTTCATTTTCTTAACTCTTGTTTTTATTCCCATTTTGCTACTTGCTTTTTGTAGCTATTCTTATGAAGAGTTTTCATCTCCAATCGGCACTTTGAAATGTAATTTCCCTGATTATGGAAACTGTACAGCAGTGTTTAATTGTAGAAGAAAAAATAGCCGGAAACACCATCTCTAAATAAACTAGACGTCGACACCGTGCGCTTGCACGGTGATTGCCCAATAATATTATGTGATAATATGAAATTTTGTTAAAACAAAGTACAAAAATGAATAGCAATTTATTTACTATAAAAATATTGTGTTAGAAATGATATACACTTGTTAAATATCAAACAAATATTTACTAAAAACCCTCTTGTTCTTTAAAAACTACAAAGAACCCCCCCCCCCCCCCCCGGTGGTTTTTAAAATGATACATGAAACCCCCTTGTAGTTTCTAAAATTTTAAAGAACAAGCATCAAAAAATATTCAAAACCCCCTTGTGCTTTCAAATGTGTGAGGAGGTTTTTGGTAATTTTTAAAAATCACAGGGGGTTATTTGTAGTTTTTAAAACACAAGGGGATTTTTGGTATACTTTTGAAATCACAAGGGGATCATTTGTAGCTTTTTAAATCATAGGGGGGTCATCTGAAAGTTTCTCAAACCACAAGGGGGTTATGAGGTATTTACCCAAATATTTAAAACTTTTTCAAAAATATATAATTGGCACACTTATAATATTTTTGTTTGTGTGTGTATCTACAAAATTTGAACTTATTAGATATGTATTAGGTATATTGAGTATGAAATAAAACCACATAATTATTTTTCATGAGGTACAGTCTAACATAATAGAATCTGAAAACAAAAATATTTTTTCATGAGAAAAGAAGCATACATGATATCCACATATGAATTTTTTTTTTTGTTTTTTTTGAATAAAGGATCTAGGGATTTTTTGCAATGGTTGCCCTTTGGTCTCAACTTCACAAGAAGCAAGTTTATTTGTATTTTTGAACTTTGTCTACGGTCTTTATAGCTCACAAACACTGAAAGTGATTTCTTGATAGGCTCCTCCTTCTGGGTATTTTAAAGAATATATATAATGATAAATGACTAAATGTGGAGTGCTTTGACTTAGTTGCTCTCTTTCGATGTTTGGACACGAAATTTGTAAAGGATATGATGTATATACTGAGCTAGATATTATCTTTATATCTACTAATTTCACATAAGAAAACATCATACATCTTCTATGCCGTAAAAAAACAGAGGAGAAAAATAAGAATAAGCAACACCAAGTATGATTTCATTAATTTTAGGCATGCAAAAAAATACAAATTGATCAGTATAGGGCATGTTCTTTATGTTAGGTTTGAAACAATGTTGAAACTTGGTTTTGGAAAAACTTGGTTCTTTAGCATCATCAAACCACACTACAAATGAAATCAACACCCATCTCAAGATGAACGCATGTAAACTAACTTTAGTTCCAAACTTTTATAAATAATCATGTACGAAAATTGCTTGAAGAACACAATTTAAAGGAAGAGGGAAAAAAAAAAGAAAGAAAGAAGAACACTAACCACTTGTTTTGATAAGGTGATTCATGAGATCTCTGGAGTATGAGTTGGGGAATTTGATCTGATTGTGGCAACTTTTTCAAGTGAAAATTCAGATATCTACCGAGAAGCATTTTTCTTCGTAAAACTATAAGTTCCTAGTGCATATATGAATTTCCGCATGACCTTTGTCCCTAATGCGCTCTTAGAATCACCTTATCGTTTTTTTTTTCTTTTGAGCCAATGCTATGCTAACATGTCTTTCTTTTTTTTTTCATTCTAATATACTGATATTTTTGTTGTTTTAGACTTAACAAAGCAAACGTATAAGGAAGTAAAGAACTGGGACTGGAAGTGTCTCATGAGGCATTAATCAATAAATTAAAGATGATGAATAAATTAAGTGTGAGTTTGGTATCTGTGTGAAAAAGATTTCGTGATATTAGATACAAATGAAGGCCAAGGTGTTCGACAGTCCAAGATTAATAAAGCTAATTATATAGGGACATAAAAGAGGAAAATTTAATATAATAATGAAATGGGTAAGTTTTGAAACTTGTGCAGATGAAAGGAAAGGGCATGTTAAATGTTAAGGTATGATTAAATATATGATTTATTAACAATTCACAATAAATACAAATAAAATTTTCATTTTCCACAACTGATCAAGGAAAGAATACAGTGAAATATTAGTAATTATAACTTTTATTCAAGTAGCAACCAAGTGGCAAGTAATATTAAGGAGTAGATGATGTGGCAGCTAAGTGGCAATAAATTACATTAAATAATAGGCTTACGTGGCAGCCAAGTGGCAAGTTGAGATGAATCTTATGTTAGTTTCTATTATATAGGGTAGATATGAACCTTTATATTACAAAATAAGAAAATTTATGTTATTTATTAATATATATATATAATAAGTATATATAATATGATAATATTTAATAATAAAATAATTGAATATATATATATATACACACACATAAATCTCAATATATTGTACATATAAATGTATATTAAAAACACCACTGTATTTTGAATTGTATTGAATTACTCTCAGTGAGTGATATTTAATGTTGGAAAATACTATAGTCGTTTCACGGTACTATTATGATAATATATCTCCATACTTATTATTGTAGTTACTAGTTAGATCAACCCCTACATCTTCCACTATTCTTTAATCGCCCTAATCATTTCATACAACTCGAGTTTTGTAATTATTATATTATGTAAGCCTATAGATAGATGCTTGAAGAAAGAAAAAATTGATGAAAAAGAGAGAAAAATTCCTACTACTATTTCCTTTATAATATATTGTTAGTATTTTATTTTTATATTCTACATGTTTCTATAAAATAAAAATAAAAAATTGGAACAGCCAATTAAGTAGCTGCGAGACATAATGACCCTCTATTAATTCTAAAATTGAAAGATTGGCCAGAGGGGACGTAGTGAGCCTTACTTTGATGTGCAAAATGCAAAATGCAGATGATGCGATTAATGGAAAATTACAATTTTACTATCTTGAGGTTAGGAACTGAATCCCGGTCTAATCTAACTAGGCCCTTGATGTTGGAGGGCAGAGTGGAAGGTGTATAAGGATGATGCTCTATTGCTGCTTGCTTGATTTGCGAGTGCATCTGCTATTGAATTTGCTTGCCTATAAATATGGTATATAGGCCATGCATGTGCATCGACAATATTCCATATTGATCGGAAAGAGGCCACATGTTGCCAAGGGATTTTGAAGATACGCCGAACCATTTGTACAAGTACCAGAGAGTCAGATTCAATGGTAACCCGCCGTTCACCAAGGGTAACACATGCGCGTAGGCCACGGAGAAGTGCCAAGCATTCTGCTTCAAAATTGGTGCCATAACCCAGAAAAATCTGTCCAGCTGTCAACACTGTCCCCTTCCTCTTCGAATGATAAATCCTGCCCCAATGTATCTGAGATTACCCAAGGCAGAGCCATCTACATTCAGTTTAATCCCTTGTATTGGAGGTTCCCATGTAACTTGGATTACCCTTGTTTGCCTCGGTGCTTTCAGAAAAGGAACAAACTTCTTGCTGACCCAGAAGGTTTCCTCTTCTCAACTGCCTGAGAGTGGAAATGCCTGCAAAATGGAGAGAAATAGTTGTTGTACCTCTCAGATGATGTGCGGATAAGAAGGCAGAACCCCTTCATGATGCTTACGATTTCGTACTTTCCATAGTGTCCAAAGTATGATACCTGGGAGCAATCGAACCAAGTCCTGCATGACCTTAGATCTTGCTCAAAATGACCAATAAAAGGAATAACTGTCCCAGACGGTCTCCTAGTTCTGCGAAGGCAGTCCCAGTGCTCGCTCCAAAATTTTCCAAACATTTCCAGGCGTAGAGCAATCATTAAAGGAGTGGTGTAGACCTACTTGGTTAGCTTGGCAAAAACTACATTGCGAAGGTAGGTTAAACCCAAAGTCCATGAGAATGTCATCCAAGGGGAGCAGCCGATTGAGCACACGCCATAGAAATATTTTAATCTTTGGGGGCAGATGAGATGCCCAAAACATTTGAAAGGAAGGAAAAAGCCGACGGCGAGGCCTGATCAAATCATAGGCACTTTTAACAGAAAAGTCTCCATCAACATCATGTGTCCAGATCAAGCTATCCAGTTGTGTATTGAAAACAATTACTGGGCCTAATTGCTGAGATAATTCTGGTGGGAAACCCCCTCCAAATTCTGCAAGATAAATCTGCTTGTTTGCATTAAAATTCTCGGACCTGCAAAATCTGGATAAGGGAGTAAACCTCCATCCCATAAATCTGTCAGCTGCTCATGCCCCGATCAATTAGCATTCCAAAAACTGCAATCTCCCACCCCTATCAGAATTTTGGAATTTATCAATGCAATTGGATCCATTTGTGCGATACGTTTCCAAGTGTGTGAATTTCGCCTATGCTCAGGTAGTGACCACATAAATGCTGACCATAAAGTTCGTCCATTCTACAACTTCCACCAGATTTTGAAGGCAAAGCTATCCACTATGGTTTCAATTTTTTGGATTCTCAGTCCATTTTCTTCTGTCGAAAATGTTAGTTTATTCCAAGCTCTCCAGTGTTTCCTTTTTCCCATCTGAGATTCTCCCCAATAGAAATCAGTAAAAATTCCTTCTAAACATTTCATTGTGCCCTTGGGAGGTTTAAGAACTGTCCAAATATGCAGTGGAATTGATGCTAAAACCGAGTTAATTAAAACAATGCCACCTGCCTGGGAGAGCCACTTGTTTGCCCAACTAGATAATCTGGCTAGGACTGCATCCATCCCTGACTGAAAATAAGATTTCTTAAGGTGCCCTTCGAAAATTGTACAAAAGGGAACCTGCAAGCACTCATATTTGTAATTTACCCAACCTGATCTCCGACTCTCTGAGTAGCCCTTTTGGCAATATAATAAGAGCTTTTAGAGCAAATAATTTTCTGGCCCGTTGCCCTTTCTTAAACCCCCAAAAAAATAATGACAGTGCGTAAGTTCCTCCTTGTAGCATGATGAAATACTACTGTATCATCGGCATAACTCAAATGTGATATCACTTTTGTCCCCTGCGAAAGTCCATAGTGCAGCAAATGTTGTTCGGCGAAGAGTTTATTTAGGCCTCATGTAAATATCTCTGCCACCAAGATAAAAAGGAAAGGGGAAAGAGGGTCCCCCTGTTTAACACCTCTAGTTGCTTTGAAAAATCCCTTGGGGGAACCATTAATTAAAACTGAGAATAGCTTGAGGCAAGATTACCAAGCAATAATTTCATAAACCTTCCGTGGAACCCAAATCGAAGCAGTAGACTATTAAGGAAAGGCCATAACACTCTGTCGAAATCTTTTATCATATCG
The DNA here is from genome assembly GCA_016801395.1 of Leptodermis oblonga. Taxonomy (NCBI): domain Eukaryota; kingdom Viridiplantae; phylum Streptophyta; class Magnoliopsida; order Gentianales; family Rubiaceae; genus Leptodermis; species Leptodermis oblonga. The sequence goes on from CM028753.1 coordinate 21,248,448, forward strand.
AGTTTGAGAATGAGATTGTGGCCGAGAACTTTCTTATCCAAAAAACCAAACAAGCTCTTACATCAATAACACGTTGTCCGCTAACTCTCACCCAGCAATAAAGGCAGACTGTTCTTCAGAAATAAGGCAAGGCATAATAGTGTAGCATCAATAATTTTGGAAAAAAAAACTTGTTAAGAAAATTACATAGGCCGATAGGCCTATAATCCGCAAATGAAGAAGGGCACTGTTTTTTGGGCAGCAATGCAATCTCAACACTTGCAATGGCTCTCGGTATTGGTACTCCAATGAGAAATTCCTGGGCTTCTGCAAGTAAATCTCCACAAATAACCTCCCAACAAGCCCGGAAAAAATAACTTATAAAGCCATCACTTCCTAAAGCACTATCTGGATCCATTCCAAAAATCACATATCACAACTCCTCAAGGTCCATGGCTTTAAGCAAGGCATCATTGTCATCTGGATTTAGAATTTTTGGGATGCATTCCAAAAGACAAGATGCAGCCGAACCATCAATATCCCCATTCTCCGCCTTTAAAAGCTCTGAAAAAACCTTTCGCCTTCCAAACCAATCTGCTCCAGATCGTTCAACCAGTTCCCATGCAGATCTTGGATTTTAAAAATCCCCTGTTAGAGTGCTTAGCTGCCACCGATTTGTGAAAAAAAGTTGTATTCGCATCTCCTTTGAGCCATCTTATTCTGAATTTCTATTTCTAGAAAATCTCCCTTCCTGCTAGCCTTTCAGAAGTTATGCCTTTGCTTTATTTAATTCTACCAAGTCATCATCACTACCTGAAGCATCAAACTGAGTTTCTAAATTCTGCACTTGGGCTTCTGCCTTCCGCTCATTGTCCTGGACATTTCCAAAATGTTCCTTGTTCCAACCCTGGAGACAAACTTTAAGCCGTCTGAGTTTCAACGAGAAGGCAAGTATACCATATGCCTCCACTGGCTTCTCCCAATCTGTTTTAACCACCTTTACAAAGTTTGCCCGCTTAAGCCACATTTCCTGAAATCTAAATGCCTTTGGGACTGAATTAACAGGAAATTTAATCTCAAAAAATAGAGGACAATGATTCGATGTTGTACGATTCAAGATCTGTAAAGAGCTGTTCGGAAAAGAAGATAGCCATTGTTCATCTGCCAACCCCCTATGGAGTCGTTTCCAGACTCTGCCATTTTGGCGGACACCTGTCCATGTGACAATACTACCAACGGTCGAAATATCCCCAACCTCAGCCTCTGTAGTAAAGTCAATAAAATCCTGCATATCATTCGGGTTTGGTGCTCCTCTTCCCACATATTCTTCAGACGACAAAATTACATTAAAATCACCTAGTAGCACTTTTGGTCCATTTGGCAGCTCCAACAAAGACTACCACAAAGGCAGATGGGATACCCGAGATTGTAAGGCATATACAAAAATACAGGCCCATGCATTCGGTAGCCCTGGATGAGTTGTATGAAAGGCAACAAATTGTTCATGATCTGTCAATAAGTTCAAACTGTAGCCCCCTTTCCAGAAAATCGATATTTTCCTAACAGAATTTGCAAAACAGTTATCATATCCAAACAAATGTTTAAAAGCATCAATTTCATCATTGGCTATCATAGGCTCTAATAAAACCAGTAAAGCAATTCTATGATAGTAAATTAATTGTTGAACTCGCCGTTGTGATGAGCAGCTTCGGATCCTCTAACATTCCAAATTAGAAAGTTTTAATTCATTTATCAGAATACGGTAAAGAGCGGGTTGCTGACCTGGTGATCGTCTTTATTTTGGGGTAGACTGTATAAGACCTCTTTTGTTTGGGTGGAGGTTCGAGCGTCTACGTGTTGGGTGGCAGCAGCGATTGCAGCCCCCGATGGAAATTCTCCAAATCTTGAACATGAAATTCCCGTGGGGGGAGGGAAGTGTCTTATGTTCCTCCGTCAGATCGGACCTCCCTAGCACCAGTCTCTGGGGGTTTCTGCCTTGTCCCTGTTAACGAGCCATGGTAAGGCTTGGGGGATTCAGACAAAGAATCAAGAAGTTGTTTCTCCGGTGTAGATAGCTTTGAGAGTTGAGTTTGTGGGGGTTCCTCCATTATGATTTCTTCTAGCTCCTCCTCTGAGTCAGCAAGGTCTTAAAAGAATCAGAGATTCCGATGGGATTTATGATTTATGTCATTGCAACCTGAGGGGTCGGTATATCTTTTTCTAGGCGTTCCTCCGAAGATTTAGCAGGGGATGGGTAATAATCCACTCGTTTAGCAGTGGAATAAACATGCTCTAGAGGTGAGAATTCCGCTTGTGGGGGCACTGATTTTTCTTTGACATTGACAGCAATCAGAATTTGGCCTTTTTCAGAAGGGTTGAGGCCCGATCTTACGGAAGCATCATCAATCATTTTGGCTATTTCAGGGGCTATAATTTGGGTCTTCTCTTTCCATTTCCCTTGTGGGCATTTCAAAATTTTGGGTGGGTTTGGTGACCATTTTTTAGCCGCCGAGTAGGGCTGTCCATGGTGACATTCTGATTTGTTATGGCCCATCTTGTTACACTTGCGGCATTATTTGGGGAGGCCTTCATATTCTATCGAAATCCACATATTCTTGGTGAGGGATCCAAGTCAAATTCTAGAGGGGGAGATTGAATCAAGTCTGTTTCTGCACAAATCTTGATTGCTGAAGGTCGGGTAAGGGATTTCGTCGTTGCATCAACCTTCAGGAATTTCCTGATTTGGTTTTCGATTGCAACTGGGGCTTGTTCATTGTAGTAAAAAGTGGGGACCTGTCTCTAGGTGAACCACACCGGAGCTATGGAAGGTTCAACATGTAGATCAAAAAGAGGCGTCCACTTGAAGACCCTCATCGTATAACTTGCGAAATTCCACACCTAACGAATCCAACAACGTTGATAGTCCACATCCAATTCGAATCTGATCAGGACATGGCAAAAGTCCATCAACCCAATATCATATTTCCCAAGAAATCCAGCTGATTCAAAGGCATCTCGCAAATCTGCCATGCAAGGGCGGCCCTTAGAGAATTTTCCGACCAGAGCAAGATTGAAAGGTTCTGAAAGCTTCTTGATGTCTTCCACGGGATATGATTTTGATTGATGCATCTAGCAAATGGTCACATATATGTTTATTATTAATTCGCAACCTGGCGTTTGCGAAATTACTAGCAGAAATAATTCGATTACGAACTCATTTTTCAATTTATAATATTAACGTAATTTGCCTTAATAATGATGTTGAATTTACTCCTGAATCTTTTAATGATTATTGTATATCTATTGGGATAAGTGTTCAACATCTTGCTATTCATATTCATACACAAAACAGTCTAGAAGAATTGTTTATTAAGTGCATTCAATTAATTGTACTGCCATTGCTTTTAAGGACTAAACTCCCAATATCTTCTTGGGGGTACGCTATTTTGTATGTTACGGCATTAGTTTGCATTAGGCAATCTAATTGTAATGAATTTTCTCCCCAACAAATGGTTTTTGGTCAGTAACCAAATATATCTCATCTTAGAATTTATGATGTGCATTTTATGTTCCAATTGCTCCACCACAACATACAAATGTGAGACCTCAAAACAAATTGGGAATATATGTTGGGTATGAATCTCCAACTATAATAAAATATCTTGAGCCAAAAACTGGAGATTTGTTTACTGCTTGTTTCGCAGATTGTCATTTTAATGAATTGATTTTTTTTCACATTATAGGGAGATAGTAAACAACTAGATAAAAAGATCAGTTGGAATGAATTATTATTTTCTCATCTTGATCCTCGTACAAAGCAATATGAACTGGAAGTTCAAAAGATAACTTGCAATGTTTAGCAAACCAATTGCCAAATGCTTTTACTGACCCAAAACGTATGACTAAATCATCTGTGCCGACTGTTAATGCTCCAATTCGAATTGATGTCCCTAAAGGACTTCCAGCAAATAATAAAGAGTTAAAAGAATAAATGAAATGCGGCAGACCATTCCAAAGATAAAAATCATCGAAAACGAAAATGAGCAAATAGTAAACATGGCAAATTCCAGGTAAAAGATTCTGAAAATTTTTTGGGAATGACTACTAGTAAACTTCCTAATGAAGTTCAAGTACCTTAAAATGATAATAATCATAAGGCCTCGATTAATTTTGTCATGGCTAAAGAAAAATGAAACTGATGCACAATCAACATCGATGATAAGTTTGTTTATGGCTGCAACAGTTTGGATAATGAATGAAAATAAGGATCATGAACCAAAGTCTGTGGATGAATGAAGATGTAAAGATAATTGGCCAAAATGAAAAGACACAATTCAAGCGAAATTAATTCATTCGAAAACGTATAATTTTGGACTAATAATTCGCATACAAAAGATGTACAACCAGTAGGTTACAAATGGATTTTTGTGCAAAAACGAGACAAAAAAATGAAATTGTGTGGTATAAGGCACGACTAGTCACACAAGGGTTTTCTTAAAGATCCGGAATTGATTATGAGGAGACGTATTCTCTCATGGTGGATGCAAAACTTTTTGTTACTTGCTTAATCTGGCAGCAAGTGAATGATTGGAAATGCTTCTTATGGATGTAGCGATAGACTATTTTTATGGCTTACGCGAACATGATATTTACATGAAATTTCTTGAAAGATTTAAATTACCAAAGGAATATGATCCTGGTTCTCAAGAACTTTATTCGATAAAATTGTGCAGATCATTATATGGACTGAGACAAGTAGGAAGCATGTGGTATAACTGTCTTGGTGAGTATTTGTTAAAACAAGGTTATATGACTGATCATATATGCCTATGTGTTTTTATTAAAAGATCTAGATCTAAATTTGTTATAATAGCAGTTTATGTAGATGATATGAATATTATTGAAACTACTAGAGAGATCCAAAATACTGTTGATTACCCGAGGTATGATTTGAAATCAAATATCTTGGAACAGAAAATTTTGTCTTGGTTTACAAATTGAGCATTTAGAAAAGGACATCGTTTTTGCATCAATCCTCTTATATAGTTAAGCTGTTGAAATGCTTTTATATGAATAAATAACAACCTTTGAGCACGCCTGTGGTTGTAGGATCACACGATATGAATAAAGATCCTTTTAGACTGCATGGGAATGATGAATAACTTATTGGTCCAGAAGTACCATAACTTGGTGCTATCAAAGCATTGATATATCTTACAAGTCACACAAGGCCTGATATACCATTTGCTGTTAATTTACTAGCAAGATATAGTTTATCTCCTACACAGAGGCATTGAGATGGTATTAAACAAATTTTTTGTTACCTTCAAGGTGCGATAGATATGGGTCTTTATTTTTCCAAAACACATAAGTCTGATCTTACAGGTTATGTAGATGCTGGATATTTTTATGATCCTCACAATGCTCGATCGCAAACTGGTTATGTGTTCACTTGCAGTGTGGTATAACTATTTCTTGGTATTCAATGAAACAAACCATTGATGCCACTTATTCTATTCATGAGTTATTGGCAATTCATGAAGCAAGTCGAGAATGTGTTTGGTTAATATCAATAATTCATCATATTTGGGGGTCAAATGGTTTGCACTTAAACAAGAGAGTTTCCACTATTTTATTTGAAGATAATGCTGCATATATCGCTCAGTTGAAGGAAGGATACATCAAAGATGATAGAATAAAACACATTTCACCAAAATTCTTTTTCACTCATGAGCTTCAAAAGAATGGTGATATTAGCGTTCAACAGATATTTCGAGTGACAATTTGGCATATCTATTCACTAAATTGCTGCCAACTTTAACTTTTGAGAGGATGATATATAAGATCGGAATGTGAAGAATTAAAGATGTCGAATGATGTGCTCAAGAGAGGGAGTTATACACTGTAATCTTTTTCCTTAACCAAGTTTTTTCCCTCTTAATTTTTGCATGTAAGGTTTTTAATGAGACAATGTTGTACAAAGAAAATGTACTCTTTTTTCTTCACTAGAATTTTCCCATTGCGTTTTCCTAGTAAGATTTTAACGAGACATTTCTCTTAATGATGGACATCCAAGGGGGGAGTGTTATGATAATTATGTATGGCCATACTTATTTTTATAATTACTAGTTAGATCAACCCCTACATCTCTCACTACTCTTTAATCCCCACCTAATAATTTCATACAACTCTTGAGTTTGTAATCACATTCACTCATTCTCTTACATTTTACATTTCAAATAGAAAATTTTCTAACTCAACTCCATCCATTGAACTTTCTTCCATACTGAAAACAATTCAATCAAATTTTTGGACTACGGATTATGGGATTATGGACGATAGGCACGTTAACGATCCATATTTTAGTGTGAGTAAAATTTTCTATTCATTTTTTTTGTTAAAAATTGTAACTTTTTTACATTTACAATACTAATCCAGAGCTCCGCCCGGCTAAGGCGAAACTTTTGGACAATTTCGCCTCCACCAGGAGAACAATTAAAGACTTTCTCCCAAGACAGGCGAAATTTTTCAATACTTTCACCTAGTACAGGCAAAAAAAAATGAAACATTATGTGCCAGTGGCAAAATTCGACAACGTAAGGTGGAAGTTTGCGAAACTTATTCCACAAGGCGTATAAAGTTTTGAAAACTTGTCGCCTGTTCCAGGCCAAAGTTTTCAATGATTAGGGTTAAAGTTTTGAATACTTTCACCTGGAACAAGCGAAAGTTTTTGAAAGTTTCTCCCTAACAGGGCGAAAGTGTCGAAAATGCATTTTTTTGTTTCATAATTCCGTATATTTATATCATTTACTGACTAATAATTTATATGAAGAACTATATTTTTGTATGGACATGATGGTCGTGTTGAGAATGAGGCAATATTTCCATATTACACTCTTATCTTTCAGACGGATGAAGAGTTCACAAATAGAGAAAATTTACTACTTTGGGTGAAAACTAGAGCCTTTGAGAATAATATGAGTATCAAAATTAAGTACTCTAAAAAAATTGAAAGGGCTTCTAAAAGGGAGAAAAGAGCGAGTGGATATCGTTTGTGAGAGATCGGGAGAGGTTAGGAGCAAGCCACCCCTAGCTGAAGGAAAAAAAAAAGTCAGAGCAATACAAGTACCAAGTTGAATAAATGTCCCTTTGCACTTGTAGGATCTAAGACGATTGGATGGAATGGGAAGTTGAGAACCATAAAATATCATCACAATCATGAACTAGCTCTCATTAAAAACTGGCAAACATTAAACTCTAAGTTAATTGAAGGAGAAAATGAGAATATTTAAGAAATGATGACAATTAATATGAAGCCGAAACATATGCTGTCACAATTGCGAGCTGATAATGCAAAGAATGTCAGCTCTATGAGGCATGTGTACAATAAAGTAGCAAAAGTTAGAAAGGACAAGAGGGGACATTTAAGTCTCATACAATATTTCTTCAAACGTTTGCATGATTATAACAAGCACTATTGGCACACAGTGGAAGAGAAGCATAATGCTATTAGAGATGTGTTCTTCGCTCACTCATGTGTTCCTGGTCTACTTCATTTGTTGTCATACATCCTTTTTATGGATAGACAAACAGGTATGACATGCCTCTATTACAGATAGTTGGACATGTTTCCACCCAGCAGTACTTTCACGTTGTTTTTGCTTTCATGAGTGATGAGAACTACAAAAGTTATTTATGGGCAATGACGCAATTGAGATAGTTATTTGATGAAAGGAATACCCATTGGTGGTTATGACTGATAGAGAGTCGGCCCTATTGAAAGCTGTGAAGAATGTATTTCCACATGCTAGACAACTACATGTAGGAGACATATTGGATTGGATGTGAAGAAAAATGAACTGGATGTTAGTAAAGTTCCAAAAAAAACAGAAGCTGTCTTTTTTCAGTGGGGCGAAGTGATGAGTGCTTTCATATAGGAAGCGTTCAAGAAAGGGTGAATTTAATGAGACGAAATATGGAAGTGTACTAATAGAAATGGTGAATTGCATGCATAAGATGTGGTTGGATCCCCACAAGAGTAAGTTTGTATCACTCTGAACTAAAGAAGTAAAGCATTACGAAGGGTGTACCACAAACATGTGAGAACTTTGTATCTTTACTTGTTTAGTTTTTACTTATGTATTAACATGTGAAAACATCTCATCTTAACATGATAACTAGTTTTCCAATTTCAGTCCTTAATTTTCATTGGTTTTTGGCTTTGAGGTTTGAGAGTGCACACGCAATGTTAAAAAAGTATATTGGGATTGACTAAGGTTCATTTCCAACAATTTTCATGGGAATTAATAAGATGATAGAGGATCACTTAGATGAAATCATGACTAAAATGTAGCTTCTTAGACCAAAAAATTGCGTGACACCGACTACTTGTTGTATAGTAGGTTAACGGTATAGTCTCGCACAATGGCATTAAATTGTTAATAGGAGAATATTAAGAAAGATTGGAGCTTATGCATGGTAAATAGTGAGCTGCGTGGTTGCCAAATGAGAACTAATTTCGGTCTGCCTTCTACACATGAGATGGTAGAAATGGTGGAACACCACCAACCGATTGGTCCTCTCGATGTAGACGCCTTCTGGAAGACTCTTGATTTGGAAGCTAGGAATATTCCCAACAATGAGGAAGAGAGGCAAACTGTGGAAGGGCGACTATGTGAAATGCTTGTTGAGGTGTTACAATGTCCAACTGCGGAGATATACAGAGTAGCGGGTGTCATGCAGACCCAGCTTCATCTAGACACTATTGATCTAGCTGATCCAATACACAAGCCATGTAAAGGTTAGCCGAAATACAATTCGACACAGCGAGATCGATTAGGGTGGGAGCATTCCGAAAGGAATGCAACAACAGGTACATATTCATTGACAGGTACATATTCATATATATATTATATATCAATGAGGTATTGAATATGAAGTTAAATATGCAGATCGTAAAACTACTGGAAACTCCAAAAGAAATACGGAGCAGGCTGGAATGAGGAGAACAACAGGTAAAATTTATATTGTTGGGTTTTTTTTTTATTAATGTATAAGCTGCTTTTGCATAATATATATATATATATATAGATTTTGGTTGTATATATGTTGTTCTTATACGATATTTCGTAGGAAAGAATACTATAATGAAGCCTAGTGATTCTGTTTGGCCTGTCAACCTTCCAATACTTTTGAAACAATTCGAATTCGATTACATTATAGATTATAACGATGTACAGGTGAATGGACATTGTGGATTCAGGGTAGTTACCCATTTCGTGCACGATGATCAGTCAAAATGGTTGCAAGTGTGGAATGAGCTTTTAGAAGAACTGGTCCAGTATTCTGATTTGTACCATAGAGTTCTTGACGCAAATGACTACAAGTTAGCTTGTCTTATACTGGACTATTTTACATCTCCCACCACATAGGAATATTGGTTTGATACATACCTATTTGGACTTGTCGTCACCACAAGGTACCAGTGAATTTTTGCATTCTATGGACGGGAGAGTTGTACTTACCTTTCACTGGGGTGGCGGCGGCCGGGCGTCTCCGATTATCTGAACAGTTATATCACAATGAGTCATATATTTAACAATCATTTTATTTGTTTGGTTACGTCAGGAAAAGTTCTTTTACCGCCACTTCATTTAACATGACGGTGCAATAGGACAAATTGGATGGAAGATTGGATTCCACGTTTAGATACCCGATTAGATGAATATCACCGTCTGTTTCTAGAGTCTTAGGCAGAACTGTTTTGTAATTTGAATCTTGAGTAATATTGAATTAAGTTTTTCATTGTGTATTTATTTTTGAAAAAATATGACATAGTATCCCACATACAGGCCCAAACACTCCCCCTGAACAGACCAAAATCAAACAAGTGGTAATATCCCAACACTTCACATACTTGAAAACAATTACAAGGTTGATTGTGTCTTTATTTTTGCAAAAATTTTGACTTAGTCTCCCTTATACAGGGGCTAAACACTCAATGTGAACAGCACAAAATCAAATACGAAATCAACAAAAATCAACATTTTAACACTTAATACAGTTAATTACATATACAAGTGTCAACAAGTCTCAAACAGTGACTAGAGTATTTTCGAATTATCCATACATGAAATTCATACAAGTTCCAAACATAAAAGAATCCATCGATCAACAATGATCATAAGACGGTTTTGCCGCAAGATCTTCTAGTCCCGGCATCCAATCTTCCAAATGCACAACTGCCTCATCAAAAGCCTTCTCACGCATATCAGGGTCAACGGCATGCCTAGTCTTGGGATTAAGAAGAACTATCATAAATGCTAAGAATTGCATATGCTACAGTGACAAGAAAAAAATTAATAAACGGGTGAATTCATTTTTTGGTCATCATACTTTGTCAAAGTTTAACTTTTGGTCACCATATTTTGAAATTCTATACATAGTCACCATACTTTTATTTTTGCATTTTTTTAGTCACTTCGTTAAATTTGGCCGTTAAGTCACTAACGGATCCATTTCTTGAAGGGTATTTAGTCTTAACTCCTAGCAATTTGTCAAACCTTTTACTATAAAAATGAATCTGTAACTAAAATTAATTTTTATATTATATTAACTTTTAGCGACAGTGCATCATGTCGCTAAAACACATCAAAAGAAAACCCGTCCTTCTTCATCTTCTCCGATCACCTTTCTGACTTTTATGTGTTGCAAAAATGCTAACTTTTCTGATTTCCGGTTCCTTTTGTGGGTTTAATTTAATTCGTGGGTTTGATTAGGGGTCGGATTCTTTTCGAAATTGGAGGCGGACCTACCTTCGTTCACAATCTTTACTATTAATGTGATTCAAATTCTAAACCTTTTGCTGATGATCTTTTTTCTTCTCCTCTTACCCCTGTTCTTCCATTCTTACAAGAAGACACGGATTTTTCAATGGCGGGACGACGTCGTCACAGATTTTCCAATGGCGGGATGATGTATTCACAGATTAAAAGCTTACTTGTTGCGGAGCCGTTGAGACATCGTTAACGTCACTCCGCATATGACACCGGCAAACTTGCGCCACTAGCCCAGGCTCTACACCACAGCCGCCTCTCTTGGGAGAACAAATAAGCGATGAAGCCGAGGTCGAGAAGTGAAACGACGTCGGGTGGGTACGGCGTGGCGGCGTGGGGCTGAAAATAGACATAATGACAACCCAAACAGTACTTAATAGAGGGAAAAGGCAAGGGAAGATGAAATATGAAGAAGTTATTTTGTCAATGAAGCCAAGGGAAAAGACAAACTGAGCTCGGGGAGTTATGGAGAAGGTGGGTTAGCGGGAATAGGAAAGAGGGCAATGGGAGGTAGCTAGCACTATCAGTAGGTTCAGGTCACGTGAAATGAGAAAGAATGTTTTGGGCTTTGTCTTTTTTCTCCTAGTAGATCGTGCGAGATGCTGAAGTCAACAAATTAATTTTATAAGGACAAAGGATAAGTTTGCATTATTTTTTTAACGAAAATGCCCTCAAAAAAAGGTTCTTTTAGTGATTTAATGGCGGATTAACGAAGTGACTAAAAAAATACAAAAATAAAAGTATGATGACTACGTATAGGATTTTCAAAGTATGGTGACCAAAAGCTGAATGTTTGCCAAGTATAGTGACCCAAAAATGAATTAACCCTTAATAAATCTACAATATTTGAAATGATATTTATAATAACAAAGAATAACCTAATATAATTACAGTTTACCGCAGCCAGTGATAGCTGGTTAGGTGCAAAATTGTCCACTTCTTTCACCGCGTCTCTAATAACACGAATGTGAGAGTGGGGCTGGAAGTACTCAAGGTACTCATGGCATGCTTCATCAGCTACATCCACCCTCATCAAACGTCGCAATGTCCTTTGTTAATAGACTTATCATCCCATGATATCAGGTTCGTAATGACACACATATTTCTTATTTTTCGGGCCTCTGTAAAATTTTTGGATACAAAAACTAGATAAGGAAGGATCTACATGTACCCAAACTATCCCAAGACACGATCTATCACATAAGGCTCTTCAATATTGCAGCAATGGATAAGACCCCTATACAATGAACTAGTATGGACCATTGTAGGATTTGGCTAAAACGGGATCCAATTTACGTGTTTGTTATAAAAACGAGTAAGATACTACTAAACCTAAAGACATTACGCGCATAAAATAACCCACAATGTGGGACACTATGAACAATGCCACAATGAAATGCTATAAACATATTACCTCATTGGCCCTCATAGCATTTAGTGCGCTCTTGTAGGAATGTAAGTCCCTATCCGGAATACGCTTCTTGCCGATACCAATGTGTCATTTCTTTTTTTTTTTTTTTAGAGAAAAGGTAAATGATTTATTCCACCAAGTAAAACATGACTCAATAGCAGAAAGGATCATGTTAACCTCAGAGAGACTAACATAAGCTTTGTTCATACATCAAAATAGGGGCATACCCCTATGGAAACTAAACATACAGAACAAGATTACATCTAATTAGGACATTCCCTAACCAAAAGCTTAAATACATGTAACTATGGGCATTCCCATATTCACAAGATTACATCAACTTGAATAAAATTTCAATACAAATTCCAGCCTCATCACACACTTAAGGATCAGAAAGAGGTTACTCAAGAAATTCTAACCATTGATATATTCCAGCAGCCAGGCAATAAGCTCGACTATAATCTACCCTCAGCTAGATGTGCCTCTGAAGACATAGAGCACTCTCGGAATATATTGCACCATGGACAACAGCTTCAGTATTACAGATAGTAGCGGCTCTGAAGTCTTCAACTTTGCCGGAGAAGGAGTCTCAATCCAGTGATCACTCTCAATCGGAGCTCTCTAGTTAGCCGTCCAGTGGCCAATCCAAATCAAAGCTCCCATTGTAGCAGATCAGAAAGCCTGAACCACCGTATCTTCCATCTACAAAGAACAGCTACCGCAACACACCAAACAATGCAGTAACATCAAATCATCACCGCATCAGCCATACAGTTAACATCACATCCAATATCACGCACATACGAGCCAAATAGCTAGAGAGAAGCAGCTAAACAGAACAAATACATGCATACATATTCTCCAAAGATACACAAAATCAAGGTGCCAAGCAAGCAAATAGCACATTAAGTGAACTCAAACCATGCAAATCTCATACATTACCATCCAAACTGGACTAGGCCAGCAATCTTAATATAGCCCTTCTCTTTCTTTTTTTTTAATAGTACATAAGAACCCCTAATTTGAGATGCCTTTACCGACGACCGGGACATCAGGGCAGGGTGTCTTTAACTATCTATCTCCGAAATTGATAAGCCTTTACCGATACTACAAGAAAAATGGCTTTTGGCGACAACAGCAATATGGTCATCAAAGACTTAAATTTGGTCACCAAATATTTTTGGTGACTAGAAAATCGTGGTCACTGGGTGGTCACCGTTGCCCCGTCACTAAAGGTATTGGTGACACCAATTTGAGTTTGGTTACCAAAGAGTTTCGATTGGTGACCAAAATCTTTCTGGTCACTAATTTAGTGACCAGTAAAGTGGTCACCAAAAAACTAAATTTGGTCACCAAATTGGTGTGTTTGGTGACCGATTTATTAACCAAAAAAGTTGGTTACCCCATATTATTGGTGACCAAATATGTGATCACTATCATGGTCACCAAAAGTACTCAGTTAAGTTGTTAACGCCGTTTGTGAGGTTTGGTGACCACAAAAATTGGTCACCAAAAAAAATCAATGACCAGATATTCTCGTCACCAAAAATTAATATTTTGTGACGAATTTATTAGCCAAAACTATGGTCACTATTAAAGTTGATCATCTCATTTTGGTGACCAAAGTTGCACCTATTTCAATGATGAAATTATTACTAAAATTTTGGTCACCATCGCAATCGATGCACAATATATTTTCATTTCAAATTATAAAAAAATACAATGTATCATAAAACTTTATACAAGTAACGTTTCAAATCTAGCTAATACAACAGCATCCTAAATATGCTAATAGTTGTCATTATACCCTATCAATGACATTTGAGGTAAAGACCCACACCTGCAACTGCAACTGCACATTGACAATCAATGACATTGACACAAGTCTAAAAATAATTCCAAGATATATCAGACTCACAATTTATCAAGATGAGATGTTTTTACCAATGAGATGAGAGTTAACAATAATAACACCATAGATGTTAAACTAGGAACATGATTTTTTGTATGAATAGCAATCACAAGGTATGAAATTGAGACTCTGGATAAGATTCACAAAAAAAAAAAAAAAAAGAATACCTGCAACATGAGATTCAGTCAATATAATTAAATTTTATCCAAATGCACTGCATTAAAAAAATAAAGAAAAGATTAGTCAATACCATTATAAATGAAGTAGTCACATGTGTTAGAAAAGTTAATAAAACTCTTAAACAAAATGACATGATGCTTAAATTCATTATATCTCAACAATGGTAAAAGAAATCAATCTTTTTAAATCGAAGAAAAGTGTCATTTTTTACTTATCAGATTGTTAAAAAATATATCACTCATGTTAGGATGTAAAAACACTAAGAAAAAGACTTAAGAGCTTAACCTGCATGCATCATTCCCTTCAATAGACAAAAAATACAGGAGTTAACTTTAACAGCTTCAAATGAGAGCATTTAAGGTTCACTAAGTCCCTCCATTCCCATAAAGCAATTGAACTTCTCCTTATAAATCTGTTGGATGCCGGTGGCTCTCAGGGGCTATTAAACTTTTAACACTTCAAGCACAAATGGTCCATCAAATGTAACCAATTTTTATGTATTGGCCTATTGCTACAATCAATGCTATCTCCTGACTGAATATGTTGAATTAGGAGGCATAAAAGAACTTAGTAACTCAGGGCAAGCTTGGACAATCTAATGTGTACAGAATCCTCAACTAATTCAGACATAAAAGGAAATTTCTACATTAGAATCTACTAAACCTAGAAAAGCAAATAAACTTGAAGAAACTAAAAGCTTAAAATTCCATGACACAACTATAGTATACATGCATACAAGCTCAAACAGAAATTTGAAATGTGGAGTTTCTCAATAAGTGCATCCCAGCACTTATGAGGTTTACAATATGAATTGACCACCTTGATATTTAATCAAGCAAAATACAATTTCTTAGAATATGAGATTTCCTAAAGAAGCACAGAAGCATAATGAACAGGAATTTCGCTTGAGGGGTTTTTGCATGTATATACCCATGTTCTCATCTCATTCTAGACTCTAAAATATGTAGTTGAAAATGTAATCTAACAATAGGAAAAGTAACAATGAAAGGGAAAGTAAATTGATAGGAAAAAGAATCTAATAAACTCAAGGGAAAATTCCCTTTAAGGGCGTAGTAAAATTTAAAATTCTTTAAAAGGGCGTAAGTTTTTTATAATTATTGCTGAGGGCGTATTATTTCTAATATTTTACCTATTTTGTAAATAACCTTCCTACCCTTATAAAATATTTACTAAACTTCATTATGGTGAATACTTGACAAAACTATCATTTGTAAGAAGTAGAGAACCGGATTCAGCAAACAACTATATGCGGAACATGTTCTAAATCATCCAGCGTTGCTGTCGCTACTGAAAAGGAGAAATAAGTCCTTCCTATCAATTCCTACTCCTTACTAGCGCATGGATAAAACAAATAATTTCCTTGCCAAATTCCATGAAACAAGGCCAATCAGATTGAAGATTTCCTTTTGCAAAGCTCATTTACACTATTGAAATAGGGAAAACAAGCAATTTTTCGTGAAGCAAGCAAAGTCTGTTCTACTGTGATGCACAAACTAGGAATATATATTTGTTCTACTAAGTGAATGCTCTCAAAAAAATATGGATTAAAGGCATGCATTTGTTATGGTGAAGCAGATCCTAAAGAACCCAGATGCTAATTACATCCCAAATGTTAGAGATCATTCATTTTTAAGGCAGCCAAATATGTTCTTGTATATGATTGATATCAAGGCTCTAGTAACCATAGCAACAAAAGTAAGACTAGAAAGCATATAATTGCTAAATTTGTTCCTCATTAACTCGACATGGATTCCTTGTCATCAATAAAATTTGATTTCTTTCCATTAACATATAATATGTATTAATGACCCGATTCCCATCACCTTGCACAGTAAAACTTATGCCTATCAGGTAGTTAAGGAGCAGTTTATCATCCAAAGTGGAACCAAGGTCAAGAATACAATTTTTGTTGACAGTGAAAAGCTCCAAGTCAGTGCACTTTGACAACCACTTACTCAAACAATAACATTTACTCATCGGAAATGTTATTTACAGGCCACAAATTACTAAATAGAAGCCACTTTTTAAAATGTGAGGGTGTGAAATGACCGAAAAGCCCCTCCCCTTATAAAGTAAAAAAAATTTATTTCCTTGGCCAGAACTTCTCATCGTTGCTTGCTGCTGCTTGCTGCTTCGTTCGGTCGCTGCTGGTTGCTGCTGGTTGCTGCTTCGGTCCGTCTCGGTGAGTCTCCATTTTCGGTGGCCTCTCCAATTTCGGCTTCTCCATTTCCGGCCGCATTCTTCCATTGAGTCGGAGCTCCATTTCCGGCCATTCCACGCCGATGGGAAGCGTGAATTAGGTGTGCTGTTTTTTTTCCGTTTTTACATTTTGTTCCAAATGTTGGAATTGAAGTGAATTAGTTGTTGTTTTGTTTATGGGCATGGTTTTGAATGCATGTTTGCTGCGTTTTTCGGCCCTTTCGTGCATAATTAGAATTATTGTGCAATGTGCATGTATGTTGGATGTGTAATTGGTTCCATTTTTTGAAGTGAATGGAAATTTTGGCTTGAAACTTGAAAGATTGCATTGTTTTGGTTGCTTAGTAATGTTTTAGTGGCTAAGTTGAAAATTCCGTGGTTGAGCTTCGGGAAAACCATTCTCCCGGTGAAGAACCAGGGAAAACGCTTCGGGGAAGCGAATTTCCCAGTGAAAAACGCCTCTTTCAGGCGTGTTTTTCTGGAACAAACACTTCCAGGGGGCGTTTGTTCCAGAAACGAACGCCTGAAAGAGGCGTTTGTTTCTGATGCGTGTTTTTCGGGAACGAATGCCTCATCTAGACGTTTGTTCCCGAAAAACACGCCTTCACGAGGCGTTTGTTCCTGAAACAAACACCTCGTGCAGGCGTTTGTTCCAGTTCTGTTTATTTTTGCAAATTGTTTACATATAAAATGTTGTTTGTTTATGATTTTCTTTTAATGCAGATGGGGGACATATTTAAAGGTAATATATTCCGTCGGACGGGAAAAAGATGCAAGTCCGGTAAGAGTAGTAATTCGGAACCATCATGGGAGAGTGTTAATCCGGATAAATCCGGGGAGCCTTTATTCAAGAGGCGGAAAATGCCCCGCGTATTCATCCAACGGCATCTGAGCGTTCGAGGAAGGTGGTTGCACGATCGCGTGCATCTTCTGCGACAGTGAATGTCATTGCTCCCATAACTGAAGACTCATTTCAACATTCAGTGTCTGGACATGAGTACATTGGGGCGTCCTTTACAGAACAACCGTTTGCCCCACCCTTTTCAGATGTTGAGATGTCCCACGATGATGGTGACGGCGAGGGGGCTTATGGAAGAAGTGATGCTGAAGGGGCTAATACAAGCAGCGAACCAAGTAGGAGAGCTGGGAAAGGACTCATGGGCAGTGAGGCTAGGGCAGCGATTGCAGGGTGGAAGGAATACAGGGAGCTGGACCATCCGCTAGAAGGTGGTCCTGTAATCCCTGAGTTGCTCTTGAGTTTCAAAGGCCACACTGCCTACCACGTCTGGCATGGAGAGGTAATTCTATTAAATTGTGCACGTTCAAATGCGATGTTCATTGAATTAGTACTTTGCTAATTATCTTTGCTTCATTACTTGTGATCCATAATGGCATGATAAAGAAAGGTTGCACGGTTTAATTTTTTTTTTTTTACAAATTAAATGTGTTAGGAATTGTATCCCCTGGTTTTATTTCGTTGTTTACATTGTGTAGGAACGGGGGATACCGAAATGTCATAATGGGGCCGATCGATTGAAAAATTGGCCGGCCGATGAAGAGATGAAAAAGCTTGTTGAGGGGTCCGGATTGGCCCATTTAGTCCATTGCATGCATGATGAGTTAGACGCCGCTTTGCTATGTGCGTTTGTGGAGAGGTGGTATCCGGAGACCAACTCTTTCCACTTGCCATTCGGGGAGATGACAATCACATTGCATGATGTTGCATACATATTGCGCATTCCGCTGGGGGGTAGGCCCATTTATGGCAAAACAAAGACTACACAAATAGCGACAGATGTTGCAGCTGTGTTGGGGGAATGATGAAGTGAAAATGGATAGGCCTGGCTTTGTGAAGTTGACAACCATTGAGGCGAATTGTGCGGGGAGATTTGACAAAGTTAATGCTGCCTCGGGTTATTTATTGTGGGTTTTAGGGCTTTCCCTGTTTGTGGACAAGTCTAAAACCCACGTTTCTGCGCAGTATTTAACTTTCCTTCGCGATATCGAGACAGTAAGTGATTACTCGTGGGAGCTGCCACATTGGCGTACTTATACCGCCAACTTGGGAAAGCGTCGAGGGCACATAGTGCACAGTTTTCTGCTTGTTTGACTTTGCTTCAGGTTTGTCACTGTACATGTTGCTTTCCTTGTCATACTTTGATGTATTTCGTTACAAGATATGTACTGATTGTTCTTCTGTTCATTATTATTAGAGCTGGATATATGAATACTTTCCAACATTCAGCCCACCAAAGAAGCGGTCGTGGAATACTGGATGGCCGGCGTCAATGAAATGGCAAGTTGGTACTGGGAAGAAGCGTGTGCCAAAATATGATTTGGAGGCATACAGGAGGGCCCTAGATGCACTGCAGCCGAACAAGGTAATATGTCCATTCTTTGTGATTACGAACAGTTCTTTTATGTTATTGTGCTACATTTGGTGATTTATTTCATAATCGGCCAGGTTAATTGGATCCCATTTGAGCCCAATCCGGCATTGGTCCATAAAATCTCCTTGTATAGGGGCCTTATATATTCCGTTAACGTTGAAGAGCCCTATATGCCGGATCGGGTGTTAAGACAGTTCGGATACGCCCAACAAGTTCCATTTCATGTCTTCAAACCTAAGGAGTGCTATAGAGGCCCAGAGACAAAGAAGTATGTCTACAAATACGTTGCGGATCTAAGTGGTTGGGAAATCTCGCATACAAGGCTTCTGCGAGACATGAAGAGGGCGGAGTATACTGACGAAGCCAGCGAGGATTACCTTGAGTACTTCTGGTCGCGTTCGCACATCCGTGTCGTAGTGGTCCTGTCGAGGAATACACTCCTGATCCTACTCAGTTGTCCCTCAATGCAGTGAGTTTATGATGATGTTTTATTTTATTTTATTCTTACCTATATTTGTCTTACTAGTTGCTGATTGTGAGCGTCATTTTACTTGTTACAGTTACAAGCGACTTCAGTATTTAGCCTCTCGGGCAGTCTATTTTCATCCAAGGGTTGAACACGTTGTCAACCCTGAGACACTAGGCAGGCTATTGCAGATGTTGCTTATCATTTGGAGGGACTGATGCCCGGGACTGGAACAACTTGCGCTGCGACCTCCATTTCAGCCTTAGTGCATTGTATTCCTTATTTGGCTTATGTATATTGTGATTTTAGTGTAACGCTGGATGATTGTTTTTTTTACACTCCCCAATACAATGGAAATGTCGAATTAGTGCCTTTTATTGGGTGTGCCGTTGATTGAAGTGCAGAAAACAATTTAGTGATCCATTATGTGATATGAACAGGATTCAGGTGCTCATATACAGGGGAGACTCTGCCCAAATTCATACAATTTAAAACAGTAGTAGCCCTGTTTTATATGTGAAAATTTTGCGTTCCCGGATGTAGGTAAACATTGTATGGTCCAATGCGCCGTTGTTTTTGTATCAAATCGCATGAGGAATGCGACTGAAACGAAGAAAAATGCCCTAATCAGGCGTTTTTCTCGCGTATCATCGCCTGACTTAGGCGTTTTTCCTTGACAAAAACGCCTAAGAGAGGCATTTTATCCAAGAAAAACGCCTAAGTCAGGCATTTTTCCAAAATAAAAACGCCTAAGATAGGCGTTTTTATTCCACTCAGTCGCCTACGAGAGGCGTTTAAATCCAAGAAAAACGCCTCACTCAGGCGTTTTTCTTCAAGAAAATCGCCTGAGGTAAGCGATTTTCTTGGATTTCAACGCCTCTCTGAGGCGTTTTTCGCAGAGTCAGGCGTTTTTCTGCTCACAGCACCTCATTCATCCAATTGTCACTTCAACAACAGCCCACATTCCCAAACATTTTCGCAGTACATACGATCCCTAATACAATACTGCAATTTAACATTTCTAAAGAAGTTAACTGACTTATAATAATTCCCATCGGAATGTAACTGGCAATACACACCTAACCACAATCATAAACTATTGCAATAATTAGCAACATGACAAATATATTCTAAATATACAATACATCTATATGTCAATACAAACACAACCGAGGATCCCATAAATTTGAAATCATAAATCCCTAAGCTCTAATCGATAACTATTGTGGGTTCCCTGTCTACATTGCCTAAGCTAGCAACGTACAAGCTCTGATATCTATCCAATCGAGGTTTTAACCTTTCCTCCAAATCATCCATCAGGTCGTCCTTATGGTGTCTCCACAACACACTAACAGGGGGCACCAAGATTTCACCTCTCGTCTCTAAACAAATGAAATGGTTGCCCCGGATATGTCCCATAGTGATATAAGTGGTCAGATCATCACATACACCGGACTCCCGCAATTGAAGTGGAAGGAAGGTGCAACACTCCGCTCCGTAAAAAGCGAATACCCTCTGGTACCTCATGGCGACAAGTAGTCCAAAAGATAAGTATCGAACCAGAACTCCTCTGTTGCCGGACTTATGTGGTAATCCAACACTTGAATGGCTTTATAGTACATAGCTTCACCGAGGACGCCAAACCATAATGATGCATACACGTGAAGTTCATGTAACATCTCCCGCCGGACTTGCGACCAAAGTGAGTCGTCACCATGTACGAATTTAGAGATTACCCTGAACCCACAGTGTCCATCCCCCATTACATTTTTATAATCAATGACATAATCGAACACGAACTGTTTAACCAAAGACGGGAGGTTGAAAGGCCAGTTGGATTCGTTAGGAGTCATTCGAATACTCCTGGATGATGACCCATGACCTGCTGCGACCTGCTGCGACCTGCACATAGTATTTGAATGCATGAACAATATATGCATCATAATAAATAAGTGAAACAAAAACCAATTGCAAAAGATATGACAACTATATGTATCTCTGCCTCTTGACCTGCCTCTGCCTAGGCCGGCTTCCCTCTCGGTATGCTCGTAGCCAGAAAGGTCTCGCTGCGTCGAGTTATTCCTCGGCCTTCCCCTACGTGGCCTTTGAATGGGATCTACGAGGTCAACAATCTCTGGATGCAAAGTGATGTGCATGACACCCGCTACCCTATAAATGTCCGCAGTCGGACGCTGCGAGGCTTCCACATGCATCTCATGCAGTCGACCTTGTGCTGTCTGCCGTTCCTCATCACTAGGCATGTTCCCCTCATCCAAAGAAAGGGTCCTCCAGAAGAGGTCCACATCCAAGGGATCAATAGGTATGTAATTCCTCACCATTTCCACCATCTGATGCGCACACGGCAAGCCATCTGGTTCGCAGTTCACAACCACACATCTCACTATTCGCCCCATAGACTGCACCTCTCTTTTTGTATTCTTGTAACAGCAACAGTATGGCATCTTAAGAAACTCTGCCATTGATCCTACTATACAACATGTAATTGGCTTCACGAATAGTTTTGCTACGGGATGCCTCCATTTTACTACGTATCTCACCCAAATGCAACTTTATCATCTCATTTATAGCCAGAAATATTATAGGAAATGAACCTCTATCAGTTTTAATGGCGCGCTTCAACATTGCGTGCGCACTCTCAGCCCTGCATTTATAAAAGACGAACAAATGTAATGCTGTACATAAGGGAATAATGTGTAATGGTATCATATATATATAACTGTAGGCAACAAAATTGATTAGTCTCACATGTTGTTTGTGCGCCCTCCATAATGTTTTATCTCTTTAGTCCAGACTGAGACAAACTTGGTCCTGTGGGGATCCAACCAAGTATGGTGCAAATAATTAACCACGGACATCCACCGGCCTCTATATTTGGTCTCTATGATCTCCACAGCTTTCGTGAACTTTTCATACGTTAGAGCACTCATAACTCTTCTCCACCGTCCTTCAAACTCATCTAATATATCTTTGTCCATACACACAGTGAGTGCTTTCTTCTTCACATCCATGGCAATATGCCGTTTACACAGTAGTTGCTTAGACTCGGGAAAAACAACGTGCATAGCTTTCATTAGAGCTGACTCTCTGTCCGTCATAACAACATGGGGATATGTCAATGGATCAAAAAGTTGCCTCAATCTAGTCATAGCCCAGAAGTAAGTTGGATATGTCTCATCCCTCAAGACAGCAAAGGTAACATGTATGTATTGATCCGTCGGAATATGAGCGACTATCTGAAGCATAGACATGTCATACCGGTTGGTCTTGTATGTCGTATCCATATACAAAACGTACGAAAACGTACGAAACATACTAGGAACATCCGCATGGGCGAAGAACACATTCTTAAGCGCGTTATGCTCATCTTCCGCTGTGTACCATTAGTAGTACCTGTAATCCTGCATCAGTTTCAAGAAATACTGTATAGGACTTAAATCTCCCCTCTCTTCTCTCCTAACCTTTGCCGTTTCATTGTAAACCTACCTGATACGTGTGACATTAGTCGCATTGTCATATCGCAGTTTTGACAGCATCTGCTTTGGAGCCACATTTATCTTCATCATTTCTGAAATTTTCTCCTTTTCCTCGTCATTCAACTGGGACTGCTTATGATGCCAGTTTCTAACCAGGGGTAATTCATAATTGTGGTGGCCTTTAATGACACTCAACTTCCAGGTACCCCCACTAATTTCTTTCCCTGATATTTTAAAAGGACAACCAATCAACCAATCAGCTTGCTACTAGTATTGTTACGGGATATTTTCCCTTCAACTGGGGGAGCTTTGCTTCTAACTTCCCCCGATCTATCACAACAAATGTCAACTCTCCCTCTTCTCCCTTTGAGAGGCCCCTTCCACTTTTTAGAAGAGGTAATTTTCGTATCAAACCGATGCTCGGCAGCTCTGACTTCAACCCAACCAATCAACTCAGCTCGAGTCGTGAACTCTTCCTCAGTCGTAAATACATCCATGTAATCTAGACAGTTTCCCTCATCCAAAACGTGCGGAGCCTGTCAAGCAAACCAATATGATATTAGAAATTCCCGCAATCGAAGTAAAAATGGAGGAAGGCCATATCAGGGAAAAAATCGCCTGCTAGGGGCGTTTTTTCAGAAAAAATCGCCTCTCCCTGGCGATTATTTTGGAAAAAAAAAGCCCAGGGTGGGCGAATTTTTTCAGAACAATCGCCAGAGAGGGGCGATTTTTTTGGAAAAAAACGCCAAAGGCCACCGATGTTTTTAAAAAAAATCGCCTACCAGTGGCGATTTTTTATTAGAAAAACGCCCCACACTGGCGATTTTTTTTCAATAAAATCGCCAGTGTTGGGCGAGTTTTTCCACGAAAATTGGTGGCCTTGGGCGATTGTATCAGAAACAATCGCCCAGGAAGGGCGATTGTTTCTGATACAATTGCCTGTCGTGGGCGATTCGCACCCAGTATCCCAAAAACATGCAAAAGGTCCTACCTTTAATCCATACAAATTGTAATGTCATACGTACCATGTAATATGGATCTTCATTTGCATTTTCCGTCATGAAACTCAAGCAAAATTCCATTATTATGCTTCAATGAATGAAGTTTATTTTTGGTGAAGGCAAGAAAATGAAGAAGAAATGGGAGGAGGAATGTATGGATGTGTTTAGAGTTGTGGCATAGGAGTGGATGAATAAGGTGTTTAAAATGTAGGTAAAATTTTTTTCACCAAGGTAAGTACTAAGGGTATTAACGTCTTTTTACCACTTAAAATTTTTAAAAGTGTCCTGTATTTAGTAAAAATGTTCCTGTAAATAACATGCCCCTTACTCATAAGGGAATGGGAAACTTCAATAATAAACCATTGACTGTGAAAAACAAGTCATTTTTAGGACAAGCAAGGAGTTACTGGATATGGCAAAAAAAAAAAGGAAAGAAATAACAATGTCAATTAGCAACAAGTTACAACAATCTTAATGGTCCTTCAACAATCTCAAATAGAAGATATGTTATGGTGAATGTATAACCCGAATAAGCAAGAACAATGATTGAGCTGAGAGACCTCTAACCGTTTCAATAACCTTTTCAATGTTGAGAAATCTCTTGGAGCAGAAATCAAAAGATCCAAACTTTTCATTCCATGGTCCAACAGTCCCTCTCGATTCTCACCCCTGGATACTTAAGGACTGCTTATTCTCAAGTATGGAGCACCATGGTAAACATTAATCCCTTCCATCTTCACCTATTTCCCTTAAAGATGCAAAAAGATGCAAATTTTCAGACTTAATTCATATGTAGGCATAAAAATATGAGCCTTTCTTGATAAAGATACGTTTTTTTGGGACATGCTTTAGTCCTTCTTAAGCAATCTTAGTGCCCTGAGTTCTGGTGATAAGTGCTCTGCCCACATTTCAAACCTCTGTTCAAAAAACAGAGGGTGTATCACACAAATCCTTCTTCACAAAGAGATAAGTCGCCTTCTTTGTTCCACCTTTTTGCCTTTGTAAATCCTCTTGTTTTTCCCTACGGACAGGTTTGCAAAGCCACAGAACCACAGTTATCTAAAAGGTAAAAAAATTTATTTCTCAAAAAAATAAATAAATAAATAAAGTATCATCAGCCACAAATGCGTGTGTATATAGATACCTTCTTCTCGCCCATAAACTTTTGGATCTCAATGGATTCGAATTGGTGAGTGACGCCGTATCTTACACTGATAACCCTTAGCGATGCCGACGATGAGACCCTCGAAAGGCTGAGCACCGTTTTTGGCGGTGGCCTTGCGTGAACCGAAAAAAGGAGAGGGAGTACGATGGGCTACTGGTTTGAGGAAGTAGAAGGGGGTGTTTTTGATGAAGGTAGCGGTTGTGGTGTCAAATGGGGACAAGTTAGGGTTGCGAGTTGTGAGTGAATACAAAACTGAAAGCTATTTGTGAGTCCATGAGTGTGGGGTGAATACTTTTAGAAATTTTAGACTTTTAGACTTAGCACCGTATTTTCTAAGCAAAAATTGCAAGTGTTGTAGCCCATTTGTCTAACAATTCAATTCCCTCCTTTATTTTTCAAAATTGTTATCAGCAGGCCACCTTTTATTATTCGTAGGTCACTTTTTAAAATTTTTATAAGTGAATTTACATTTTTGCCCTTTATAGTTTATAACTTTATAAAAAAATTACCCAACTTTTTTAACTATGAGAAAATCGCCTGGACTAGGCGATTTTCTCTGGGAAAATCGCCTGGCCTACTAGGCGATTTTCCCTAAAAAAAACGCCACAGGACGGCGATTTTTTCAGGTTTTCCCTGTCATTCGCCGGAAAAACGTTTTTCCGACGAACGACCACTAAATTTTCGAAAAATTGATTTTTTTAGGGAAAATCGCCTGGCCTGGGCGATTTTATCTAGGAAAATCGCCTGGTCTGGGCGATTTTCCCTGAGTTAAAAAAGTTGGATAAATTTTTTTTTTATAAAGTTAGAAACTATCAAGGGTATATTTGTCTTTTCACCACTTAAAATTTTAAAAAGTGTCATGTATTTAGTAAAATGGTACCTGCAAATAACATGCCCCTACCAAAAATTTGATCAGTTTAAAGGAAAGAGGACTAATTGTTATAAAGTAAAATTTAAAATTCTTAAATGAATAGTTACAAAAGGAAAACACTATGATAAGTAGATAATTACATTAAAATAGCTATTAATTAAATGAGAGATGAAAAAATACGGAATTGTTATCAGCAGGCCACCTTTTACAATTCGTAGGCCACTTTTTAAAATTTTTATACATGAATTTACATTTTTGCCCTTTATAGTTTATAACTTTATAAAAAAAATTACCCAACTTTTTTAACCAGAGAAAATCGCCTGGTATGGGCGATTTTCTGGAAAATTGCCTAGTAGGCCAGACGATTTTCCCAGAGAAAATCGGTGTCCTGTGGCGATTTTCCCTAAAAAAAACGCCACAGGACAGCGATTTTTTCAGGTTTTCCTGGTCATTCGTCAGAAAAACGTTTTTCTGGCGAACGACCACTAAATTTTCGAAAAATCAATTTTTTTAGGGAAAATCGCCTGGCCAGGGCAATTTTATCTGGGAAAATCGCCCAGACCAAGCGATTTTCCCAGAAAAAATCACCTTGCCTAGGCGATTTTCTCAGGGAAAATCGCCTGGCATGGGCGATTTTCCCAGATAAATTCGCCCAGGCCAGGCGATTTTCTCTGAAAAAATCGCCTGGTCTGGGCGATTTTCCCTGAGTTAAAAAAGTTGGGTAAATTTTTTTTTTATAAAGTTAGAAACTATCAAGGTATATTTGTCTTTTCACCACTTAAAATTTTAAAAAGTGTCATGTATTTAGTAAAATGGTACCTGCAAATAACATGCCCCTTCGAAAATTTAGTGGTCGTTCGCCGGAAAAACTTTTTTTCGACAAATGACCGGGAAAACCTGAAAAAATCACCGTCCTGTGGCGTTTTTTTTTTTAGGGAAAATCGTCACAGGACACCGATTTTGTACAGGCGATTTTCCCAGAGAAAATCGCCCCGGCCAGGTGATTTTCCCCGCCCAGTCCAAGCGATTTTCCCATAGTTAAAAAAGTTGGGTAATTTTTTTATAAAGTTATAAACTATAAAGGGCAAAAATGTAAATTCACGTATAAAAATTTTAAAAAGTGGCCTACGAATAGTAAAAGATGGCCTGCAGATAACAATTCCGTTTTGGTATTAAAAAATATTCATTTAAGGGCAAACACCTGATAACCCCTGTGGTTTGGGAAACTTTCAAATGACCCCCCTATGGTTTAAAAAGCTACAAATGACCCCCCTGTGATTTCAAAAGTATACCAAAAACCCCCTTTGTGTTTTAAAAACTACAAATAACCCCCTTTTGGTTTTTAAAAATTAGCAAGAACTTCCTCACACATTTGAAAGCACAAGGGGGTTCTGAATATTTTTGATGCTTGTTCTTTAAAATTTTAGAAACTACAAGGGGGTTTCATGTATCATTTTTAAAATCATAGGAGGGTTATTTGTAGTTTTTAAAGCACAAGGGGGTTTTTGGTATACTTTTGAAACCACAAGGGGGTCATTTGTAGCTTTTTAAACCATAGAGGTGTCATCTGAAAGTTTCCAAACCACAAGGGGGTTATGAGGTGTTTGCCCTTCATTTAAAGTATTGGTTATATTTTCTTAGTCTTAAATTAAAATTATTTTATTGAAAATGATTACATGCTTTTCAATTTTAAAAATAATGATGTGCTTGAAATAAATGTAAGCGAGAGTGAGACAATTCACAGGTATTGAAAGAAAATGATACTTTAACTACTAAATTGATATTAAATGATATTTTAACTACTAAATTGCTATTTATAAGAAACTTTAGGGATGTGATCATCCTTTTATGTCTCTTTAAATTTATTCAACTTATAAACAATGTATCTCAACTGAATTTCATAAAAAATATAACCACAAAAGTCAATTATTAGTTTATAAGGACTAAATTGAAAGAAAATGATACTTTAAGCACTAGATTACATTTTATAAGAAGTTTTGGGCACCTAATAGTCTTTTATGTCTCTTTAAGTTGATTCAACTTAGAAACAATGCATTTCAACTTAATTTCATTAAAGCATATCAAAAAAGGTAATTAGACTAATAGTCTATAAGGACCAAAATTAAATAAGATGAAACTTTAAGTACCAAATGGCAATTTATATGAAACTTTAGCGATGTAATAGTCTTTTTAAGTTGATTTAACTTGTGAACAATGTATCTCAACTGAATTTCATAAAAAATATAACCAAAAAGGTCAATTATTTGTTTATAAGGACTAAATTGAAAGAAATGATACTTCAAGTATTAAATTAAAATTTATAAGAATTTTTAGGCACCTAATAGTCATTTATGTCTCTTTAAGTTGATTCAACTTAGAAACAGTGTATTTCAACTTAATTTCATGAAAACATATCATAAAAGGTAATTAGACTATTAGTGTATAAGGACCAAAAATTTATAAGATGAAACTTTAAGTACCAAATGGCAATTTACATGAAACTTTAGGGATGTAATAGTCTTTTAAGTTAATTTAACTTATAAATAATGTATCTCAACTGAGTTTCATAAAAACTATAACCAAAAGGGTCAATTATTAGTTTATAAGGACTAAATAGAAAGAAAATGATACTTTGAAGACTAAATTATAATTACAAGAAGTTTTAAGCACCTAATAGTCTTTTATGTCTCTTTAAGTCGATTCAACTTAGAAGCAGTGCAATTCAATTGACCTTCATGGAAACATATTTTAAAAAAGGTAATTAAACTATTAGTGTATAAGGACTAAATTGAAAAAAATATTATACTTTTAGTACGAAATTGCAATTTACATGATACTTTAGGAATGTAATAGTCTTTTATGTCCTTTTAAATTAATTAAACTTAGTGCAATGTATCTCAACTGAATTTTATGAAAATATAACGAAAAAGGTAAAGTATTAGTTTAGAAGGACTAAACTGATATAAAATTATACTTTAAATACTAAAATGCAATTTATAAGAAGTTTAAGGCACCTAATATTCTTTTTATGTCATATTAGTTAATTCAACTTAGAAATAATGCATCTCAACTAAATTTTATTAATATATAATGATTAAATTGAAAGAAAACTAATACTTTAAGTATTAAATTACATCTTATAATAAAATTTAGGGACATAATTGTCTTCGTATGTCTCTTTAAGTTAATTAAACTTAGAAACAATGTATCTCAATTGAATTTCATGAAAATATACAGGAAAAAATTTAAACTATTAAGTTGTAAGGACTAAATTGAAAGAAAACGATACTTTAAGTAGTAAATTACAATTTACAAGAACCTTATGGACATAATAGTCTTCTTATGTCTATTTAAGTAAACTTAGAAATAGTGCATATCAACTGAATTTAATAAAAAATACACTTAAAAAAGTTAAACTATAAGTTTATAAGGACTAAATTGAAAATATTATACTTTAAGTACTAAAATTATAATTTACAATAAATTTAGGGACATAGTCATGTTTTTATGTTTCTTCGAGTTAATATAACCTAGAAACAATACATCTCAATTGATCTTCTCTAAAATATACCCAAAAATGACTAAAAAGACTATTAGGTCGCTAAATTTTCTTTGAAAATTATCATAAGTGGCAAATTTTTAGTTTAGAATGACAAAAAAAAAAATTGATATTTTAGATACTAAATTGCCATTTATAAGAAAATTTAGGGACCTAATTTAAACTTTAAGGACATAATTGAAAATTTTGAATGATTAAATTTTGTTGATAATTAATAAAATTTAAATGAAATTAGTTGTACTTGATACAATTTATAATTAATAGGGCGTTATAATATAATTACTATTTTTTGTTTTTGTAGGGTGTATTATTATTAATAAAAATAAACTCTAAATATAGTTATTGGGTAGAATTTATATTTTTTAGGGTGTTCTATTTAAATTTGTATTTGTTAAGAGCTTAAATTGCAATAAAATTAACTACTATTCCTTTTATTAGGGTGTCTTAGTAATATTATTAAAACCAAGAAACCAGTTATCATCATTAACCATAATGGCTCTGATACCATAGGGGAGAACCAATCCAACGGTTCAACGGATTAAACAAAAGAAGCACAAGGAAACAAATTACGCTGAACTCAAAACTGTCAATCTGTTGTACTGATTCAAGGAGATAAAAGTGGGTGTCAAACGCCCTAACAATGCCAATCCCTGGCTAACAACGGGCTAACCCTCATCATCCTTTAAACAGTACAAAGATGCCTGTTTGAATTCAAAGACCCAAGCATTCTTCAATTAATCCATAAACAGTAAGACGATTCACACAAACAGAATCATCAACATTACAGGAAAATCAAATAACTAAGCTTCATGGTTTAACACTAAGTATTTAGCCTGCCATTAGGCTAAATATAAACTGAAAAATAAAATTAAAAGACAGAAAAATTAAAAGACTTACTTATGAAGTTGTCTTCAAGTCTTCAAATTCTTGAAAATGAAAATTTATATATATGAGAAAAGAAATTTACAAAGATAGGAAGGAGAGAGTTGGATGATGTACAAGAGGGGAAATGGGAAAGAGGAAGGAGTTGGGATTCTAAGTCCTGCCTCTAAATGAAAATGAACAACATATTTATAGGCAGAGTCTGCCTTTCACTATTACGGCCCTGAAATTTTTAATTTCAATTCCGCTACAGTATTCTTCCGGATTCCAAACTATCAGCTTTGAAGTCCGTAACAGTATTAATGTCGGTGAAGTCCACAGCCGCCTATGTTAATCATTTATTAGACTTTTACCGGTAGAACCGGTCACTGAGCTTTTTATGGCTAACAGTATTTCATCAATATCGAGGTCGACATCATCTTCTTTCTCTTGTGATTCTCCTGCAAGGCAATATCCTTGACTTGACATTGAAGCATCAGATTTTGTTTCCTCAAGATTTTGGGCCAGATCTTTTTTCAAAAGATCCATATAGGAAGTGATAATTTCTTCTCTGGTAACAATTCCCTTCTGCCTCTGGAGCATTCTATGAATCTGCTAGGAAAGGACTTATTTCCTCCCTTGGAGTTGTCTGCTGCTGCTGCTGGTATTCCTGCAACTTGGCTTTGATTTGATCAATGAGTTCTTGGCCTTGTATTAGACCAGTGGCATCAGCCTTAATCAATTTTTCCCAGAATTTTGTATAACTAGCCCTTTTCAGGCATGGGAGTTTTTCAGGAGTATAACCCACCTCTGGCGCCCATTTCCAGATCCATGGAATTGAAAATTCTATAAAGAAATACATTGGAGCGATATCATCATTCCAAGGATGACTATTATCCAAATTCATGATCTTGGGAGAAATTTTCACCCAATCTGCATATAATGCTTTGAATGGTTCAGGTAGTACCTTGATAGATGGACCGAAATTAATCCACCATTTAATAAACCAATTTGGCAGAGGCTTATTATATACCTCAGAACAGATTTTTATAAACTAAGAATGTTTTCTCCTTGGATTTTCATAGAGTAGAACTCTGGTAAGAGACTCAACATAGTCCCAATACTTATACTTTATCAAAGTTTTCTGATCAGGATGGAGATATTCTCTATCCTTTAGAGTTGATAACCCCCATTCTTCTGCAGATATCACCTGCTTGATAATAATCTTGCTGAAATTATAAATATTTTGGGCACTACCAGCACCTGTAAAATGTGTAATCTCACAATTTCCTGAAATTTTCAGAAGATTTTCAAAATACGGTCTTGGCTTATAAGCCATTTCAGCATATCCAGAGCTATCAAGGTACCTGTTCATTAAGGTCCATGGATCATTGATCCACTGCAAATCTTTGCCTTCTAGGAGTATTATTACCTCTTTATTATTATTCTGATGGTAGGAAGTAAGATATTCTTCCTTATCCTCTTCTCCAACAATTTTTGAATATGATGAGGATGATGAAGCAGAAGTATCACCTTGCTTTTTGTTTATGAACTCCATAAATTCCTCATATAATGGGTCTTCAGGAGACATACTCCTTCTAGCAGAAATATTTTCTGCTACCAGCTTTCTTCCTCCATGTTGGGCGAGAATATTTCCTCGTCCTCCTCGACCTCGGTAAGGGCCAGAGGCCCTTCCTCTGGGGTGCATCAACCTGCAATCATAAAATTTATGATCAGCCATTATTCAAAAATTCACGAGTCAAAAAATCTGGAAGACTATTGTCTTCTCCTTTCTTATACTGAATATCAAAATCAAATGGGGCTAAATAAGCCTGCCATCTAGCAAACATTTGCTTAGATACATCATGCTTAAAATCTTTATTAAACATAAATTTTGCAGATTTGCAATCAGTTCGTATGACAAACTTTTGATTATATAAATCATCTTGAAACTTCAATACACATTTAACAATGGCTAAGATTTCTTTTGCCACCGTAGCATAATTTTTCTGACTATCAGACCATTTGCCTGAATGATATCTAACAAGAAATTCTTTTTTACTATCCTTTGATTTTTGCTTTAAGATTCCACCATAACCTATATCTGAAGCATCTGTTTCTATTATTTTCTCCAGATTAGGATTTGCAATCATTAAACAAGGAAGTGATTTCACTTTAGATTTAATTCTTTTAACTGCCTGAGTATGATTCTCAGACCAAGGATTAGGATTCTTTTTCAGCCTATCATAAAGAATTGCAGTATCTTCATTAAGATTTTTATAATATGAAGAAATATAATTTAAACTGCCCAAAAATCTTTGTAATTGGGTTTTATCCAAAATTTCATCTGGAAATTTAGAAGCAAAATCTATACTTCTATTAATGGGAATTATATTTCCTTTTTCAATATTATGACCCAAAAATCTGATTTTTGTTTGAAACAAGCTCATTTTGGACTTAGATATAACTAAACCATTTTGAATAATTAAATTCTTGAAAATATTCAAATGCTTAAAATGAGTTTCAATATCATTAGAAAATACTAAGATATCATCAATATAAACAATGATAAATTCACTATAAGGAATAAAAATATCATTCATAATTTGTTGAAATTCTGAAGGAGCATTCTTCAGACCAAAAGGCATAACTTTCCACTCATAATGTCCTATTGGAACAGTAAAAGCAGTTTTATATTGATCTTTTTTATTAATTTGAATTTGCCAATAACCTGATTTTAAATCAAATTTGGAAAATATTATTGAATCATATAATCTATCTAATAAATCCTTTTTATTAGGAATTGGATGTCTAATCCATTTTAAAACTTTATTAAGAGGTTTATAATTTATTACCATCCTGGGAATACCTCTTTCAATTTCGCTATGCTTATTAACATAAAATGCCGTACATGACCACGGAGAATTTGAAGGTTGTATTAATTCTTTTTGTAAAAGAGATTGTATTTCTTTTTTACATAATTCCAAATATTTAGAATTCATTTGACAAGGCCTAGCCTTTGTTGGAATTTTCTTTTCATCAAAATCATCTTCATATGGAAGACTCACAATATGCTTCTTTCTATCCCAAAAAGCATTTGGATGTTCATTGCATATTTCTATTGAAAAATTACTAATAATCATTTTAATTTTATCCTGTAATCTAGGATTTTGAAGTTTTTCCTCAATTGTTAAAATATTAATTTCATATTTTAAAAAATTCATTTGATTCTTTTTCCTAAGAATATTTTCTTTGATAGTATTCAAAACCTTGGAAAAAGGTTCCATTATGAATTGGAAATTTATTTGATTATTTTCATAAGTTCCTTTTAACCCTTTAGAATCAATATGATAAATTGGATATAATTTTTTCAAAAATGGAGTACCAAGTATCACTTGATTAGTAATGTTTTTAACCAATAAAAAACTTTCTGGAATACAAACTTTATTTTTACAAATATAGGCTTTGGGGTGTTTAAATTGAATATCTAATCTTTCTCCTCCAGTATGCCTTAAACTATGAGTAGTTTTATGAAAATATTTTGTAGGTATTAAACCTTCTTGTATGACACTAATATCTGTACCACTATCAATTAATGCAATTAATTCAATTTGAAAATTGTTATCAATTAATAAATTGACTTTAGTGTACCATTTTTGAGTAGTAATTATGTCTAATGATGATAAAAATTGTTCTTCATCATTTGGTGGTTTGATTTCAAAAAAATTTGGAGAGGTAATTATTTCCTTTCCTTTTTCTAAATTAGAAATTCTTTCTTCAAAGGTAAGATTTCTTAATTTAAGAATTTGAATTTCTTTTTGCAAATTTTTGACTTCATTATTCAAATCATTTATTGAAACATTTGAAGTTAAAGTATTACTTCTTTCTTTCATCATTCTTTGAACCTCATTCATAGAATATGGTTCATCATATGTGTGAAAATCATTTTTATTCATACTAGTAGAAGGAAGATTCTGAATATCATCAATTATTTTTGATCTTAAATCAGAATTTTTTATTTGTTTTAAAAATTCTAACAAAGTATTATCTGTTAAAACATTTATGTCCTAAAATTGAGACATAATTTTATAAAATTCAATTTCAGAATTATCATCTAATTTTTTCAAACAAGATCCTTTTGTACTACAAGGACAATCGGAATCTGACTCATATGACGACAGATCATTTTCTGAAAAATCAATTTTATTTTCTTCATCTGAAGACTCATAAGATTCTGATTCAGAACTTGTGTCTAATATTATTTTAGAAATTTTTTCTTCTAATTCCTTATCTAATTCTAAGGATTTTATTTTTTCTTTTTTCTTCATTTTGCATTTATTTGCAAAATGACCTATTTGTCCACATTTATAACATTTAACATCCACTGGATTTTTCTTTCTAGCTAATCTAGCTTCTTTTCTTTCTTTTCTTTTTTCCAATTTTTTATGAAAATTCTTTTTAGAATATCTTTTCTTTTTAAAAATCTTATCAGATTTTTCTTTCCTATGAGATTTTCTATTTGGAAAGGGAATATCCATTCCAAATTGACTACAGAAATGTCCTAATTGACTTCTTTCTGTTAATCTTTGGTGTTTTATTTGTTGACTTAATTTAATTTCATTACATAATGATAAACCTTCCTGGACGCAAGTTGCTATCAGTTTACCATACGTATAATCATTATATGGGATAGTAATTTTATCCTTCCTAAGAGCTTTTCTGACTCTTTCAGCAAATAAGCTGGGAAGACCATCTATAAACTTAGACTTCCAATGACTACTATTAGACTCAGGCAATTCCATGACTCTATTAAGGAATGCATCTTTATACCATCTAAATTCAGAAAGTGTTTTACACCTAAGATTCTGCAATAAAGTACGGATATTTTCACTATTATCAGAAATTCTACCCGTAAAATGTTCTAGAATTGTAACAATTAAAGTATAAACAGAATTTTCAACCATTTGGTCACCTTCTTGTTTAACAGTTTTATAAATTTCATCTTTACCTGTTTGAGGTAAATAATTATCCCACCAACCTTTAAGTTGGCCAGTAAAACCTGCAACTATCATTTTTGCAATATTACTATCATTATTACCATTCTGTTTACAAATAGTACTATACATTAACATTCTATGTACCAAATTATAAATTTGTTTTTCTGTATAACCATCTAGATTCCATTCATAAATACATTTACCACTATAACTATTATTAATTATGTATTCTTGTTCCTCATGAAGAACATCTACAGGCGATGGCCTACTATAATAATTTATTTTTGAATTGGAGTGTATTTTTCTGAAATTTTATTAATTTCATCCCTTATTACTTTTTATATTCTGGATTATTTTCTATTTCATTAGAAAATTCTTCTTGTATTGTGGTTATATTTAACCCTTTAAATTTCTCATTGAGTAAATTTAATAATTCTTGGGTACCAGTTTTAAACTTAAAATCTTTTATTTCAGGTGGAGGCTGAAGACTAGGAGCTGCAAGCACACCTATATTTTCCTGAGAATTACTAGTACTAGGAATATTATTAGTACTAATAAGTGTATTGTTATCTATTAGCTTATCTAGACGATCATGTAAAGAAACAATTTGTTCTCCTAATATAATTAAATACATATTTGCAAAATTTTGTTGTTCAATCATTTTATTAATATTTTTGACTGTTATTGTCAAAGTATCTTCTTCAAATATTTTGGAAAAAGCATTAAAATTCATAGCTATTTTCCCTTTTAATATACTGAAAGATTCTTGAGGAGGGAAATGACTCTTCAAAATATTACCATTATTCAATCTAAATTCTCTTTCTATGACAGAGATTCCTGGTTCTATGTAATTATGAACAAATGGAACAAAAGGAAATAAAATATTCTTTTCTCCTAAGAACTTATAAAATTCTTCTGAAAGATTATTTCTTTCTTCAATAGAATAAGATTGAAAAAACCATTTTCTAAAGACTTCCCATCTGGGTTTTAAGAATTCATCTCGAATTTTCATTCGAGCCTCAGATCCTTTACTAAAATCTATTTTTCTTGTACTATTCATATTGAAAAATTCATTTCAGATTCGGTTATTTCCGGTTCTTTCCTATCAGAAATATCATGAACAATATTATTCTTTTTCTTATATAATAAATCAACATGAGGATTTTTCTCCTCACTGGCAGGAATATGATCATCAGCAAAATTTCTAGGAGGAATAAAATCAGGAATATAATTTCTAACATATGAAGTAGAAGGATTATGACGGTTTATTCCATCACGTAATAATTGCTCAGAAATTAAAGCATTATGATGGGTTATTCCATCACTTGAATTTAAATGACTTGAATTTAAATGACTATTATTCAAAGCAGTATGAAAAGAATTTAAAGAATGGCGATTATTCTCACCACTTAAAC
The DNA here is from genome assembly GCA_016801395.1 of Leptodermis oblonga. Classification (NCBI taxonomy): domain Eukaryota; kingdom Viridiplantae; phylum Streptophyta; class Magnoliopsida; order Gentianales; family Rubiaceae; genus Leptodermis; species Leptodermis oblonga. The sequence continues at coordinate 21,285,204 of CM028753.1, forward strand.
TTGAATTTAAAGAATGTAAAGACAAGTTAGGATGATGTTTATTCACATCACCAATGTTAGATGTAGAATGTCTATGAGACATAGGAATATCATCCTTGAAAGGGGAAATAAATGATCTTACAGAGGAAGATCGAGAAAGTCCCTGAGTATTACTCATTTGAATATACACATCTCCATCTGGAGTCTGAATTATATTAGAAATCTGATGTTCATTTCTGGGTTCAATATGAGCAACCCTGGTCATTTTCCAATGCTGAGGAATCGGAATTTCATCCCATTTTATGGTTCTTCTAGTCGTAATATTTGACTTACTGAAATTTGATTCAATTAAGATTGTTTCATTCAAATCTTTTTGTTTTTCTTCCACTTTATAACATGGATTCATGGTGTATAATGGCTTATAATAAATTCTATAACAGATACACATTATTTCTGAACCAGGTTCATAATTATAACCTTCAGTCTTTATATTTAAAGTTAAGGCTTTGTAGATATTTCTATCTGTTAAAGCTAGATTAAAATTTGGATGAACATTAAAATATACTGGACCATGAGCCAAACTAGACTGTATAACTCCAATTATTGATTTTCTCCATTCTTTATTTCCACCATCTCTCAAAGTTGCTATAAAACTTTCTGGCAAATTATCAAGAGTAAGAGGTTTAAAAGCAATTTGCACTAAACCAATATGTAAAAATTTATGAGAAAACCTATATGGTTCTAAATCTTTTTCAGAGAGAAGGGTTATTGCTGTATCAGCATCTTGAATGGCTAAAGATTGTTCAGTTGTTTTACAAATCTGTTTCAATCCTACTTTATTAAAAAATCCTTGATGATAAATCAATTTGGGTTCCATATAGGGAATAGTCCATCTGGGCAACAGATCTAAATTAGAGGGCAATTCCTCTTCAGTTTTCATTTTATTTTTAATATTATTATTATTATTTTTCTGAAATATTTTCAGTTTTTCCATGACAAAAAGTGTTAAACCAAGAAACCAGTTATCATCATCAACCATAATGGCTCTGATACCATAGGGGAGAACCAATCCAACGGTTCAATGGATTAAACAAAGAAGCATAAGGAAACAAATTACACTGAACTCAAAACTGTCAATCTATTGTACTGGTTCAAGGAGATAAAATTGGGTGTCAAACGCCCTAACAACGCCAATCCCTGGCTAACAACGGGCTAACCCTCATCATCCTTTAAATAGTACAAAGATGCCTGTTTGAATTCAAAGACCCAAGCATTCTTCAATTAATCCATAAACAGTAAGACGATTCACACAAACAGAATCATCAACATTACAGGAAAATCAAATAACTAAGCTTCATGGTTTAACACTAAGTATTTAGCCTACCATTAGGCTAAATATAAACTGAAAAATAAAATTAAAAGACAGAAAAATTAAAAGACTTACTTATGAAGTTGTCTTCAAGTGTTCAAATTCTTGAAAATGAAAATTTGTATATATGAGAAAAGAAATTTACAAAGAAAGGAAGGAGAGAGTTGGATGATGTACAAGAGGGGGAATGGGAAAAGAGGCAGGACTTAGAATCCCAACTTGAAAATTTTGAATGATTAAATTTTGTTGATAATTAATAAAATTTAAATGAAATTAGTTGTACTTGATGCAATTTATAATTAATAGGGCGTTATAATATAATTACTATTTTTTGTTTTTGTATGGTGTATTATTATTAATAAAAATAAACTCTAAATATAGTTATTGGGTAGAATTTATATTTTTTAGGGTGTTCTATTTAAATTTGTATTTGTTAAGAGCTTAAATTGCAATAAAATTAACTACTATTCCTTTTATTAGGGTGTCTTAGTAATATTATTAAAACTTATGGACCAAAACAAAAGTACTCTAATATTTTTGGTTAAAACTTAAAGGGGAATAATGCAATTGCCGATATTTATTAGGGTGTCTAAATATAGTTATTGGGTAGAATTTATATTTTTTAGGGTGTTCTATTTAAATTTGTATTTGTTAAGAGCTTAAATTGCTATAAAATTAACTACTATTCCTTTTATTAGGGTGTCTTAGTAATATTATTAAAACTTATGGACCAAAACAAAAGTACTCTAATATTTTTGGTTAAAACTTAAAGGGGAATAATGCAATTGCCGATATTTATTAGGGTGTCTTAGTAATATTATTAAAACTTATGGACCAAAACAAAAGTACTCTAATATTTTTGGTTAAAACTTAAAGGGGAATAACGCAATTGCCGATCATTATTTATTTAAAACCAACAATTACGAGTTCACATTTAATATATATTAAGTCCCAACAATCTTATTGATGGTTAACATGGTCTAACGGTAAAGGCAGTTAACATTTCACCGTTGTGCTAGGTTCGAATTCCACCAAATATAGTTTTGTATACTATTTTTAATCATGCAATCATCCATTGCATGTATATTTCCAAATATGATTTTGTATAATCATGCAATCATCCATTGCATGTATATTTCCAAATATGATTTTGTATACTATTTCTTTCTTTATTTTCTTTTATCCTGGAGTGCATTTTTTATTTTATTTTTCCTTTTATCCTGCATTGCATTTTTTTTTCTTTGCTTCTTTTTAGTTTTGTATTGCATTTTTTTTTTCAGTTCTGTTTCCTATTTTGTGGTACATTACATTTCTTCTAATTGCATTTTTTTTTCCAGAACAAATTGTATTTCTGTTAACTAAATTATATTTCTCTAATTTTGTTTAGAAAATTTAACATATTTGATTAATTACTTTATTATTTATTTTTGTGACTCCATTACTCTTTCAGGTTAAAATTACATTATATTATTATTAATAAATAATGTAATAAAAATATGAGAAACAATAATTATCTATTTAATTTCCAAAATTAAAACTTTAATGATTAAACATAAGTAACCCGAAATTCATAAAACTTTCATGAATTTAATGACAAAAAAGAATTGTTACAAATTTTCTATTAAAAATATAATGAACCATTTTGTGACCACAATTTCTCATCACTAATATTGAACAAAATAGTGACCACTTTGTTCGTCACTTAAAGCAAATAGAAAAATCTTTAGGTGACCATTTATTTTCAAGTACCAAAAGTGGTCACTACAAGGAGTTAAATTACAGGTAACCTACCAACTTTTATTTTTGTCTTGTCACTAAACTTGCATACATTACTGACCAATTATTTGGTCACAAAAGAATTATTGACCAACTTTTGGTGACCATTTGTTTTCCATCACAAATTTTGGTCACTAAAGACTATAAATCAAGCGGGAATTGTTCTCGCCATTGCCTTTAGTGACCAGATAGTGACCATTTTTATTTTTGGTCACCAAAGTTTCATGCGTAAATAAACTTTGGTAAGGTGCCTTAGGTGACCAAATTTATTTTAGTCACTACGATTTTGGTCAACAAAGGCCATTTTTCTTGTAGTGCGACCACCTGTGTAGTCGGGCTAGGTCACTGCTTCACAGCTAGTGACTGCGTTACTTGACCTACCATTATCCATAGGGTACAATTTGAACATGATCCTGCAGATATTTGTCTTTATAATAGCCTCTAAGGCTTCCACCGTAGTGTAAACTGAATCAAATATAAAACTATTCCTGCATTTCCACAAATAATAGACAGTTAGAGCAAAAGCAATTAACGTAGCTTTATACCTCTTTTTGTCCCTTCTCAGATCCTTATTTATCCATTTCAGAGTACTATGGATAGTGGACATCAATCTTGGAATACTCAGCCATTGCCGAATCCTGGACCAGGCACTGTTAGTATATTGACAGGAGAAAAATAAATATTGAACATTTTCAATTTTATTCCCACATAACATACAAGTTGTATCAATATCCAAGAATGTCAAATTGACTCTTTAAACATAACCGTAGGATGATAGAACATTTTGGAGGAATATAATTCCTCCAGATATTCCCTGCCCAGTAGGACAACTCACCCTTAGGTCTCAAAACCTCATAAACCTGCTTAGTCAATGATTCTCCACTTGCAAACCATTGATTTAGCCAATTTATACATGCAAATTTTGCTCCCAATTTCTTAACAATTATGTCTCTAATATTCGCCAAATTCTTAAACATGGGGAATCTTTTACATTTGGATTCCAATCCCATATCGACTCCCTTTTCAAATAAACATCATTGATCTATTTCACCCATAGACTATCCCTTGTAAGGTGGATATCCCACAAGTGTTTGAATAAAAGAGATTTATTCCAAGCAAAAGAGTTCCTAATTCCCAACCCCCCTTCATTTTAAGGCAAACACATTTTATCCCATGCAATTACTGATCTTTTACCTCCCAAAAAACTTCTGACATAGCCTATTAAATCTATATATGACAGATACAGGCAATGGAAAATGTTGTAACCAGAAGCACTCAACTCCTTAGATAATAGATTTAATCAATTCAAGCCGGCCAACATATGACAAAGTCATAGTTTTCCAGGCATTGAACAGATTAGTGATTCTATTCACAAAAGTATCATAGTGCAAGGAGTTCAATTTTTGTGCAGCTAGTGGTAAGCCCAAGTATCTAATAGGTAGATTAGCTACAGGAAAACCAACCAAATCTACACACTTTTGCAACTCATAACCATACAAACCTGCCGTGAAGAATTTAGATTTCTCAGGATTGAAATACTGGCCTGACACTTCTTTGAACTTCTTCAAACACTACATTATAATCATCAACGACAGCTCATCACCCCGAGAGAACAACAAAAGATCATCCGCGAAGGCAAGATGAGTTATTCTCAATTTTCCACATTTAGGATGGTAGTTGAAACCATTCCTTGTATGCCTTTTCAATAACCTTGAAAGGTATTCCATTGTGATTGTAAACAGTGCCGGAGACATAGGATCGCCCTGCTTCAAACCCCTTTTTCCCTTGAAATGACCATGCAAACTCCCATTTATCGAGATAGAGAAGGAGGTAGTAGATATACACTGTGTAATCCATTCCACAAAAACCTGCGAGAATCCCATAGCATAAAGAAGACTCGTGAGAAAATCCCACGATACAATATCACATAGGCCTTTTTTATGTCCACCTTAAGCATGCATCTTAGAGAAATCCTCTTTCGTGTGTAGCTTCGAAGAATTTCCTGTGTAAGGAAGAAGTTGTCTGACATATACTGATCCCCTATAAAGGTAGCCTGAGCTCCATCAATAAGGTAAGGCAGGACCAATTTAAGCCTACTAGACAAAATCTTGGTGATGACCTTGTAGATCGTATTACAACACGAAATAGGTCTATAATCAGATACTTTTGACGAGTGAGCTTTCTTAGGAATGAGGGCAACCAGGGTGTGGTTAATCTGCTTCAATATCTTCCCAGTCTCAAAGAATTCTATTATAGCCTCTTGCACTGAAACCCCAATAATTTCCTAGCTCTTCTTAAAGAATCGCGCTGGATAACCATTAGGACCAGGTGCTTTATCATCATTTAGAGCAAAAACTGCAGCTTTAGTTTCTTCATTAGTAACCTTAGCCCCCCAAAGTTGCTATCTCCGTGTCCCTTAAATAGTTTCCTTCCAGGATAACGCCTTCATCAATTCTCCCTACTTCCACCCGTTGCCCCAAAGGATTATCAAAGAACTTGACAAACTCCTCGGCCACCTCCTGAGGTCCAGTGGTTTGATCGCCACTCTCCTTTTCCACAGATACAATTGTATTTTTGACATTATTCGTCTTGACCAGACCATGGAAGTACTTATTTCCCCTGCAGATAGCCTAAAGTGCATTGCCTTTGCTTTTTGGACAAGAAATGACCTCTTCGTTGCTATCATGAATTCAACCTTCTTCCTGAGTTAGGCTATCGTTTCAATTAATTCTTCATTTTCTGGACTTCCCATTAACATCTCTTTTTCTGATTCTAGGTCTGCCACAAGTCTTTTGGCCTTCTCAGAAATGTGGTGGAAATGTAGCTTATTAAGATTCTTCTAAGGCTGCTTCATCTCTTGTAATTTCTTACAAATGACATACTATTTTGTTCCCCTACGTACACTTCCCCATGAACTCTGTATAATTGAGCCAAAATTTTCCTGGTCCATCCACATATAGAAAAACTTAAAAGGCCTATTACCCCTGTGGTCCTGTTATAGAATGGAAGCAATGACTAAGGAATGATTTGATAGTGGCCCCAAGGGTTTGAAATCTGCCACACAGTGCACGGCATTGTTTTACTTGATTGAGACACCTCTCTTCATCCACGTGAAAAATTTACCAGTGGAATGAGCATCCACAAGCCCCAGTGATAAACAAATGTCTCCCAAGTCTTTCATCTGGTATGTTGTGGGAGCAGGTCCCCCGATTTTTTTTCTGTCGCGGCTTTGAACGAGTTAAAATCACCAAGTACAATCCATGGCTCTCCAAAAATTCTTCTCTCAACAATCGAGTAAAGACCATACACCAAAGTTAAAAAAAAAAAAAAAAAAGAACATTGATCTGGAGGATTTACAAAAAGTCCTGTAGTGGATGGACTGTGGAGATGTATCTAACAAATCGCATTCCATCATCTTCGGGTACCAAAATAATACCATTCGGGCACCACTGATGGTATCAAAATTTGTAGCAAAATTCCACCCAGGACGATAATTAGATGCAAAAAACTTAAGCCATGCTAGTGATAGTTTGGTCTCGAGAATTTCAAAAAGAGACACCCCATTTCGATCCATAACCCCGGCCACCTCCTTCATTTTAAGAGCTTTATTGAGCCATCTTATGTTCCAAAATCCTACTCTCATTGAGTTGAGGATGAGGCACTTTGAGTTGCCTCATTCCCTCATTGGTCCTTCTTCTTGTTCCTACTTTTACTTCTACTTCTATTCCTCCTTATTCCTAACCTCAGAGCAACCCTCATCTTGCTTCTCCCCAAAGTCCCCTTCACCTAATCCTTGTCCATTCATCACTTCCCCCTTCTCTAATCTGACTTTAAATCTTGTATTCTTACTCTCAGTCCTTCCACGGCTACTCTTTTCAATCATGATTGAGACAGAAGTGGCCAAATGAAGTTTAAAATAAATGCCTGCCTTTCTTACCTTTCCTCCCTGGTCTCAAGGAGAGGCTATCTGTCATAGGGACAATAGCCCTAGCATTGCTAAAGAATTATTCTCTACTCGAACAACTTCCACAGCTGTAGTAGGATCAGTACTCATCTTCTCGACATTGTTCTTAGACTTGACTTGATTATAGGGCTATGCAACGAAGCCGCCAAACCGAAAATTGGATAGGTAACCAGGCCGGCCAACTTGTTCAAAACCGATCAACCGGTTTACCAATTTTGAACCGGTTAATCGATCCAATTACCGATTAAGATTTTATCTCCACTGGTTAAACCAGATAAACGGTATATTTATAAAACGTATATCACTTCTATTATGCATCTAATTCTGGCAAAACATACTAAGACTCTCACTGAAATAAAAGAACCCATCAGGAAAACTATTAGGACCCATACAAGAATCATCAATTGCCAAAAGTATATCTCTAATTCACATAGGATATACATTAGAAAAAAATATCTGTTGAGAACCCAGCATAAAGATCATCATATAGTAGCAGAAATTAAAAAAAAAAAAAAAACACATCAGCAGCAGAATAAAAAATTTTTTAAAAAAAAAGAAGGAAAAGGAATATGCATTTAATAATAAACTAGAGAAAATAATTAGATAGCAGCAGGTAGTAAGCAAGCACCAGGCAACACTGAAGAAAAAAGAAAAATAGAAGGGGAAAAAAAACAAAAACAAAAGAAAATAAGGAGTAAAAGCAAAACTGTAGCAGCCTGTAACACTACACCATTGCAGAAGAAGAAAAAAATCTGCAACAGCCTTATAGTTAATGAATCAAACAAATTACACAAACACACTTTCGAACAAGTCTGAACTGTAACTTTTAAATTTTGAGTTCGCCTTCAGTGCTTGAGACTATGCTTTTATAATAATTTAGCACACAACTTCAATCCCATGGAATGAAAATGAAGACATGAGGGATGAGTACAGTCTGTCTGCAAGTTGTTGGGTGTTAATTTACTGAACGAAAATAGAAACTAACGATTGCCGGTTGTAACTGACACACCGACCAGAACCGGTGGTGACCGGACCGACAGCACAGGCAAGGTTGCCAGTCGGTTATCTGGTTACTACCACAAAATGGAAAACCAGTGGTAACTGAAACCGGTAGGCCGGTAAACAGCTAAACCGGTTGTTGCACACCCCTACTTGATTATGCCCAACCACACTTGTTGGCTCCATCCTTATTCCCTCTTTAATCACCTTCAAAGCCATAACCTTAGCCTTTTCTTGGCCCTGCTCAACCTCTTATGTTGGTTTCATCCTTGCTTCCCTATCATTATGGCTCGGTGCATTTTAAGCTTGATTAATAAACGAACAATAAATTAACAAGAGGAAAAAAGTTTGATTACGTTCGTGAACAACTCGATAAGAATCTTGTTTGTGGTTTGAGTAAATCTCAAATAAAACTCGATTAATATATTAATTACAATATATATATATATATAACATTTATTATAGGGTGAATTGAAAATTTGGTCACCTTACTATTAAAATGTTCACATTTTAGCCACCTTTCTTTTTTTAATTATTTTTCAGTCACCATACTTTCATTTTTGCATTATTTTAGTCACTTTGTGAAAGTGATCCGTTAAGTGTTTAATAGAGCTATTTTGTTGAGGACATTTCATCAAATTGGAAAGGATGGCGTTTTTAGAACTCGATAAGAAAGTGATCCGTTAAGTGTTTAATAGAGCTATATTGAATTATTTTTGTCCAAAAGCATCTCCTTTCTCTCTCTCTTTCTCTCTCTCTCTCTCTCTCTCTCTCTCTCTCTCCATTCCTCTGGCTGAACTTGAGATAATGTTGTTATCCGTGGAGCTGGAGGTTTCTAGAAACAAAGAAGATAATACCGCTGGTGGGTCCAGAAGGCTAGCAATCAAGGGTGAAGATATGGGGCTGTCACTGAAGAAGAGCAAAGCAGTGAACTTAGCAACAATGTTTAAGGAACCCTAAATCTTCTTACCTTCAAAGGTCAACATTGATTCTCCTGATACAAATTCCCGAGCCTAGTACGATTGGCATCGAAGGTGGAATTGTAGTGCTTCACGAACGCGTTTGCCACCTGATCCGGAGCATCCCGGACCCAGAAAACTCAAGGATTGGGCTGCATTAGTCGGCGAAGCCGCCTGATACGTGACAAAATTATTAGGGGATCTATTTCATGGTAAAAAGTAGGATGATGTCTACGGAGGTAATCGTTGAAGGGCGGAGAACGAGAAAATAATGATCGACGAGATGGATTTGAGGAGGTTGGAGATTTGGGAAAAGATGAGGAGGCGGGCAGGTGATTCAGTTTGTTGATGCGAATGTCTAATTTTGTGTGTAGAATTCGAGCTTGACGTAGCCGTCTCATAGCTGCAGATCGGGCAATGGTCACGTAGGTTTAGAAATTGTCAGTGATTCTATAGGTTTAGCTGAGTCATTGTTGCACTAAAGGGCTTTTTTAGTGGGAATGAAATGTCTAATCATGTGAATAATGTGCAAGAGTGAGCTTGTTAATTGGTTTGTTATATTTGTATTACCCTTAAAATGATTGAAGCTTCTATGTATCTAAATATTATTATTGCTATTATTAGTAAACATGTTGAGAAGTTGTGTCCCTGATAAGAGACTTTTGGATATGGAATAAGTGAAATCTGAATCTTGTTGTGTTATTATGCATGTGTTGTGTGTGTTTGTCTCTTGTTTGAGTATAGGTGTAGTTGAATTGGAGAGTGAGGATGATGAAGAAAAAAAATGAAGAGGTGAAGAAAATGGTTGTTGAAGAGCATTTAGGTGATAATGATGAAAGTGAGAGTAGTGAGAGCAAGAAGAGTAAAGCAGATGATGAGGAGATAAAGAAAAGAATGAAGGAAAAATTGAGGAAAAAAGTAGGAAAGGAAGCAAAGAGGCACTGGACAGTATGATGGGAAGGAGATGAATTAGTCCATAACAGAGGTAGATGAAGGAGATGGGTTTTTCACACTCCATCAACGGGGCCCACGAGAGTACTTAGGATTAATCATCTAAATTTAGGCATGGTGACAGTATGGTGGGGCCACCGCTTTTAGAGATGAAGTTATTTGGAGGGTTGTTTGTGGAGCCCATCTAAAAAAGAAGGAGAGAGAGGGGTTGTTTGGAAAAATTAAATGGAGGAAAGAAGATTGATGACTCAGCTAATAGGACTAAGGATGAAAATACCCGTAAGCTACTTAACGGAGCATTTTCACAGAATGACTAAAAAAAATGCAAAAATGAAAGTATGGTGATTACTTATAAAATAATTAAAAAAGAAATGTTACTAAAACTTGAACGTTTTAATAGTAAGCTAACCAAATTTTCAATTTACCATTTATTATATATTATAACAAATTAAAATAATTAGGTGTAAATTAAATATATTATACTTACAAGGACCTTTATGTAAATTAGTATAAGTTTTTCAATAAACCCTATCTATCTTTAGATTCTTTACCCTTATTTTTGTTTACTCTTCTTCACAAGCCGACGGCGGCACCTCTCACTCTCAGTTCCCTTCCAAGTTCCAGCTCTTGAAGTTGAAGGTGATTGTGACTCTACTTCCTTTCTTCTTTTTTATAATCCATCACATGTCACTCGCATCTCCCCATCTCTAAAGTTTTATTTGTAAATTTTAATTCATATTTTCGTTTTGGTTTCTATACGGAAGAATTTTATGGGTTTCTTGCCATTTTTCTTGATCCAAATGAAAAAATATATATATCGGGAAGTATCATTAATTGCAGTTTTGGAAAAAATTAATGATTCACATTCTGTTTGCGCATCTTATTATTTTGATGAGCCCTACTATCTTATTATTATGTTTGTGCATCTTTCTCTATTTGTGCAATTTCACAGGCTGCCAAGTACTTGTTAGGGGTTAGGACTTAGGATTACAACTGAAAATGCTATTTTCTTTTAGAACTTCTGAAGGTTTCTACTGTTTAACATTGCTGAAAATGAGCTCTTACATAGACAACCCATGTAAATGAGCTCTTTGGAAAATCATGAAATATGCATGAGAAGTAATATGTGACGACATATATTGAACTCTCTCAATTTATCGTAATTTCTTATGATCTCTCACATGCAAATGTTTGTGGCATACACAGCTGAAAGCTTATGGAATTTCAATTGAGAGATTTGATGACACCAGGGGGGAAAAAAACAAAAAAAACAAAAAAACTCAATGATGTTGTAATATCATTGAGTTTTAGATGACCAAAAGGGTCCTGCCATATTATGATGACTGATGATGGTGTATTTGATAATAGGAATAAGTGTTTAGGTTATTCAATATTCATTCATGTAAATGATGTGCAATTTTTGACAAAATTTTAAATACTTTCATTTTTCTTATGTAAATCTAAATAAGCTTATCTCACCACTTATTGAAAGGAAGGAATAAGCAAGGTTTACTGAAATCATGTTTATGGGTAAGTTTTAGTGCGTTATGTAATATCCATATGATGGTAAACCATGATTTACTGTCATGATTTAAATAGGCTGAAGAGACAGAAGGGTATAGTTTCCCGGGAAGAAATCATAGCTTCTTACATGGATATTTTGAAAAAAGATCTATCCCAAAACCTGGATGATTCAAAATCAGAAGTTTCAATGTCAAGCCAAGGCCATTGCCTAGCAAGAGAATCACAAGAAGAAGAAGAAGATGTCGACCTCGACATAGATGAAATGTTGCTTGCCATAAAGAGCTCAGTGATCGGTTCTACTGGTAAAAGTCCAAGAAATGATTAACATAGGTGGTTGAGGACTTCACCGACACTAATACTATTGCGGACTTCAAGACTGATAGTTTGAAATCCGAGATTACTGTGGCGGATTTAAAATTAAAAATTTCAAATCCGTAATAGTAAAAGGCAGACTCTACCTATAAATATGATGTAAATATTCATTCAGAGGCAGAACTCAGAATCTGGAGTCTTCCTCTTTCCTTTCTCCCTCTTGTACATCATCCACCTCTCTTCTCTCATTTCCCTCTTGTAAATTTTCTTTTCCATATATAAAATTTTCTTTTTCAGAAGATTTGAAGACTTGAAGACGACTTTATAAGTAAGTCTTATTTAATTTTCTGTTTTTAATATTTTATTTTCTGTTTATATTTAGCCTAATGGCAGGCTAAATACTTAGTGTTAAACCATGAAGCTTAGTTATCAGAATTTCCTGTAATGATGATGATTCTATATGTTTGAATCGTCTAATTGTTTTAGGATTAGTTAAAGAATGCATAGGTTGTTTACAAACAGGCATCTGTTTATTGTTTAAAGGATGATGAGGGTTGAGGCCGTTGTTAGCCTAGGATTGAAAATTTTAATTTTAAATCCGCTATTACGAATTTGAAATTTTTAATTTTACGGATTTGAAATTTTACTATTACGGATTTGAAATTTTTAATTTTAAATCCGCTACAGTAATCTCAGATTTCAAACTATCAGCTTGAAGTCCGCAATAGTATTAGTGTCGGTGAAGTCCTCAACCACCTATGTTAATCATTTCTTGGACTTTTACCAGTAGAACCGATCACCGAGCTCTTTATGGCGAGCAACATTTCATCTATGTCGAGGTCGACATCTTCTTCTTCTTGTGATTCTCCTACTAGGCAATGGCCTTGGCTTGACATTGAAACTTCTGATTTTGAATCATCCAGGTTTTGGGATAGATCTTTTTTCAAAAGATCCATGTAAGAAGCTATGATTTCTTCCCGGGAAACTATACCCTTCTGTCTCTGCAGCATCCTATGAATCTGCTGGAATGGGCTAATTTCCTCCCTTGCAGCTGATTGCTGCTGCTGCTGATATTCCTACAGTCTGGTCTTGATCTGATCAATAAGTTCCTGGCCTTGAATTAAACCAGTAGCATCTGCCTTTATCAATTTGTCCCAAAATTTGGTATAACCTGCTCTCTTCAAGCATGGGATCTTTTCTGGGGTATAACCTACTTCTGGAACCCATTTCCATATCCATGGTATTGAAAATTCAGTAAAGAAATACATAGGAGCGATATCATCGTTCCACCATAACCTATATCTGAAGCATCTGTTTCTATTATTTTCTCCAGATTAGGATTTGCAATCATCAAACAAGGAAGTGATTTCACTTTAGACTTAATCCGTCTAACTGCCTCAGTATGTTTTTCAGACCATGGTTTAGGATTCTTTTTCAATCTATCATAAAGAATCGCAGTATCTTCATTAAGATTTTTATAATATGAGGAAATATAATTTAAACTTCCTAAAAATCTTTGTAATTGGGTTTTATCCAGGATTTCTTCTAGAAATTTTGAAGCAAAATCAATACTTCTGTTAATAGGAATAATATTTCCTTTTTCAATTTTATGACCCAAAAATCTAATTTTTATTTGGAACAAACTCATTTTTGACTTAGATATAACTAAACCATTTTGAATAATAAAAAATTTGAAAATATTCAAATGTTTAAAATGTGTTTCAATATCTTTAGAAAATACTAAGATATCATCAATATAAACAATAATAAATTCGCTATAAGGAATAAAAATATCATTCATTATTTGTTGAAATTCTGAAGGGGCATTCTTCAGACCAAAAGGCATAACCTTCCATTCATAATGTCCTATTGGAACAGTGAAAGCAGTTTTATACTGATCTTTCCTATCAATTTGAATTTGCCAATATCATGATTTTAAATCAAATTTAGAAAATATTATTGAATCATATAATCTATCTAATAAATCCTTTTTATTAGGAATTGGATGCCTAATCCATTTTAAAACTTTATTAAGAGGTTTATAATTTATTACCATTCTAGGAATACCTCTTTCAATTTCACTATGTTTATTAACATAAAAAGCAGTACATGACCATGGAGAATTTGAAGGTTGAATTAACTCTTTTTGTAAAAGAGATTGTATTTCTTTTTTACATAATTCTAAATATTCAGAATTCATTTGACAAGGTCTAGCCTTTGTCGAAATTTTCTTTTCATCAAAATCATCTTCATAGGGAAGACTAACAATATGCTTTTTCCTATCCCAAAAAGCATTTGGATGTTCATTACAAATTTCTATTGAAAAATGATTAATAATCATTTTAATCTTTTCCTGTAATCTAGAATTTTGAAGTTTTTCTTCAATCGTTAAAATATTAATCTCACATTTCAAAAACATCATTTGATTCTTTTTTCTAAGAATATTTTCTTTTATAGTATTTAAAACTTTTGAAAAAGGTTCCATTATAAACTGGAAATTTATTTGATTATTTTCATAAGTTCCTTTTAACCCTTTTGAATCAATATGATAAATATGATATAATTTTTTCAAAAAAGGGGTACCAAGTATCACTTGATTTGTGATGTTTTTAACTAATAAAAAACTTTCTGGAATGCAAACTTTAATTTTGCAAATATATGCCTTTGGGAGTTTAAATTGAATATCTAATTTTTCTCCTCCAGCATGCCTTAAACTATGAGTAGTTTTTTGAAAATATTTCGTAGGTATTAAACCTTCTTGTATTACACTAATATCTGCACCACTATCAATTAATGCAGTTAAATCAATTTGAAAACTAATATCAATTAATAAAGTAATTTTAGTATACCACTTTTGAGTAGTAATAATATCTAATGAAGATAAAAATTGTTCTTCACCATTTGGTGGTTTTTCTTCTGAAAAGTTTGGAAAAGTAAATATTTCTTTTCCTTTTTCTATATTAGAAATTCTTTCTTCAAAACTAATATTTCTTAATTTAAGAAATTGAATTTCTTTTTGAAGATTTTTGACTTCATTATTTAAATCATTTATTGAATTATTATAAGTTAAACTATTACTTCTTTCTTTCATTAATTTCTGAACCTCTAACATTGAATATGGTTCATTATAATTTTGAAAATCATTTTTATTTTCGAAATCATTATTCCTACTAGTAGAAGGATTATTTTGAATTTCATTAATTATTTTTTACCTTAATTCAGAATCTTTTATTTGTTTTAGAAATTCTAACAAAGTATTATCTGTTAAAACATTTATGTCTTGAAATTGAGACATTACTTTATAAAATTCTTCATTTTCAGAATTATCATTTAATTGTTTTAAACAAGATCTTTTTGTGCTACAAGCACAGTCAGAATCTGACTCAGTTGATATATTATTTTCTGAAAAATTAATTTCATTTTCTTCATCTGAAGACTCAGAAGATTTTGAACTTGTTTCTAATAAAATTTTAGAAATCTTATCTTTCAATTCTTCATCTATTTCTAAAGATTTTATTTTTTATTTTTTCTTCATTTTACATTTATTTGCAAAATGACCTATTTTTCCACATTTATAACATTTAACATCTATTGGATTTTTCTTTTTAGCTAATTTAGCTTCTTTTCTTTCTTTTCTTTTTTCTAATTTCTTTTTAGAATATTTTTTCTTTCTGAAAATTTTTTCAGGCTTCTCTTTCCTATAAGGTTTCTTACTTGGAAAAGGAATATCCATTCCAAATTGACTACAGAAATGTCCTAATTGACTTCTTTCTGTTAACCTTTGACTCTTTATTTGTTAGCCTGGGATTGGCGTTGTTAGGCCGTTTTGCCCATTTTTATCTCCTTTATACAATTTATCAGGTTGACAGTCTGTGATCAATGTAATTATTCCTTTATGCTTCCTTAATTAATCCATAGAACCGTTGGATTGGTTCCCCCTTATGATAAATTTTTGATTATATAAATCATCTTGGAATTTTAACACACATTTAACAATAGCTAAGATTTCTTTGGCTGCCGTAGCATAATTTTTCTGACTATCAGACCATTTGCCTGAATGATATCTAACAAGAAATTCTTGTTTATCAATTTTTGATTTTTGTTTTAATATTCCACCATAACCTATATCTGAAGCATCTGTTTCTATTATTTTCTCCAGATTAGGATTTGCAATCATCAAACAAGGAAGTGATTTCACTTTAGACTTAATCCGTCTAACTGCCTCAGTATGTTTTTCAGACCATGGTTTAGGATTCTTTTTCAATCTATCATAAAGAATCGCAGTATCTTCATTAAGATTTTTATAATATGAGGAAATATAATTTAAACTTCCTAAAAATCTTTGTAATTGGGTTTTATCCAGGATTTCATCTGGAAATTTTGAAGCAAAATCAATACTTCTGTTAATAGGAATAATATTTCCTTTTTCAATATTATAACCCAAAAATCTAATTTTTGTTTGGAACAAACATTTTTGACTTAGATATAACTAAACCATTTTGAATAATCAAGTTTTGAAAATATTCAAATGTTTAAAATGTGTTTCAATATCTTTAGAAAATACTAAGATATCATCAATATAAACAATAATAAATTCGCTATAAGGAATAAAAATATCATTCATTATTTGTTGAAATTCTGAAGGGGCATTCTTCAGACCAAAAGGCATAACCTTCCATTCATAATGTCCTATTGGAACAGTGAAAGCAGTTTTATACTGATCTTTCCTATCAATTTGAATTTGCCAATATCCTGATTTTAAATCAAATTTGGAAAATATTATTGAATCATATAATCTATCTAATAAATCATTTTTATTAGGAATTGGATGCCTAATCCATTTTAAAACTTTATTAAGAGGTTTATAATTTATTACCATTCTTGGTATGCCTCTTTCAATTTCACTATGTTTATTCACATAAAATGCAGTACATGACCATGGAGAATTTGAAGGTTGAATTAACTCTTTTTGTAGTTATATGTAAATAGTGGATTATTTTTTTGTGTTATTATAAGAATTTTTTAGTCTTGGTTTGACTTTGATATTTTCTATTAATACAGGATCTATTTCTGTGTCCTATAGCAGCTCTAGATCTGATCAATATCAACGATGAATGTTGTGGATGAGCAAGATGATGCACGAGTTGATGTTGATATTAATGATGATGACAATGATGATGAACAAGATGATGGCATAGTTAGTTATGGAAGAAGGAAAGAAAGTTGACTTCTGAAGTTTGGAAGGACTTTAAAATTATTTCAACTAAGGTTGCAGATGGTTTAGTGCAAGTGGAGTGTAATCATTGCCATGCTGTTTATAAGAAACCTAAAAGTGGGACTACAACTCAATTCAAAAGGCATCTAGGAGTTTGTCCTAAATATAAAAGAAAACTGCAAAAGGGGCGACAAATGCTTAGTGTAACACCATCAACTCCTGGGACAGCCAATTCAGAATCGGTGGGGAGCATTAGTATGAAAGATTGAAAGTTTGATCAGTCAAAGGTTAGAGAAATTCTTTCTCATATGGTTATTGTGCATGAATTGCCCTTTATTTTTACTAAATATGAGTTGTTTAATATGTTGATGAAGGCTACTTATCCTGAGTTTAAAAGCATATCAAGATTTACTTTGAAAAATGATTGTGTTACTAGTTATGAGATGGAAAAGAGAAGGACTATCAATCTCTTAAAAACTGCTAGTACGGTTTCTATCACACTGACATATGGAAATTTAAGCATCAGAAGATTGAGTATATGGTTGTGCTTTGTCATTGGATAAGTGACTTTAAGTTGCACAAGCGTGTGTTGAATTTTGTTATGTGTCTCCTTCTCATTGCGGAGCAACATTGTGTGATGCATTGTATAAATGTTTAGAGAATGGGAGATTGACAATAAGTTGGCCACAATCACAGTTGATAATGCTTCTTATAATGATACTGTTGTGGACTTGTTGAAGGATAATCTTACAATGCACAGGACTTTGCCTTATTCTGGTGGAAAATTGTTCCATGTTAGATGTTGTGCTCATATCTTGAACATTCCAGTGCAAGATGATATGAATGAGATTGCTAAAGTTATTGAGAATGTTAGGGAAAATGTTAAATACATAACAGCTTCCCCTAGATGCACCTCTCTTTTTAGTGAAATTGCAAAATAGTTGCATTGTCCAAGTAAGAAATTGGTGTTGGACTACTCAACAAAATGGAATTCAACTTATGCCATGCTTTCATGTGCTTTGGAGTTCAAGAAGGTTTTTCTCCTGGATACATACTAAGAGATCATAATTACAAGTATTTTCCAACTGAGGAGGACTTTGGAAAAACTGAAAAATCTGCAAATTTCTTCAAAATTCAGCATAGTTACAAATATCATTTCAGGTATATTATGCATATAATTTATCCTCTTTCAATTACAATTGTTCACTCTATTTTGCATTTGCAAAGTTCTAACTTTCTTTTTCTTTGCAAGTTCTCTATATCCTACTGCCAATTTGTTTCTCCCAGAGCTAAGTTGCATAAAACAATTGGTGGAGAAAGAAGTGAATGGAGATGATGTGTACATGAGTTTAATTGCAAAAACAATGAAATTTAAGTTCGATAAGTAATGAGGTGATTGCAACTTATTAATATCAATTACAGCTATTTTAGATTCTAGAGTTAAAATGAAGTGCATTGAGATTATCTTCAAGTCTATATACTCTTCAAAGGAAACTGGTGACCAAATTGCTACGGTACGTGTAGAATTGTTTTCATTGTACAAAGAATATATTGACCGCCATGTTTGTTCTGGGCAAAGTGGAGATAGTTCTAGAAGTAGTTCTTCTATTGCAAGTGAGAGTGTAGGAGATTCTTCTAGTTCATCGATGACTTCTTTCACTCCTGGTTTAATTTAGTCTCCAGCATTTAATGCAGCAAGACAGTGTTGAAATTGTAAAATCTGAGCTTGATACACATCTGAATGAGGGGGTCTATATTTGTCAAGGTGAGTCATTGGGACAATTTGATGTATTAGGGTGGTGGAAAGCTAACAATTTAAAGTTTAGGACATTGTCTAAGATGTCTTGTGATATTCTTTCAATCCCCATTACTACGGTAGCTTCGGAATCCACATTTAGTGCAGGTGGAAGAGTGATTGATCCTTATCGGGCTTCTTTTAGTACTTCTACCGTGCAAATGTTGATGTGTGGAGAAGATTGGCTAAAGAACTTCTATGACATCGGAAGAAAGAAAATGGTAATTAATACTACCTTAGAACTCATTTGCATTGATTTTTTTTTTTCCTACAAACATTGTTACTTAAATTTATTTCTTATTTTTCTTATGTTGAAATAGGAAATTGAAATTGAGGAGTTTCCACTCACTTAGAAATCGGGAAAAATGGTCGTCGTACTTTTGAGTTTTGTTGTAAGTCTATATGTAATTTTCTTTTTTATTTCGCAATATACTTTTAAGTTATTTTACATCTCTGATTTGTAATATTATTTTATTTTCTCTTATGCAGATGCTTGAAATTTGTGTGATGAGGATGATGATGAAGATTTCTTTTTGCTGGATCCCACTTATTTCACTTTATTAATGTTATTATTAGTTTGTTTTGGTCATTGTCAATGGATTTCTAAAATATTGGAATGTCTTTGCTAGTTGGTGGGATTGAGAGATTGCTATGATGTCTTTTGATGATGGAATGACTATTTTATCTGTTTGGATTGCTAGAATACCTTTTGATGGATTAATGTAATATTGGAATACTTTTGTAGCTGTTAAGAATGTCTTTTGATGGATTGGCTGTTATAATTTTAGTGATATGATGAGATATTGTCTGATGCTATTGTGATTAGTGATTGAAAAATCTTACGGGTACATAAATGGCTTAAAATTTTGTTAAAACTGGGGCTGAGAAACGAATTTATTCTGAGTTGATTACGAGCTCGAGCCGAGCTCTTAATCAAGCTCCAGCTCGAGCTTTTAATCGAGTCGAGCACGAGCTTAGATGCACATAGCGAGCTCAACCTTGAGCTCACATTTTGGGCTCAAGACGAGCTCGAGCTAAGTTGAAATGAGTCGTGTTGAGCTTGAACACAAGGGTGTTCGCATTCGGCTCGGCTCATTATCAGCCTTAATCCTAACCATATCCGGCAGAGGACTTGCCACATCCACCTCCACCTCCACCATGATCCTGGCATAGGCCATTATCTCCATGTTCAATGTGACTCTATCAATTCATACAGGTTTACCAATCTTCGAGCCAATTTTGCCAAGTGATTTGCTTGTCCAACAATGAAGCGGTAGCATAGGCAATTGGACCCATATTGGCATAGAAGAGGAAACATGTTCCTCAAATAAAAATTCTTTAGGGACATTCTGTAAATGCAGCCTTCTACCATATATCGAATAGGAACCCTTAGCAAGAACCTCTCCCTTCTCTGCTTTGGAGTTAAACTTGAAAATTATCAATCCATTCATGCATGGTAAGATCCTGCACTTCACTTGCCATTCCTGCATCACTGATTGAACTGCCCTATAACCTGGGAATTTCCCAGAAAAGCATCTAATGAGTGAAGTATTCCACACATAATTTATATCAGCAACATCATCCTCTTTCAATTGTAGGTCTCCATCTTCTTGTGGGTATTGGAATATCTTAGCATCTTCCGATAACTTCTGATTATCCTTGAATAGGCTCACCGACGGAGCTTTAATTTCACTACTCTATGCATTGTATTTCTTACTGTCATGAACCCCAGATGCATTCGGGAGAAGTGGCATATTCAGCACATTTTGTCCCATCTTTATCTGGTTGCCCTTCCGGGTTTGAAGTCCCCATTTCCACTAGCTACACAGCCCCAAACAAAAATCTTGAAAATTTTCATCTTGAACCAATCCAGTAGTGTAGTTCCAACCAGCAATACAACAGTGAGTTTACAGCCAAAATTACCCCTTCCTAAATATCCCGAAGAACCAAGGATATATCTAATTTTCAGACCACAAAGTAATTTCCAGAACAGTAGATAGAAAGGGAATACTAAGCAGCAGTACAAACATATGAACCAGAACAGAATATGCACAAAGTATAGCACAAACAGAGGTATATGAACAAAACAGAGCAACAAAACAGCAAAAACCAGCAAACTGAAGTAATAGTTTGCTACAGAAATAAAGGAACATCAAGCCTAGCTACAATTAATTAAACATCAAATTAATTTCAGTACCTACCATAATCCTATTTTTAGTAAATAAAACATCTTAATCCCTCAGTCATGCATACAGTTAGAGAATTCCAGTCAAAACAGCAAAATAAATTCGGAATTAAAAAACCAGAAAGCTAAAGAATCATAGCATCAACCAGAAAACCACCAGATTGCCGAACAGGAAACAGAAAATGCAACCGAATTTCTAGGAACACCAGCGACCTATAGAACAGAAAAGAGAAAATGGAACCCGAATTTCCAGAAAAGAGGGAAGAGTAATACTACCTAATTTCTGAAAACACACACATAAGACAGTTCTAATTAACTAACACCAGGACAAATTGGATACATATCTTCAGGGCCGAAATGGAAACAAGAGGTGAGTCTGGGAAAAAACTAGGTAATTCTACTAGTTGATGAACCTAATGATTGCCAGAAATGCTGCCGTTGATCGAAGTAGCAGTAAGGAGCCTGACTAAGTTAACTCAGCCGAGTCGCCTCCACAGTTCTTCCCGTTAGCTAGCTGCCCAGGAACTAGTAGAGAGGCTCAAGAACCCTCATCTTAACCCCTTCCATTGTCAGTTCTGTTAGGATTTGTCAGATCTGATTGAGATAAAAGGAGAGCAAAGAGAGAAAACCTTATAGGGATTTCAATTGAACAAATTTACAATACAATCAACAATATACACAAAGAAGAATATATATAGGAATTAGACTATGCTACCCTTTTCCAATAAGAAAACTATTATTCAATAAGGAAACTACTATTTACATATATCTAACATCCCCCTTAAACTCAAGATGAATCGAGAGATATCAACGAGAGTTTGCTAGTCAAAAAGCAAAACCGCGGTGACGGATGCGATTTTGTAAACAGATCGGCAAGCTGCATGGAAGAAGACATAAATGGTAGACTAATGGTGCCATGTTGAAAGTGATGGCGAGTGAAGTGACAATCAGTCTCAATATGTTTGGTGCGCTCATGAAAGACAGAATTGTGGGCAATCTCAATAGCACTTTTGTTATCACAATACATAGGGGTCGAACCACAGAGAGAGACACCCATATCAGTAAGTAACCAACGCAACCAAACAATCTCAGCAACAGTGGTAGCCATAGCCCGATAGTCAGTTTCTGTGGAGGAACGAGAGACAACATCCTGCTTTTTACTTCGACAAGAGATGAGAGCGTCTCCAAGAAACACACAAAAGCCTGTAGAAGACTTACGATCAGTATCATTTCCAGCCTAATTAGCATCCGAGTAGGCACGTAGCTCCAAGGAGGAAGAAGAAGGAAACAAAATACTCTGAAATCGAGTACCATGAAGATAGTGAAGAATGCGAAGAACAGCTGCCCAGTGAACCGAGGTAGGAGCACAAACAAACTGACTAACAACATGTACAACATAAGCAATATCAAGCCTGGTAATAGTGAGATACACTAAGCTACCAACAATAGTCTGATACAGTGTAGGATCTGGTAAAAGGACATCATCTGAAGGAGAATATTTGGCATTAATTTCAAGAGGTGTATCAGCTATCCGAGTATTAGAGAGACGAGCTTGATCAAGAATATAGGCAATATTCTTGGATTAAGATAAGAGATATCCTCGAGGAGAATAAGCCACTTCAATTCCCAAGAAATATCGCAGGGGATCCAAAATTTTCATTTCAAACTATTTTGCAAGTTCACATTTCAATTCAGTAATTCCATCAATATCATCTCCAGTAATAATCATATTGTCGACATATAAAGAGAGAAGAATGCGACCATGAGGAGTGCACTTGAGAAACAAAGCGGAATCATGGGAGCTAGCAAGAAAGCCAAGTGAATTAATCACAGTGGAGAACTTCTGAAACCAAGCTCGAGGAGCTTGTTTAAGACCATGGAAAGCCTTTTTAAGTTGTACACTTCACCAGGACGATGTGGAGCACTAGGTGGGGGAGACATAAATTTTCTCTTGTATATCACCATTTAGAAATGCATTTTTAACATCCATTTATAATATGGACCACTGACGAACAGAAGCAACGGAGGTAAGAGTGCGAATGGTCATCATTTTTGCAACAGAGGCAAATGTTTCCTCATAATCCATACCATACTGTTGCACAAAACCCTTAGCAATCAGACAGGCTTTATATAGCTCAACGGATTCATCAGATTTCGTTTTGATCTTATACATCCAACGAGAATCAATAACACTTTTTCCTGGAGGTAGAGATACAAGATCCCAAGTATCGGTCTTATACAATACAGAAAGTTCCTCTGACATAGTTGTCTACCAAAGAGGATCAAGAATAGCCTCTCGATAGGAAGAAGGCTCAGACAACTTGTGAATAGAAGTAAAAAAGGAAGCGAAACCATTCAAGTAGTTTGAGTAAACAAACTAAGGCAACTGAGTAGACTTACGATTCTGTTGAAGATAACGAAGTGGAGGATCCGCAGGTACAAAAGAGTCAGGAGAGATAATAGGCTCAAACAACTTGTGAATAGAAGTCAAAAAGGAAGCAAAACCATTTGAGTAGTTAAAGTAAACAAACTCAGGCAACTGAGTGAACTTTACGATTCTGTTGAAGATAACGAAGTGGAGGATCCACAGGTACAAAAGAGTCAGGAGAGATAATAGGAGTAAGAGAACCAATATCAGAAGAGGTATCTGGATCATTTGACGCAGGTATCTCATCAGAAAGACAGAAGGAGTAGGAGAACCAATATTCAACGCAGTGCCAGAATTATCAAACTCGGGAATCACAGGAGAAGGGACAATATTCAAATCTTCATGAAATGGATCAATGCGAATGATATCTGACCTTTTAAGATTGTGAGAGATAGGAGGAATCGAATAAAAGGGGATATGTTCAAGAAACACAACATGACGTGAAACATAAAGTTTTTGGCAAGAGAATCATAGCAGCGATATCCTTTTTGACTTTCACCATAGCCAAGAAAAACACAAATGGTAGAACGAGCTGTCAATTTACTGCGTTCCACATAAGGACGAAGAACAAAGCAAGTAGAACCAAAAACCCTCAACGCAGAATAATCTGGTGCATGACCATGAAATTTCTCAAAAGGAGACAAACCTAAAGTGATTGCTGATGGAATTCTATTGATGACGTAATTAGCAGTGAGGACAGATTCCCCCTAAAACTCGCTTAGAACAGAGCCAGATAGAAGAAGTGAGCAAGCTGTTTCAACGATGTGACGATGTTTTCGTTCAGCAACACCATTTTGTTCAGGGGTATCAGTATAAGATGATTGATGGCAAGTTTTATCAGAAATAAGTAGTTCACAAAACTTGTTGGAAGTATATTCCCCACCCAAATCACATCGAAAGCACTTAATAACATCATTATGTTGAGTTTTCACAAAGGCACGAAATGTTTGATAAATGGCAAAGAAGTCAGAACAGTGTTTCATCAGATAAACCCAACAATAACGAGTGCAATCGTAGATGAGGAGACATATTATCTTGAGCCACCTTTGGTAGGAACTGGAAATGACCCCCATACATCAGAGTGAATTAAGTTAAATGGTGCAGGAGAGATAGAAACACTCTTGGAGAAGGGCAAAGCGAAAAATTTAGCAAGCTTACAACCACAACAGTCAGAAATATAATGAGTTTTCAATTTGCCTAAAGCCCTCGTGGATGCTAAGTATTTCAAACGAGAGGAAGACACATGTCCAAGGTGTGAGTGCAACAAATAAAATTCAGAAAATTATAGACTCAAGCGAAAAGAAGACGAGTCACCCCAGATGCTGCAACATGTGATGTTTTCAATTCATCCAAAATATAAAGTCCCCTATGCCTACGACCTATTCCAACCAACCTCTTAGACTGCAAATCTTGTACATAACAAGCAGTAGAAGAAAATCAGACCAAAAAAATAGAGTCACACAGACAACCAACAGAGATAAGATTCAAGCTAAGATCAGGAACGTAATAAACATTCGACAAAGATAAAGTAGAGGTACGAACAGATCCAATGCCTTGAGTCGACATAGGAATGCCATCTGCAGTGGAGACAGGGATACACTACAACAAAAAATAGATTTTAAGACATTGACAAATGTATTATTATCCTACCTATTAAGGCATTTAATTTATCCCCACATTAATTTTAAGCGTGGGCTAAAGTCGTGTCCTAATAGAATATGTAAGTTATCGAGACACTTTAAAATGTCTAAATAAGTTCTCAAACTATTATGTAATTGATAATGAGGCTTTATTAAATGTCAGGAAAGATTTGTTGAGACATAATAAAATGTATTAATAAATAACTTGTTAAGACATTTTTAATTGTTTATAAGGCATAATGAAATGTATAGATAATAACTTTTTAAGACATTTTTAATTGACAGAATAATCACATATTATGACATTTATAAATGCCATTTTTATATTAATTGCTGACATTTTATACTGTATTAATATGTAAAATTTAATTATTATATTATATTAATAAAATGACATTTTATGACACTTTTCGATCTCATATTATAATAATTTCTTGCATTATAATGTTGAAATAAAAATAATTCCATATTTTAATATTGGAACTTTTAAAATGTTTTTATAAATCAGTTTAGTTTAACGCTTCTTGGAAAAATATACATTGGGGCAGTTTCTTTTTCATTCAAGTGTTGTACAATTTAGAAAATAATTTAACAACTAATACATATATCTAGTAAAAAAAAAGAATATACTGTTACTTCAAATACTAAAAAGTTGTAATTGTCATTGCAATGATTAAAAATCACTAAACAACCTAGTATTAAGACTAACCAACTAGTAAACTAGGAAAAAAACAAAACAAAGAAGCTAAAATCAAGATGTGCAAATCAACAATCTAAATATTAACTAACTGCTAGTGCGAAGTATTCGAAACACAACCATACCTAAAATCTAAGAAAGTTAGTTACGAATCCAAGATTGCTAGAAATGAATGTATTTGAAATTGTAACCAATGCCTTTACATCTCCAAAGCAATCGTTAAACACTTCAATGCAACTCACAGGGTGTCACCTGAATATAATAATTAAATGTAAGAAACTGATTTTGAATAATTAGCTTTTAAAAATAATTAAATATGTACGAAGAAAGTAATACTTTACATACAAAACTACATGGCCAAGCAACCATTTCACCAAGAGCATCTCCAAGGGTTTGACAATGATCATGGGGTCGAACCAGTCGCTCTTCAGGTTGAAGGACTACTTTAACATGTATTTCATACCAATTCTCTCCCAAAACGTTTCCCCCAACTATTGTAGTTGGATCAGTACTATAAAGACATCCTTCAGCAACTATTTTATTTGGATCTATAAGACTTTTGAGAGCAATAGAACTTCCAACCTGAAAATATTAATCTAGTTAAATTGGTATTGAGTTAAACAAATTCATAAGGTGAATGCTGCATTGACAGATGAGCTAAAAGAAATTTTAAGTGCTCTCTATCATGAATCACTCCAATTCAATGGGAACAACAGGAAGGATCTAAAAAGTCTCAAGCGGCAGGGTAAGCTATATATAATCTTATAATTCTAGCTTGCATTACTCCTATAATTCCAGCAACTCACAAGGCAGTGAAAAGATCCAAAGACAGCGTATATGGGAGTCAGAGGAGTTGCAGAGGACATTTTAGTATGGCTAAAGTATGTAAAATATTACAAAGTAGTGAAAGTTAGCATAAAGGAAGTAATAAAGGTGCATAATGCATTCAAGTATTGTATTACAAACACTCTGATCATGTAGTAATATAGTAAGATATGCACCTTAAAAAAGAAAAGAAAAAGGAAGAAAACTTGAGCTTTTGATTAAAATGTTTTTCATATTGGGACCCTAATTTCACCACATTATACTAAAGTTGACGTTGAGAATTTTTATCAATCAAAGATTCATGAACACTGTTGTTGGAGTGCTATATAAAGTAAAGTTTCAATCAATAATAATAAAAAAATGAAAGAGAAATGAGTTGAGCTTCAGTCATATAAGTAATTAAAGCTACATATGTGTACAAAAAAGTTTCAAAATTTTCCACAACACAATTAAAACAGTGAAAACTTTTATGATCTTTAAACATTAAAAAGAAGCAACAACACCAGAAGGACATATAAGCATGATATTTTAACTCAGAAGAAGTGATCATCAAGATAGTATACACAAAAGTGAAGGGTATTTAAAAGACAAGTAAAGCCATTATGAGAAACATAAGTTAACAAAGAAAACACTAAATTTTACCTGAAGATTAGATTGCTTTGTTAAAGCTAGCCCAAGGGGATTATTAGGTAACAATGTAGACTCTTGTGAAGCAAGTCTTTGTTGTGTATTTTGAAGTTCTGATTGTAAGTCCCCAATGCGGTTTTCCATTTCCAACATTTTTGACTGTTGATGTACCACCATACGTTTGAACTTGTTTCGATTGGGAGCCTCTTCAAATGCATCAAGAGAAGTAACCCCCTCCCCAATTAGTCGAACACGACCCTGCTTATCTTGGCCCATTACTTGGGCAAATATGTCATTGGGACCAATAGGATCTTCTACACCTTCTGGAAGTTGATTTCTTTTCTCATTCATTTTCTCCTACAAGTTTAAGATAGTATGGATTACAAATATTTTGAAAAGAGAATTCTTAAGTCGAAGTACTAACTACCAATGCAGAAACTTACCAAATACTGAGCAACATTAGCCGGAGTTCCGTTGCGACCAACATAGATTGTCTCAAATAATTCAGCACGAGATGGGTCACAACCCAATTTGTTAAACTAGGAATAACCATTTATTTTAGTAAATTAGGTGAGACCATAAATAACAAAATACTGTAAAAGAAGTGGATAAACTCACCAATTCGGCATAAACACGTGCAAATGATTTTTTTCCAGTTGCATGATCCATCCCTTTCTCTGACCTAGCAAGTTTATTTTTCTCACTCCGTGCCTAAATTAATGATGGGAAAAAAATCAAAAGGTAAATCCTTCAAAATTGTGATGAAATAATTACACTAAATAAAAAACGTGATATACCTTTATTTCATCTTTATTCCAGTGGGAGAGAATATTGATCCACTGGTCTGTCACCACTCTTTCATCCTTATCTTCGAGAAAAACTTCGATGCCTATATCAGGTGAAAAATATTTTGTTTTTAGCTCATGCTTCCAATTTTTCCATTTTTTATTAATGGATTTTAGAATCCAATCTTCATCAGCAAGAGTGGTCTCAAATTTCATCTGCATAACATTTTTAAATTAGTACACATAATTATTTTGTATACGTATGTCTAATACTAAACTTAAAAATACCTTGGCGAAATCCAGCATTTTCTTTTTGTACATCTTTGGCATCTTACGCCAATCTTCCATATCAATTGGGCAGAACATACCATTCCTTGCTATAGTGCCCAAGAATTCAGCAAACTGGCCTGCATTCTTTCGTATAGGTATTCCAAGACTATTAAACTGAAGTTCAATTGGAGGTAGATGAGATGGTCGAGTCCAGATATCCTTCATACATGTGGGACCTCTAGTTTCTTTTCATGCAATTTTCACAAATTTCAGTACAATTCTGCAATACTACAAATTAACATACACAAAAAGTTATAATATTAATGTTGATTTTTTTTTTACCTATTCGTTTATCTGTTCTTTGTTCATCTTCTACCTCACTACTTACATTTACAAGGTGACATGGTTGTTGTTGTATGGGCACTTCTTGTGAATTGTGAATCTGGTTATCTAGTATGTAACTATTCATCAAACCTGAAAAATAAAATTTAATCAATTAAATAAAAAAAAATACAGAAAGTAGGTAACCATTTAAGACATTTTACATTCATTGAGAATCTTGTGTACATAGATGAATGGAGGAAGCAAAGGAAATTGGAGAATATTTAATTTCCTCCTTACTCATGCGACTGTTATTATCTATCTCATTACTAAATTATAAAAGAAAACAAAATCTGATTTTAAAAAAAAATAAAGAAGAGAAAGTCATCAAAAATCAGAAGGGGACCAACTTTGAAGATATAGGAACATGTTTACCCTTGTATTTTGCCACTACATACGAGCTCATCAATAGTGGAATCCCTTTTTATGGACAAAATAGGTATATATGACATGTGCTAACTTAATGACACGTATTTTAGGCATATATTAATTATATGGGGGAAGTAAGGCTGCAGAGTTTATGACAAACAATATGAGGTCGAATATCTAAGAATTGATTAGGAGTTAGACATTTGCAGTAAACAATTGAAAAAGGGAATAAGATTTCACAGAAAAAATAAAAAATAAACTGAAACGATACCCTTGATTTCATTGCGTGGCAAGGTAGCTTGGCTTGGAGCATAATGCTGATGCATCAATTGATTCGAATCTGGCTGAGAAACTATGATTTGCCTACCCACTTGAGTTCTGCTTGACATATCTACAAGATTATAGTCAACAATGAAAAACAGTTAAATAAATACGAATGCGATAAAATAGAAAATGTATTGTCTTATTGTAATCTTACTTGGAGGTTGTGAATTTGCCTCACGTGGAAGACTAAAGCTATTCTACGTGTTATTTTGAGTTACATCAGCTATACCTACAAAATAGAGTTCCATCAGCTCAAAAAAATCATATTCTTTTCCAGGAAAGTTTTTGAAAGTACAGAACTTTCCTAAGGTATGCTTCTTATAGGTGAAAAACAAAGGAGTTGTGTCATGGGCTTGGAAAAGTATCCTGCAAGGAATAGAGTGAATATAACAGGGTTCTGAACTGGTTTGAATCAGCCCTGGATGATGAACTTATTGTGCTATCATGCTGTTTAATTTGGCATATATGGGATGCAAGAAATTTTAAATGTTGGAAAGGCAAAGACGTGCATCTAATGACATCAGTTCAGGCAGCGAGAAGATTAATACAAACATGAGAGATTTAACTAAATGGCCATACAGATGATTACAGGGAAATTTATATATCATGCAAAGTGGGAGAACAAATAAAAGCTCAGACCTGATAAAGAAAAAGTCATGGAAATTGAAAAGTAGTCGTGCTGACATTAGTACAAACATGAGAGATGTAACTAAAGGCACATACAGATGATTACAGGAAAAAAATACATTATGCAAAGTGGGAAAACAAATAAAAGCTCGGACCTGATCAAGAGAAGGTTATGGAAATTGCGATCAGCATGGCTGGAGTGTTTCTAATTAATGAGTACAAAGGGGCAATTGAAGGGAATGCAACATGTGCAGCAGGGCTTTTACTCAAAGAAGCAAGCAGAAAGATACATTATGTGTCACCACTAATGTCTGACCTATTAGCAATTCTCAAACAACCAATAAGTAGAGACAAGTAGAAAAACACCACAAAGGGGAAAACTGTGAATCTTACATGAACATGATTAAACTTGTATTCTGTAAAAACATATGAGTACTCTTCTAAATTTTTGGACAAAACAATGATATATGGCAAGTGCTAACATAATGACACTTTTTTTTAGGGATATATAATTGATATAAGGAACTAAGGTTACAAAGTTTTTGACAGAGAATATGAAGTCGAATATCTAAGAATTGCTTAGGAGTGTAGTAACCGACTGAAACAACAAGGAAGTTAGTACCTCATATAAATATAAAAATAAGTTTAAACCATACCCCTAGTTTCATTGTGGGGCAAGGTAGCTTGGCTTGGTGCATTGTGCTGATGCATCAATTGATTAGAATCTGTCTGAGTAACTGTGACTCGCCTACCCACTTGGGTTCTGCTTGACATTCCTACAAAGTTATAGGAAACATTCAAAAGAAATTACATAAATATGAATGCGATAAAAGAAAATTTTGTCTTACTGTATAATCTTACTTGGAGGTGTGAATTTGCCTCATGTTGAAGAGTAAAGCTATTTTGTGTGTTTTTTGAGTTACATCAGCTATACATATAAAATAGAGTTCCATCAGGGGAAAGGTTTTGAAAGTAAAGTACTTTCCAAAGGTATGCTTCTTAGAGGTGAAAAACAAAGGTTCTGTGTCATAGGGGTGGAAAAGTAACCTGCAAGGAAGAGAGTGAATATAGCAAGGGTCTGAATTGGTTTGAATCAGCCCTGGATGACGAAGTTATTGTGTTATTATGCTGTTTAATTTCGCATGGATGGGATGAAAAGAGAAGAATCTTCTCCTTTGAGAATAATCAAAAATGGAAAGTGTTCAATTGTAATTTTGGGAAGGCAAAGATGTGCATCTAATGATATCAGTTCAAGCAGTGACAAGATAAATATAAACATGAGAGATGTAACTAAAGGCCCATACAGATGACTACAGGAAAACATGTATTATGCAAAGTGAGGGAACAAATAAATGCTCAAACCTGATGAAAAGGAGATTATGGAAATTGAGATCAATACGGATGCGGCATTTCTAATTAATGAGTACAAAGGTGTGATTGAATGGAATGCAACAGATGCTGCGTGGCTTTTAATTAAAAAAAAAAAAAGGAACAGAAAGATACATTATGCCTCACCACTAGTGTCTGAGCTAATAGCAACCCTCAAACAACCAAATAAGTAGAGGCAAGCAGAAAAACAACACAAAGGAGACAACTGTGAATCTTACATAAACATGTTTAAACTTGTCTTTTGCCCAAAACTTATGACTACTCTTTGATAGTTGAATTACTGTTTGGACAAATCAATGTTATTTGGCATGTGCTAACTTAATGACACTTTTTCCGAAACTATAAGTGATATGGAGAAGGTTGCAAAGTTTGACACATAAAAGATTAGGAGTGCAATAACCAATTGAAACAGCAAGAAATAGAAAATAATTTGAAACCATACCCCTAGTTTCATTATGTGGCAAGGTAGCTTTGCTTGGTGCATGGTGCATCAATTGATCACAATCTGTCTGAGTAACTGTGACTTGCCTACCAACTTGATTTCTGCTTAACATTCCTACAAAGTTATAGGAAACATTGAAAAGAAATTAATTAAATACGAATGCGATAAAATAGAAAATATATTGTCTTAATGCATAATCGTACTTGGAGGTTGTGAATTTCCCTCATGTGGAAGACTATAGCTATTTTGTGTGCTTTTTTGCGTTACATCAACTACACCTACAAAATAAAGTTCCATCAACTCAAACAATCAGAGGGGGAGACACTTGGGGAGTGGATGAAATATTGTTTACAGTCATCCACTGTATGAAGCTGTTACATTGCAAGAATTAGAAGATGATTCGGTTTTGAAGCTATTGACTACGGCTACCGAGGAAGGCCAGAAGTCTCTCAAAATGGTGGACAAGCATACCAGGCAGTTTTGTAAGCAAATAACAAAAAACAGACCATTGCATGGAAGGATGCAGTTCCATACAATGGAAACAAACTTGAACACAACCAAATAAGCAGAGACAACAAGAAAACACCACAGTAGTAGCAGAATAGCAGCTAAACGCCGATAAAATAAACTGTCACCCTAACCTTAAGCAACATGAAATAGATTTGATCTATAGAAGTGTCTCTGAAACGCAATCCAAATATAATACTATCAATCACCAAATACAAATCAACTCCACTAAATGGGAAACATAGACACACGTTCGGAGATATATCAATCAACATGGACCAACCCGAAAGTGTGTGTGTGAGAAATTGCTCTAAAATTGAACGTCAACGGAGCACTATTGGAATAATATTAGCACCTTTCTGATGAGCAGCTCTAACCAGTCTACAATTAAAATACATATTAAGAACCAATTAGAAAAGAACAAAATACAGAAATTCCCAGCAAGTGTAAGAAGTGAAATGGACTGAATAACACTTGTCTGTTTACTAAAAACCATAGCAATCCGTTCAGATGTAATAATACACCACTGACTGCTCAGATGGAGACTAAGAATACAAAACACAGAACAAAAAACAAGAATGATGTACCATACTTTCTAACGCTAGTTCATCAAGAATTTTGACAGGCTAAATTAGAGAAAATGAAAGTGAAAACTGGATGAACAAATGTTTCATCACCATCCCACTGTATACTATAGCCTAACGTAGAGCAAAAATAATTATTTTCCTATTCGTTATGATTTCTCAAAATTCAAATACAACTTAGAGCTGGCCTCCCACTGACCACTGGCAAGTTCCATCTTAACTCTAAAGCTTCAAACTTTTAGCTAAAATGAACCGAAAGGGTTCAGTCGAACACCAAATTGATATAAAGATCCAATATTGAAGCCAAAAGAACACCGTTCCTGATAAAGATAAATGAATTACAAAACCGAAAGAATTTATCTTAATGGATAATTACCATTAGTTCCCCTTAAACCTAAAAGGGTTATTTACAGCAACAGCGACCCTTCACTTAAAAGAAAATCTCAACTTTCCTGTTCGCATAGCACTATTGGAACTTTTCATATTCTAGAACAAATAACCTTACCCGTTGGTTGCAGAATTGGCTCATCACGAAGGCTACTCAATGGGCGCTGCTTGCGTTTTCGACGCATACCTGCACAATTGAACGAGTAAGTATACGAAAATTGAAAAGGGGGCTTACGGTGGAATTTCTGATTAAAGAAGGAAACAAATACGTGACCTCTGTTTAGTATTCCTTGCCTCCTTACGAGTTGCGACCTCTGCGTAACCTCTACTGTGTGATGAAGATGAAGAGTTTTGATACTCTTTTGCTTCTCCGTGAAAGCCTTTGGAGAATTTTGAGATAGAGGGCTAAGTAGATAGAGTCAGTTGCCATGGAAAGTGGGTGTTAAATTTTGAGAAAAAAAAAACCAAAGAAAATTAGCCGCCAGATTTTTTAAGCCTAGCGCGGGAAATCAAAATATTTCCTTAACATTTCCTTATAGTGCAAACGTGTATACCAAGTGCATTTTTCTTTGATCAAACTACTTAACCACATTTCAATTTTTTATGATTTATTAATTTACACTTTTATTCTTTTTTGATAATCCAAAATATTTTACAATTTATTTGATTTCATCTATAAATATTCCTTAGTTTTATGTGATTAATTATGAAAAGGTGCAAACAATGTAGGGTCTAATAGTGTGTTATTTGTATATATTCACACATATTTAATTAGTATTTAAAAATATTATTCTAAATAGGAAAATTAATTATAGTACTCCATCCGTTCCATTAGAAGAGTCCATTTTGTATTACTAAAAATAATATTACAAAGTGGACTCTTCTAATGAAACAAAGAGAGTATAAGATTAATTCTCAAAAGTAACCATTTTAGCTTCAAAATTATAAGTGATACAATTTTTTTTAAAACCTCTTCATTTTGAAAGTATAAGTTTAGTTCTCAAACGTAACACTTTTAGGTTCAAATGTATAAGTGATACTTTTTAAAATAAACTCTTCATTAAAAAGTATAAATTTAATTATCAATAATAAAATTTCTAGGATCAAAGTTAGTAATGATACACTTTAAAATAAACCAGTAATTTCAAAAGTATATGGTTAGTTCTCAAACGTAACACTTTTAGATTCAAAAATATAAGTGATACCTTTCAAATAAACTCTTCATTTCAAAAGTGTAAGTTTAATTCACAAAAGTAACATGTTTAAGATCAAAGTTATAAGTGATACTTTCAAAAAGTAACTATTCATTTCAACCATATAAGTTTAACTATTAACAATTTTAGGTTCAAAAATTATAAGTGATACTTTTTATTAAATAAACTTATCATTTCAAAAAAATACATTTAGATTCAAAAGTATAAGTGGTAGTTTCTACAATGAACTCTTCACTGCAAAAGTATAAGTTTAATTCTCAAACGTAACTTTCTTAATGTCAAAGCAATAATAAGTGCTGCTTTTTAAAATAAACTTTTCATTTCAAAAGTTTATGTTTAGTTATCATTAGTAATATTTTTGGGTTCAAAAGTATAAGTGATACTTTTTAAATTCCATTTTCATTTCAAATGTATAGGTTTATTCTAAAAAATAACACTTATAGGTTCAAAAGTATTAGTGATACTTTCTAAAATAAAATTTTCTTTCAAATGTATAAATATAATTCTTAAGTGTAACATTTTTAGCATCTGAGTTAAAATTGATACTTTTTAAATTACTTTTCAATTTAAAAGTGCAAAATTAATCATCAAAAGTGACATTTTTGGGGTTAAAAGTATAAGTGATACTTTTTAAAGTACATTTTTATTTCAAAAAGTATGAGTTTGATTATCAAAAGTACCACTTTTAGATTCAAAAGTATTATGAATCATTTCTAAAATAAAATTTTCATTCAAAATTATAAATTTAGTTCTTAATGTAACTTTTTTTAAGGATTAAAGTTCTGATTGATACTTTTTAAACTACTTTTCATTTTAACAGTCAGTGAAAGAATCATCCCGTGTTTTTTTTTTTTGGAAAAAATACTTCATTCTTAATATATTACATTGAGTCCTATCAACTTTACATTATAAATAGTCAGAACTATCCATGTATCTGTTTTCTGTATCGAAGTGACAAAATCAACTGTATCTGTATCTGTTTTCTAAATGTGTTTGTAGCAGGGAACTTTTTTCAATGGAAAATCAATAAAGGAAAGCTAAAAGCTTGTATTATTCTGTAATTGAAAATTGTGCACAAAGATGTAACAGAACAGTAGCAGCAAGCTGAAAGAAAAAACTAAGCATTCTCACACAAGCTCATAACCAACTGCGGAAGCACATTAAATATATTGA
This sequence comes from Leptodermis oblonga, assembly GCA_016801395.1. Taxonomy (NCBI): domain Eukaryota; kingdom Viridiplantae; phylum Streptophyta; class Magnoliopsida; order Gentianales; family Rubiaceae; genus Leptodermis; species Leptodermis oblonga. Next base: position 21,320,901 of record CM028753.1, read on the forward strand.
GACATTTTGTGTTCAATGATAAAATATGGCTATTGATGGAATGTGAATTATGCAATTTGTTGATGTTTCTTCCGAATGTTCTGCTGCTCCCAGGGGTCCTCAATGGCGTCAAATAAAATGGTAAATCATCCAAGTGACTTGAAGTAACTTTAGCACCCTGATTTCTTCCAAGAACAAACTCCTCACTGCCCTTTTTGCCACATTCAGAAACATCACCAAAGGTGGAGGATCTGAAACAGAATGATACAAGAATTTCCATAATGATATAAGAAGCCAAACACAAGAAAACAGAATAGAGTAATCTCAAGAGTTCAGATACTATATAGATCATGTTACTGAGAGTAGACTACAAACACAAAGGCTAAAGGGCACCAAAGATTGCAGCATTAATGAAGGAAATTATGAGGCTACTACTACCAAGCAAAGATACCCAAACATATGAGCAGAATACTCATGTGAGCAAAATACAACCACCCAAACCCGTAAGAAACATCATATGAGCAGAATTTCCATAATGATATAAGAAACCAAACACAAGAAAACAGAACAGAGTAATCTCAAGAGTTCAGATACTATATAGATCATGTTACTAAGCGAGTAGACTACAAAAACAAAGCCTAAAGGGCACCAAAGATTGCAGCAATAATGCAGGAAATTAGGAGGCTACTATCAAGCAAAGAAACAACCAAAACCATTTCTCTATTGTGTAGCTAAATAATTCAGAAACTAGAAAAGAACTTCAGGGACAATGTGAAAGCTAGAGTCATACTGCTGATAATGACTTTAATTAGAAGTGATAACAACTTTGATCTCCTTTGTTTCTATTCCTATTGTTTCAGCTTAATCTTCCAGAGATTTGAAGAGCTAGAGAAAAAGCTGAGAGACTAAGCCTAGTTTCAGTCTACAAAAGGAATCTGAGTCGCATTTTCCCATCCTTCAACAAAAGGTGGAGGATCTCAAAAACAGAATGATGCAAGAATTTCCATAATGATATAAGAAGCCAAACACAAGAAAACAGAATAGAGTAATCTCAAGAGTTCAGATACTATATAGATCATGTTACTGAGAGTACACTACAAACACAAGGCTACGGGCACCAAAGATTGCAGCATTAATGCAGGAAATTATGAGCCTACTACCAAGCAAAGATACCACTAAATATATGAGCAGAATACTCATGTGAGCAAAATACAACCACCCAACCCTTAAGAAACAGCATATGAGCAGAATTTCCATAATGATATAAGAAACCAAACACAAGAAAACAGAACAGAGTAATCTCAAGAGTTCAGATACTATATAGATCATGTTAATAAGCGAGTAGACTACAAAAACAAAGCCTAAAGGGCACCAAAGATTGCAGCAATAATGCAGGAAATTAGGAGGCTACTACCAAGCAAAGAAACAACCAAAACCATTTCTCTATTGTGTAGCTAAAATAATTCAGAAACTAGAAAAGAACTTCAGGGACAATGTGAAAGCTAGAGTCATACTGCTGATAATGACTTTAATTAGAAGTGATAACAACTTTGATCTCCTTTGTTTCTATTCCTATTGTTTCAGCTGAATCTTCTAGAGATTTGAAGAGCTAGAGAAAAAGCTTAGTTTCAGTCTACACATCATATGAGCATAAGGTGATTGATCTTGGAATGCAGTTGAAGGTGACAAACGAATCTGATTCACATTTTCCCATCCTTCAACAAAAGGTGGAGGATCTGAAAATAGAATGATGCAGGAGCCAGGAAACAGAATACTGAGATCAAAAGTTTAAGGAACTTGAAGAAAAGATGAGGAGCAAGAACAATAGTTGACATGCACCATTGCTGCAGACTCAGCTGTTAATTGAACAAGATCCACCCCTCTTGAAGGGAAGGATTCTGTCACAGATGAGCAAATGCTCGAGTCAGAGTGTCACATTCTTATAAGTTCAAACTCATTTAACTGCCATTTGATCCAAGGTCTTACATCACTGAAGGATGAATATGTTCATAATGTTAGAAGGAAGAGATTATCAAGAAATGGGGAGACACAGAACAATGCTGCTGCTGCTGCTAAGCCAAAAGCAGGCAATCTGATCCACCCGTAATCACTGGCCAAAGGCCAGCAATCCATGGCAAAACCAGCAGAGATGCAGTGCAGACGAAGAACAAGAAAAGAATTTGCTCATAAACTTCCACCCTACCCTTAACAAACCTAAAATGAATTTGATATGTAGAAAAAAAACATTAACTACAAACAAACTAGAAAAATGAAGAAAACCACCAAAACTAAACTACGAGACAAGTAGCAAAAGAAGCACATTAATTTTTCTTTTTTTTTTTTTTTTTGCAACATGAAGCCAAGTTTGTCTTTTACCTGTTCCAAATAAGATCTTCATAGAGTCATTTTAGACTTCTACTCCATCAACACCTTCACGAACCCAGCTGATTTCATCACTCTCATCATCATCATAAGATTGCATAAATTGCTTTGTAAGTAAGTTTCAACATCTGCCATCGGTTCCATGTTATACTTACCTCTTGCAGCTGTAGAGATTATAACACGCCAATCACTATCAACCGCATCTGCAACATAGAACACTTGTGTAGCTTGGGACGATAAAATGAAAGGCTCTTTATGTTGTCTAACATTTGTGAAGTTAGCCAGTGTAAACCCATCGCTATCTTGTGTTAATCGATGCCCTTGTGAGACCCAATCACAACCAAATAAAACAACCTTACGACTTATATAATCCAACTCAATAATATCCGTCAACATTCCATAGTAATCTAACTCACTTAAGATGGGATTTTGATCTCGTATACTAGAAAAACTTGATGTCGTTGCCTTGACAACTACCCCACTATTTTGTGTTTTTCTTTTACCCTCTACCTCTTTTGTATGGAATCTAAAGCCATTCACAACATATTTTCCATATGTTACTCCTATGTTGTTTGGACCTCTAGCAAGCAATTTTAAATCTTCAGATATTGCATCCTCTTCAGGCAATTGCAAACCATTGACCTACAAAATAGGAAAACACATTATGTGTAAGGAATAGAATAGAACAATAAGGAACACGCTGCAATCTAAAATAGGCTTACGTGATGAGAAAACCACTTAGCAAATTCTTCACTATGAATACGTTCAATTTGGTGGGGTGCAACGCGTGAATGCTTTTCTTCTACTAGTTTACGATGTTTCCTACAATTTCAACATAATCAAAGCACGCCTAAAATTGTATATATACATTTATATTTTTACACACATACATTACAAAACTGAGCAAATTTAATAGAAGGAACACACTTACTCAATATATGGTTTGACTGCCTCACAATTAAACAAGACATATTGATGTGCCTTTTTAAGTGTGTCTCCATCAAATTTCTTAGCTGTTCCTTTTCCAAGAGCATGACCTTCCACAGTAAAAACATCCAATCCATGTGTTGTGGATACATTTACGTCCTCGTTTCTATTGGTGGAAGTAAATTTTGATTCTACATAATCCGCTAAGTACAGTGAACAGAATGTCAGGCATTCTTCAGCAAGA